>OY720443.1:61144346-61201514 GCA_963082915.1 Dolichopus griseipennis
TGGTTTTGTAATGGAAATTAGGTTTTAAGGTAAAAGAAACAGAAACAAAAAGAAACAGAAACAGAAAAACAATAATCATAGGAAAGGAATTATCATTGAAATAAGAAAATAACGGTATTATAAGGATATTTTTTTCAAAGCTTAGTTTTGAATAAGTTTATGCATATATTTTCATCATAATATGAATGAATATAAACCTATATAAACGATCTTACTAATGTTCTACTTTATTTATGTATTTCGTATTTCATATATACATATAATATATGTATTTCGTATATTAAATTTAAATAAAACAAAATATATAAGTATTATATAATAAAAGAAAATTTAATAAAATATTTACTACAAAAATAAATCTTTAGTTTTTATTTAATTTTCTAAATGGATAATTTTGATTCTTGTTTTTTTTTTTTTTTTCTTATGTCGGTTCTATGATTCTTATTTTATTATTAACAATTTAGTGAAACATATACATATATAATCTTATACTCATTTTATTTTACAACATGGTATTTACATATAGAAAATTATAAATAAATCATTAAGAAAAACAGAGTTCGAAATAAGTTGGGTTCAACTAATAGAATATTATATAATTATAATATATTTTATTTTAAATATAATAAAAGATATTATATGCAGAAACTTATCAGAGACGTGGCTGTAAAAAATGTCGTTGCGCCAGTTAAATTTTAAACTTAAAAACGGTAAATTCTATTTTTATATTATATATATTATATGTAGAAGTTTATCGGTGACGAGGCTGTGAAAATTGTCGTTGCACCAGTTAAATTTTAAACTTAAAAAACCGTTAATTCAATTTTTTAAATTGTCATAAAAATTGAAACTGTTAAAATAAAATTAATTTAAGGGCTAAGAGTTCAAATTTTAGAAAGTCAAATTAATTTGGGGCCTGCCAAATAAAAGGTTGGCACTCTAACCCTCGTACCGTCTACTTGACTCTAAAACTGATTTCTAACTGTCTTATATTTTATAAAACACAAAAAAGTTAAACCAAACTGCACTTTGTACATAATTCAAAGTGTACAATATTTAAAATAAACTTAAAGAATTATTAACAATTTATTTATTAAGGCATACTTCATATTACGGTATTACAAAAATTCAAAATACTGCTGTGAAAGTGAAATAAGGTATTTTAAAAAAAATAATTATAAGACCAATCACTTGCATTTCTAAAACATTTGACAATTGAAGTTTAATAAAATTTTATTTTGGTTTATTAAACTTATTTCTTCTCTCAACTTAATATTAAGATAAAAAAACATACCGTTTACTATCACGCTCCCATCACTTTTCTCAGAGAAGGTGAGAATTTTTGGTGACTTTTTAAAATATGACAAAACAAAACCTTCGAATTTACAATTGTTCAATTTCAGCTTCGAGTACTTACTATCTTTAATCGAATTTTACTTTTTTTGTAGTAAGTGATTACAGTTAATACACAGATTGAAGGTATCTTAATTTAGCTCTCCCCTTTTAATATGCTTCGTCACTGATTTATTCTCATATAAAAACTATTAAAAATTAAAATTCTCGAAAGTAAAAAAACAAAAACAACAAACAAATTTTCTTATGAAAACTATAATTTATAATTGTTAAATTGGGCTTTAATTTTTAGTTCACATAAATATATACATACATGTATCATATATTATATACATACGAGTATCCTATAAATACATGAATAATTAAAAAAGAAGAGGATTTTGAATATTATTATACCAAAAATGGAAACCCATTTTAAAGGAATTAAAGTATAATTACATTGAAATGTGTGAATGTCCATTATTTCAAAGAATTTCTAAACTATTTTTGTTATTTTGTTTTTTTTTTTTGAGGTTGACTTATTATGGAAAAAATTTTGGCTGATTTACAAGGATTTAAAACATCTTAAAGGATCTTAAAAAACCAAAAAATAAAACAAAATAAAAAATCTATTTTATATACTTGTAAGTCTACTTTTTAAATTTATTAACTGTAAATTGTTCTTCATTAAAAAATAAAATAATACAAACAATTAAAAAAACAAGTGATGAAAAAAACCAAGGGTTTTTAAAAAAGCACATTTTCAAAATAATATAGTGTTTCATACTGATTATATTATCGGAGTATAATGTTGAAGCTTCAATGTTAACGTTTTATTAAGGAAATATATACGTTGGTGACTAAGTTACTACTTACTTATAAAAACCGTATTTTTTTTAATTTATAAGTCCTAATAGCCCCTCTATGGGGAAGTTTGCCCAATTTTTCAAGGATCTAATCCTCACTACTCCCCTTCCCCCAATTTTTTTAGGTTCAAGAAATTAAATTGGGAATTCTACCAAAATTTGGAATTTTATTTTGAATTTTACTATATAAGCAAAAATGGTTAAAACTGACAGACACTTTCTTCAATTTAAAGAACCACTTTTGAATTTAAGAAAATCTTTTAACATATGTTAAAGTATAATGTAGGACCTTAAAATTTTGTATATCAACAAAAAAAAATTTGGACAGGTATTCAAGTTACAGGTGTTTAAATATAGCAAAATTTCAATTTTCGAGCTCTTATAGCTGCTAAACAGGGGACGTGACAAAAAAATTTTGTTAACTGACTCCTACTAATTTTTGAAGTTCTAACTTCTCCCAAAATTCCAAGACCCCAGCTGGAACCGTTTAGGAGATATGTGGGGCCAAAAATTTTGCAAAAATTGAGTTTTGCATAATGATAAATTTTAGTACCGTATGGCTACCCTGTACATTTAAGTGATATATTTTTGTAAAGCCTAAAAATGCAACTCTCTTCTACCGTTTTTAGATTGAAAATATAGCTAACAGAACTCTTATTATATCAATTTAAATATAGGACTTTTTTGAAATTGCGGGGGCTGTAGCTTCGTCACCCTTTAAAATTAAGAAAAACCTTTGACACATGTTGAAATATATTTAAAGAGCTTTCAATTTTGCAAATCACAAAAAAAAAATTTGAACAGGTATTCAAGTTACAGGTGTTTAAAAATAGCAAAATTTAAATTTTCGGGCCCATATAGCTGCAAAACAGGGGACGTGACAAAAAAAATTTGTTAACCGACTTTTATTTATTTCTAAGGATCTAACTACTCCCAAAATTTCAAGACCCTAGCTTGACCCTTATAGAAGATATGTGTAGCCAAAAATTTTGCAAAAATTGAGTTTTGCATAATGGTAAATTTTAGTACCGTATGGCAACCCTGTCAACATGTCTTTTAAAAATTTATAAAGTTTATAAAACCAGCTATCTTTTGCCGGTTTTAGATTGAAAATACACCTAATAGAACTCTTGTTATAACAATTTGAATATAGGGCTTTTCCCAACTTTGGAGGGCTGCAGCTCCGTAACGGGTGGGGCTACAGAAAAAAATTCTTCTACGAAATAATTTTTTTTGTAATACCTACTCGTGGTTAAAATTTCTTTTCTCTATTTCAAACTATGTAAAAGTTTTTGTAAACATACGGACAGACAGACAGACAGACAGACAGACAGACAGACGGACGGACGGACGGACAGAGTGAAACTATATAGGCACATTTTTACAAAATTTTTTGAAAATGTGCTAAAAAAAGGGATGGCATCCTTTGATATAGGTTCACTTCACTTCACCAAAAAATGGGTTTATAACTAAACATTGGCAAAAAAAACAAATTTACTTTAGAAATTCCAATACATATAAGTATGTATATATGTATTAAAGGATTTTCATGAAGGAGGAAAAAAAAACCAAAAAAGAATTTAATTTAATTAAAACTTATATTATAAAATAATTATATAACATGAATTTAATATGTAATTTTATTAGTTAAACGAAGAAGAGTTTAGAATAGACTGTGTCAACTATAGGATGCCCGAACGTAATATGAAAATTACATAATCCAGTTAAATAATTTTGGCAAACTTTGAACACGCGACTCATTAAACATCAAGTTATCATTAAAAGAAAATATTAGTTGTTCGACAACTATTCAAGCCTCTTGGACTACAACAATTATATTTTGTGTCGAAGTTGGCCATTAAACTTTACTAATATTGAAAAAATTTCAAATAAGCTATGCTCATATTTAAACAGAAATTATAAAGCAGCTTTTCCAACCCACTGCACAAGGCTAAACAAATTTTGCAACAGCTTTAGCCATAAAACCAAACTGCCTTTGGCAAAATGTCAGCCAATCAGCTTTATGGTGCAGAGTAAAGCTCAGAGTTATATTGCAGCCACCTGAACCCACTGCAGTAGACTAACAAAATTTTGTTGAAATATTGGCCATAAAATTAAAGTACTTTTGGCAAAATTTCAGACACCCAACTTCTAAAGGTATGGAGTAATGCTCATTAAAAATATAAGCATTCTGGAAATTTCTCTAAGCCGTGTTGCTTCATCAGTTTTTGAGTTATCGGGAGAACGGACGTACATACTTAAATCGCTTTGATTTTCGACTCTGATTTGATCGATATACTTGAGGATCCTATTGCCATTCCCATCCCAATCTTTTACAGTGTTACAAGTGGTAATGCAAATTTAGTATACACTTTAATAATGCTTTCATATAAATATAAATATGAATGTGTATATATTACATTATACATACCTCTATACATTGCTAAAATAATAAAATATTTAAAAGAGATAAAAAATTAGGGCAAACAACTTTTTGATTTAGCTTTATTTTTCTGGTTTATTTATTTTCGACTTAATTTTTTGTGGTCATTTTTAATTCGAGTAGGTATTATATACATATATATATATATATCTATATATATAAATAGATTTTGAGATTTTGTATTTTAGTTATAGTAAAGTAACTATAATAGAATTCAAAACGATAAATCACTCAATTATTAAGATAAAATTTTATCAGAAATTAATTACTTAAAAATAAATTTATTTTGAAAGGAATATTTTGTGATTATATAAATTATAATATACGGCTAATTCTATCAAATTAAGTACATGAAATCTTCAAAAAAAAAATTTTGATAAACAGCCGTTTTTTTTAATAAATCAATTGAAGGAGTGACCAATTATTTACTCGTGTATAGTGTACTCCTAAGTGTCTTGAATATTATTTAAACATAATAATTATATTATTTAGGAACATGTAAAATTGTAGAATAGTTTTATCACTATATAAATAGTTAGTTATCAAGTTGTAGCAATTGTTATCTACCGTTTAAATATTTTATAATTACCATGAACCACCGTGTAATAGTTGTTCACAAACACTTAGGTATAAGTCTCTAAATTGTAGATGAGGAACTAATTAAGATTTATAATAAAAATATTATTTTTTACAGTTTAAACATGAGATTGTATTAGGCCTTATAACATACAATCGTCTTATATTTTCAATAGATACACTTCTATTTGTTAACTATTGCAATAATTTTAAATTTTGAATTACCTACAGGTGTTTCTGTAACTGCGAGTTATATTATTCAATTCAAATATTTGTTTATATTTAAATATTATATTAATGCATTCTTATTAAAGATATCGAATTAATAATTATTGGTTATTGGCTACTAATTTGGCAGCTGAGTGGAGGTGAAAATCAGACAAAAGTTTTTCCACTTTTACTAAGATTCGATTGGCGTGCTCCAATTAAACGTAATCACTCTAATTACTTCAGCCATCCAGTGGTTGATTAGAATGTCATAATTTTAATCGTAGGATTTTGAGGGCTGTTGAGAAAGTCACCGCCAAAAACTAATCCCCCAAAAAATTGGAGATTTTCTAATTATGAAATAATAACCCAAATTCAAACCGTAATATTCCCAGAACAAATATACAATTAAAATAAAAAAATCCCACAATTCTTTTTAAGTATCATATATACTAAAAAAATAGAAATAACATATTATACTAATTAAAAGATTTTTACATTATGCACGAACAACGAAATTCAGAAAATAAGGAGGGGATTTAAATTTAGATGGGATTAAATATGGTTTTAGAGTTATCTTTAAAACAGGGTATTAATCTTTTTCCAGAAAGTTTATATAGGTATGTGGTAGTTTCTGACTTAGGGGAGATTTTAGAGTTATATTCAAAATCGAGCTTTTATGTTAAATTCCTACATAATCTATCATCCCAATCCCAACTCCAAACATTTGCTTTCACAATTTGCATCCTCGAAATCAAACTTTACCTGCATTTGTAAAAAGGACCCCATCTTTAAGTTTGGTTTTAAAAGAGTATGGTTTTAGTGTTTTAAAGTCACACACAATCCAAAAGAACTACGTACAGTTCCAATAGGTGGCTTCATAATCCTCATAAAAAAAATAACTTTAATCTCTATAGTAATTGTTCAATATTTCAACTTTTTTTTTTTGCATCTCAATTACGGTGCTGCAATTTTTAAAATATAAAAGAAAAATTTACAAAACCTTTTGACCTTATAGTAGATCATACTACATACTTAAAAAAAATAATAATTATACCTACCATTTGCCTACAATATATAATAATATAATATTTTTCTACAGACATTTTTTAATAATTGTCAAAAAGACATTAAAAATGTATATTCATAATTAATTTGTAAATGTATATATACCTACTATACTATACATGGACTATATTCAATTAATGTCAATAAAATTAATTAAAAAGTCAAAATATAAAAACAAAATTCAAAAAACAAAATTTATTATATAAAAACAACAAAAGTCTGATGTCTATTTATAATAATTTTAACAACAATTTTGTTTCTTTAAACAAAATAACAGGTCCAAATCGTTTTATCGACAGATAAAATGTCGAATGAGAAAATATCTATTTGTGAAAACTTTCTCTGAGTAATAAATTTTGTCTAATAAAATTATTATATAACGTATTACGTAGGTTAATACACACATGTTGTATCAATACTATTTAATACCGGAAGTCCTTTTTAGCCTTAAAAAAAACTAGCGATTATATGACTTGACTCAGGTATCAAACTGAAAATATCTCTACTATATAGCAGATTTTATTTTGTTCAGTAATAGTTGAAATTTTCGGGTCTCATATTATGACCGTTCGTAATAATATTGAAATTTTGTACTCAATTAGTTACCATACAAGTTTACAATATGCTTAATACATTCGTCTTCCCTTAATTTTTCGAAAAAATTAATTCGACTGAAAAAATCACTTAATTTTTAGCAAGCCAACTGCAAAAATCATTTAATTTTTAGCAAGCCAACTGAAAAAATGATTTAATTTTTAACAAGCCGACTGAAAAAATCAATCAATTTTGCAATACATACAAATCCATACAAATCATAACTGATATCGCTGCAATTATTTTAGCCGAATGTATTAAAGCCTTGATCACGCGTAGAAAGCAGGCGGAAAATCTTTTGCAGATGAGTTTTTCAGGGTTCTCAAGCAAGTTATCATACATAAAAAAGCGGTAAGTGAGCGGAGATAAGAAAAATTTATATATAACCATTGGTTAGGACATAACATCACCCATTCATTTTCAAGGTAACCAAAGTCAAATCATGACGGCGAATGTGTTAAAGTCTTGGTCAAGCGTAGAAAGCGAGTGAACAATCTTTTGCAGGCGAGTTTTTCAAACATAAGGTAAGGCTTTTCAGTTAAAATTATATAGCCATTCGTAAAAACCCCCCACCCACTTTCAAGGTAGGCAAAGCCTTAACCAAATTACTAATTATAAAAGACACTATCATTCGAAAATTCCAAAGTCGAAATTTTATAAATTTAAATTAAAAATACAATATTGTATTAAAAAGTTTTTTTAGTCGCATAATTTTCATATAAATTATATTTTGTACTAATTATTGTAAATATAATAACTTTTTAGCTTTTCCTTTAATTAAATTTTAATTAACCATAATTAAATAATTTTCCATAATATTTGTGTTCCTATTTTTTTTTTTTTTTTGTATTTTTTTAAAGAAGCTCTAAATTTATATTTCCAGTATTATTTAAGAAAGTTAATAACAGAAAAAAAAAATATAATTACTTATTAAAAAAAAAAATTATGTATATGTATATGTATGTGTACGTACATACATACTATAATACCAAAAAGTCTTTGACTTATTTCAACATTTTATTATGGCTTCAGGCAAGTTAAATTTTAATATAAGTTTCCATTATTATAATTCCCTATTACTTGTTTTTTTTTTTTTTTGAATATTGCGTGTAAATGCCGAATTATTATTTTTTTTTATTTTTGTTTTTTTTTTTTTCATTAATCATTTCCCAGAAATTTTCATAATCATCATATTATTAAATTGTATAAAGTAGGAGTTCTTTTTAAAAAAGAAATATATTTTTAATTAAGACTCCTATTTATCATTTTAATGTAGGTACCTATATACAAGTACATTTTAATAATGAAGAATATTTTATTATTTTATATAATCTGCAGTTGTCTGTACATTGTTTTAGGGCATTCCCTTCCATCGTAAGTTGGGAGCAACAAAAGTAAATTTTGAAGTAAATTACAAATTGTTTACTTTTAAATGAAGAAACTTTAATTTGGTTTTAATTTAATTCGAGTTAACTACAAGCTATTGTATAAATCTATTTTAATTAATTTGATATACTATAAAAATAATAGTATATCTTATTAATATAGTTTGTAATATTAATGTCTTTGTTAAAAAAATTGTTATGAATTAAATTATTTGAATTAAAAAAATTTTTAGATTTTGCCTAAAAGCTAATTAATATTTTAAGTAAAGATGTACACGAATACTGAATACTGAATTTTGTGCGCCATCTATTATCTTACACAAAGTTATTCTATATTTCAATTTAATCTTATAATACGATCTAACCTATTACGATATTACGAATTACTTACAAATTTTACGATATATTCTTTAGTAGATAGTATACCTTAAAAGGTAAGTGTTTTAACTGGTTGTCATGGTAACTACATTTAAATTTATACCCTTGAGTTCCTAATTATTATTAGATTTTCAAATTGTGGTTCCTTTATTAATTTCCTATTGAGTTTGAGATTTAAGAACCCTCATATTTTGTGTGTCTTTCTTGCTTCAGTTTCGGAAATGAATCTTTAACACCAAAACTTAGTAGAGGCGTTCTGAATCTTTTTTTCAATCACTGTTATCTTATATTTTATTATTAAATATTTTTTTAAATAGGACTAGTTTCTACCCTAAGTAATATTTAAATCAATTTATTATCGAAACCTTTTGCATCAATAAACTTAGACACTTTCTTTGGAACACTAAATTCAGAAAAAAATTGTTTCCAAGTTCGAAGTTTTGCATAAATGACAATCTATTCATATATGGAATCTATTCATCACATTGATTTTTTTTTATTTACTTTAATAAATAAAAACTATTAAAAAGTAATCTTATTAATAAGGACAACTTAGTGATTACATTTGTAAAATTATTTTTGTATATGTACTCCTTGTGTATAAATGAATAGCTCTTCGAAAACCCTTATATAATATTTTAGGACCGCTTTCAGGATTCTAGGACCTTATACAGTCCTATAATTGAAACAAATATTTTTAAAAAACTGTATTTTTTTTATTTAAATTTACCAGTATTTTACAAAAACCATCAATTTTACAATTTCCGTGTAATTGGTGTTGTCGAATTCTGGTTTACAAATTTCGTTTTCAGTGACTTTCGTTTAGCCAGGTTGTGTCTAGCTTAAGAAAACCTCTTTTATATATATATATTATATTCAGGATAAATCCCATAATTCAAAATTTATATCCAACTCTAAAATCCTTATAAAAACGAGATCTTTAAAAAAATAGAAATTTTTCAATAAAAAAAGCGTTTTTCCAAAAATGTGATTTTCAAAATCGCGATTATGAAACGTTTCCGTATAATTGTTATAAAATTGTAAATTTGGTGAAATGGACCTCATGTTAAATTTTACAATAAAAAATTAGGTAAAGTATTTAAATTTTGAAAACTTTAAATACCTACCCAAAACTTATCAACACAAAATAAATAAATTTCAAAATTTCTTAACCTACAAACTTACGATATTTATTACTTGAGTCCAATTTAATTTACAAATTCATTACCATCTGAACTCATTTTCTTTCATAATACCCTAACAAAAATAAAAAAAAAATTATATTTATACAAATATAATTATAAAATTACCTTAAAAAGTATTTTAATGAGCCATTAGCGTTAAATATAAAAAATATAACATTTTTTTAAAAACATTTTAATTAAACATATTTTATATTGTGAACTTTTTGTTAGTTAATAATAGTAATAAAATTATAATATTTTTTCTGGTTTTTTATTTTTAATAAGCACGTTTATTTTATAAATTTCTTTCTCTTTCTAAAATCTTTCTCTGTCTCTCTCCTTAAAAATATAACTTCTAACTTAAAACATTTTAAATACCTACTTTTAATTTAAGTCAAAAATAATGTGATCATTAAAGAAATATTTTTGCGGTAATACCCAAATTAGCACCATTTTTATCATTTTAATTATCTAAAAAAATCTTTAAATTCAAGTTTGAAAAATTGAAAAGAAAATTTAATATTGAAATTTTCATCAGACATTTTAGAAAATACAAAATTTATTTATGGTACATATTAAACCCTTTATTGTATACTTTATAATCAGACAACATAACAATGTATTCGATTTTATTTATATTTCTGATGATTGAATCGGTCTGTAAGCATTACACTATAACCCCATTTTGCAATTCATTTGAATGATATATGAAAATAATATATATATAAATATACATACAAATTGCACAATTATATTTTCAACCCTTATGTCTGAAATTTATTTGTAATACAAAAACTTTTTGAATCCCGAAATCTTTCATCTCATTACAATTTAGTAACAAAATATAAATTGCAAATCAGGGGTTCCGAACAATACTTTATTGGAGCAAAATTTATCGTTCTTTTTAACATTTTACTCTCTCCCGAACAAAAAAAAACTTTTTTTGAAATTTAGTTTCGGATAGAATAAAAAAGACTTTGCCCCAAAGAATGAATTCAAATTGGAAAAAAAATCAAAGTTCTGTTCGGAACAATTCCGATTAAAAGCTAAAATAGAGGTCCGATTCTCGTATCTTTGGATCCAGGAGTCAAAATGAGATCATTAAAAAAACTTAGTCCTCGATTCTGTGGTAGACAATAAAAATGTTAAAAAATTAGGGTACCTTAATTTTTGGGTCCTAATTTTTCGGAATTATCGAATTTTTTTAATGTATATGTTGGTTCTGCTAAAACTTTTTAATTTCATTTATTAAATTATGTGGATCCCCAGAAAGTTGGCTCTTTATTTATTTTTTTCAACTCTAGTTTCACCCATACTTTTTTTTTTGGTTTTTATAATTAAAGCTCCAAAAAGAACGAAAAATTTGATTCGGATACAGTTCCGAAACAATATTTTAATTCGGAGTAATATTTTTTGGGTTAGTGAGTAAGCATTTGGCTTACTAACTGAAGTGGTGCTGGTTCGATTTGTACGGGTCATGCATTTTTTTGATTGAAAAAAATTAATGAAAAATATTTTTTCTTTACAAATCCCCATGGTAACCAAATATAATTTGAAATATACAAATATATAACATAAAAAAAAAATAAATAATATTCCTTCTAAATTGATAAAAAGCATTGAAAGTGTGTGCACACCGGGCCTTCGTGTTAGAAAGACATAAACTATCCGCCATATCAAAACAACAGTATATTGTTCGTTTCAAAATAAATTTTGTTTCGGAACTTTTCCTTTTTATTTCATTTCGTTCCGGGCCCCTGCTACTAATGTATCAATGATTTACAAAAAAATTAAAATTACAAAAGTCATGTAAAAATAATTTATAATATTGTTGCCATATTATGACAGATTTTTTGAATTAGGGGGCAGAAAAATGATAAGGAAATGAAAATAATTATCAAGCTAATAAATATTGTTGTTATTGTTTTTTTTTTGCAATTTTCATTTCAGTAAATTGAACAACGCACTAAACAAGTCAACCAACTTTTCATATTATTCTTCTTTTGTAGTTTCCTTAATTTTTATGAGTGTACGTATATTATGTACACCCATAGTTTTAAGTACGCGGAGATATGTAATGTACACATTATGATATAAAACTTCTGTCAAATGTACTGTATTTGATATAATTTCTACCCCATTTCCCAAAAAAAAAACAAAATAAAAAAATATAAAAAATGTGTTTTTTCGCCTTTTATTGTTTATTTCAACAGCAACCCCCTCCTCCGATCCAACACAGTTATCACTTTACTTTAAGTATCAAAAAAAAATAATGATGATAATGTTAACAAAATATTTTTTATTTTTTTTTGTTGTATTTGAAAAGTTGGTACAATAAAATATGATGATAGATGGTTTTGTCCGAACGAAGTTTTTACGGACCAAATATACCGAAAAATTTAAGATTGAATATTTTCAAATTTATTTTTACTGATTTTGTTTTTGATGGGGGGATAACGTATACTCTTCTAAAATATAAGCCTTGAGGCCCCGTGTACTTTTTATTAATTTATTAGATTTATATTAGATATATTTTGTCACCAAGGAGATTTTGTAAAGAAAAATGATTTTTTAATCAATTTTTTTTCAATTATATGCTTATGATCTGTTCGGAGTCCGGAGTCGGGAATGGAATTCGCACTCCCTTGGTTAATAATCCAAGTTATTAATAGTTATTGTTATAATAAATGTTAAGGAAATTAAAATATGCTAAGAGGAAGTATTCGGATTAACTTGACGAATATCGAATGATCAAGTTGCAAGAAATGGGCACACTATTTATCTAAATAATTATTACGTTTTGATCGTACCGCATCGACTTTTATCGGAAAGCCATAGACTCTTGAAGAATTAAAACACAACCGAGTCTAATAGGATCCTGGTTTTGTCGCTAAAATACCCAAATGTAAGTTTGAATTCCATTTAACGAATTTAAAAGTGATTTAAAAAACAAATGAAAAATCTGATTGATAGGATCACTCAGAAAACTCACAACATCTCAAAACTCAAAAGAGAGGCAGCATGTCAAACAGTACTATGTGGTAACATGGTATTAACATTTACTGTTCTAAACTTACTAGTTATGAATAAAAGGACTTGGAATTCACCGGGAGATTATTTAAATCCTCCTAAATTTCATGCGCCCATAATGTCAATAGAAGTAGTTTTAGCTCTAGAAAATGTTTTTTATGTGAATTAACCTTAGAAATTAATCTAGTGTTAAATAAAAGAGGACCTAGAACATAATACAAATTTAAAAATAGTTTTAATTACTTTATATTTTTTAAAATTCGAAAAATTGTATTATACCCACATAAATTTACCTATCTATTTATGTATGTGTAATTAATATTTATATATACAGTGAACATTTATACTAATTATTCGCATCAACCTTAAAGATCACTTCAATTCCAAATGATCCATGAACTGATTCTTTTCTGTCTGTCAAATAAAAGATTCCGTTACATTAATTATAATGTTTGTTTATGTTGTTAATTGCACAGCCATAACACATTCATTTTGTTGTTGGTGAACATTGAATGGCACAATATAAAAAATAAATAAAAAAAAATTTGTATACGCAAATTAATATTATAAAGAACCATATTTCATTTTTGAATTTTATTTGTTTTTCTGGTGTTTTGCTTTTTATGTCAGAAAATTTTTGCAAGTCTTTCGATAATCACATTGTTTTCTCTTGTGTGGTGTGTTTGTTATATATGTATGTATGTACATATATACCTACTAAAAGTTGGAATTTGGAGTTTTAGTTTGTTATCAACTAATGACACGTTTTTTTTTCCTTTGAGTTTGGCACAAAATTGGCACACAATTTTTATGATAATTTATTTTTGGCACGGAACAAGTACAGAACTTTTATTTAACAAAAGAATAATTGAAATCTTGTTTTTTTAAAAATATTTTGAAATTTTTTTAAATTAAATACAATTAAAAAAAAATTTGGTTAATTAATTTTTTTGAAATTTTTAGGAAAAAACATTTAATTAATTATAAAAACTAATTAAAAACAAAATGGAACTTTAAGAATTTTAAAAAGATAATTTGAAAATATTTAAATAATTTTAATTAGACTGACAAAGTAAAGGTACTCCTAGATTAATATCTTGCAATTAAAATATAGGTAAATGGTTTTTATAAGTTTCCTGTAGTTTAGGGAAATTAAATAAAAAATTAACAAAAATTAAAGCACATTTTAAAAATTATATAGGGTTTCTTACTGAGTATCTTATCATTTATTTTTATAAATATTTTAATAAAATTATAATTTAGTTATTTTATCAATTTATTAATTCAATACTTAATAAATCAATACTTAGAATATAATCCAAAGGACTCAAGAGAACCTACTAACAAGTGCGAAATATAATGTTTGAGCTTCAATGTTAACGTTTAATTTTGGAAAAACTTACACTGGTCAATATGTTACTGTTTTATAAAAACATAAAAATTTTAATTTTAAGACCTAGTAGCCCTTCAATGCGGAAGGTTCCCAAATTTTTTTCGTTTTTTTTTTTTTTTTTGCCGGCACCTCTACGTGCTAACTGTTCACTGTGATAGGCTAAACATCCTGACTATATATGTGCATGTCGGAACAGGGGAGATATATT
The DNA here is from genome assembly GCA_963082915.1 of Dolichopus griseipennis. Lineage (NCBI taxonomy): Eukaryota > Metazoa > Arthropoda > Insecta > Diptera > Dolichopodidae > Dolichopus > Dolichopus griseipennis. The sequence continues at coordinate 61,159,011 of OY720443.1, forward strand.
CATATATTAGAACTGATCAAATGAATTCCACATACAATTTTAACATGAGATTGTACTACGCCTTATAACATGTATAAATATCTTAGATTTTCAAGAAATACAGTTCTATTTTTGTTTATATTGTAATAATTTTGTACTTAAGTTATAATGGTATTCTATATCAGTGAGTTATATTATTTAATTGAAATATTTGTTTACATTTTGTATTTGTTTATATTGTTATATTTATTTATTATTAAAGATTTCATTCTGAATTCATAATTCATTAAGTACAGAAGTAATAAAAAAAAAAAAAGAATATATTTAAATATCACGTGTAGAAAAAAAAAAAAAAGAAAATAAATTTCTTTTTATATTGAAATTGGATCTTTATTACTAAAATTAATTGAGGAAAAAAAAAAAAGCAAAAATCAGCAATATTAATAGTTGTTCCAACAACTATGGATTGCCATAAATGTAGAGTGAAAATTCGAGGAGAAACTGGCGTAAAATGTGCTGGAGTATGTGGTAAAATTTACCACTGCCAACCTAAATGTTCGGGATTGGACCAGTCAACTCTAGGAATTTTACTACCTATACTAACATTGATTTATTATCTGATACGGAACTCTCTAGATCCTACAAAACAATGCTAGAATCTAATGCTGTAGATGTAAAGAACAATTTAAGAAAGGAAAATGCTACTAGAGTTACAGAAAGCACTTGCACAATTATTGATCATGTTCTATCAAATTTAAAAAATGAAAAGTATGATTTTAAAATTTCTACTGAAGATGTTGTTAACTTAGACCATAAAGCCATTCAAATAAGGATAAATAAAGTTATAAAAAAACGTGAGCCCATTTTCAATAAGGAACTGATCGTTACAGATATCAAAAAATACAAAACTCAAGTTAGCAGTCTACTTTTAACAAATAATTGTGATAGTGTAGTTAATCTCATGAAAATATTACAATTGGCCAAAGAGAACTCCACTGAAAAAAAAGTAATAAGAATAAGAAAAAATAATGATTGGATGACTAAAGAAATAATGAACCTCATCCAAAAAAGAAATAAATTATTTAAAAACTTAAAGAAAAACCCTAACTCCCCAGAAATTCAAGCCAAATTTAAAAAATTGAAAAATAGTGTCACTAAGGAAATAAAGAGAGAAAAGCAAAATTATTTTAACAATAAAATCTACTTAGCTGGGTCTGATCATAGAAAAATGTGGGAAGTGCTAAACAACTGTATGCTAAAAAGGTCGTCTAATTGCAGTAAAGTTATCAATGAAATAAATAACAATGGCATTAAAATATGTGATAATTTCGGTATTGCTAATACTTTTAACACGTATTTTAGTGAAATTGGAAACAAGTTGGCGGATAATATTATTGATGCAGAAAAATACACAGTAAAAAACACAATTACTGAACGATCTATTTATCTAAGAAAAACAAATGAAATAGAAGTATTAAAAATCATTAAGCTGCTAAAAAATAGTTCACCAGGTGTTGATGGCATAACAGCATCAAATCTAAGACATGTGGCAACCATTATAGCACCCAAGCTCGCTTACTTAATAAATTATTGTTTAACAACTGGTATTTATCCTGAATGTCTAAAATCAAGTATGGTTGTGCCAATATACAAATCAGGAGCAACCAATGATGTATCAAATTACAGGCCTATTACTTTAACAAGTTGCTTGGGAAAAATATTTGAAAAAATAATAAATAATAGAATACAGAATTTTATTCAAAAGGTAGTAGGTTTTGATGATAATCAATTTGGATTTCAAAAAGATATTGGAACCGATTCGGCAGTCTTAGCATCAACAAACTCTATAGTGAGCAAATTAGATGCAGGGAACTATGTATGTTCAGTATTCGTTGATTTAAAAAAAGCATTCGATACAGTTGATCATAGAATCCTGTTAAACAGACTCTATGAAATCGGTATAAGAGGAACAGCTCTGGATCTTCTTAGATCTTATTTACAAAATAGGAAAATAGCTACAAGAGTTAATGATGTATTGAGTAACCAGTGTAGTATAAACATAGGTGTTCCACAAGGATCAGTGCTCGGGCCTACTTTGTATCTGCTTTACATACATAACATCCAATGTGCTAATTTACAAGCCGATTACAAGATATTTGCGGATGACACATTGCTCATTTACAGTGCTAAAACCAGAGATGAATTAGAAAGAATAATAAATGAGGATTTGTACAAATATATTAATTGGCTTAAAGGCAACAAATTAAGTATAAATGCTGATAAAACTAAATTTATCACATATAAAATGAGGAATAAAGCTGATATAAATCTAAAAATATTAATAAACAATGTCCAAATTGAAAGAGTTGATACATATAAATACCTTGGTGTAATAATTGATGAAAAACTGAGATGGGAAAATCATATCAATAAAATAGCATCCAAAATTGCGCCAATGCTTGGTGCCATTAAAAGAAGTGGAATTAAACTAAACAGGAAAGCTGCCAATAATATATATCATGCTCATATCATGTCACATATTATTAGGTATAATATATGTAACTGGTCCAGTTGCGCTACATGGCTGAAAGACAAAGTCAGTACTTTGATAAACAGAGCAATAAAAAATTTATACGAGTTTAGCTGGCTGACACCAACAGTAGAAATTTATAAAAAAACGGGATATTTGATGCTTCCGGAAATTATTATTATGGAAAAAGCCAAATTAATTTTTAAACTGGAAAAAGGAATTTACAGGAAGAATATTAATGTTACAAAAAGAAATAGTGTACATAACTATAACACCAGAAGCCTGAACTATTTAAATCATACAAGATCTAGAACGGAGTTATCTCACAGCAGCGGATTATCCTCAGCTATAAGAATCTATAATAAGCTACCAAATGATCTTAAACAGACCTCTAACATCAAATTATTTGTTAAAAATCTGAAGTACCTACTAAAGCGGGATACCATATTGCTTGACAGCGTTATGCAGAATGAATAATTGTATTAACATAATAATAATTTAATTAATAGTATATAACTTTAATAACTTATATATATATATATTTATATATTGATATATATTATACACGTATACATGTATTTTTTTGCTTGTCTTTATTTAGTTTAGTTTTAGGTTAATCTGTGTTATTTTATACCAAAATCAATCAATTGTTTTGTTAAATAAAAAAAAATAAAAAAGTATTATAATATGTTATATAAAAGTAAAACTATAAAAAAAAGCATTTGTAATAGACAATAAGAAAGCTAAATAAAGTATATCAATTTAAAAAAATATAATTATTAATTATTAATTAAGCCATTAATTTGAACCCAAAGGCGAATGGTAGCTGAGTCGAGTTGAAAACCAGATAAAAGTTTTTTCACTTTCACTGGGATTCGAACCCGGGGCCTCTCGCATGAAAGTCAACACTAAAACAGCTGTGCCACCCAGCCGTTTTAAAGCAAACTTATGATGATTCTCGAGGATCTGCCCATCCCTCTCCTGTTCCCACCCTTCTATTTTTTTAGGTTCTAGGAAACCAATTGTATTCAATATTTAAGTAAAATGTTAAGATAATTTTCAAATCCAATTTTGTTTTTAGATTGTAAATTGACATTTAAAACTAGCGATAATGACAGCGGATACTGACAGTATGTAAACACCAGATTAATTTTAATTAAAATGATTTTAATATCAGAATTTTTTAATGCGATATCCAAATAATTATTCTCTAAAGCAAATTTTTTTTTTAAAATTTAATTTTTTTTCAATTTTCTTAATTTAAAATAAAGGTTAAAAATTTTATGTCAGAATTATATTTATAGTTTCTAGATTTTATTTTTATGTTAAATTTCAACTTTAGTTGTTTCAACTATTAGATATAATATTAATAGATTCTCGTAAACTATAAAACTACAACAACCATTAGAGATTCAAAAATTTGCCATTATAATAGTACAGCAACTTTAACACAAGAATATTCCATAAAATTGTTATTTAATTTCCATTAATACGTTTAAATCATTTTAAAAAGTTCAAGTTCATTGCACTTATTATATGACAAATACATAAATTTAAAAATTTAAATAAATTCCATTGTACTTATGTATATTCCATTTTAATATAATTTTAAATACAAAAATTTAATTAATTTATAGCATATTATTTTATTTTTTAATTATTTCATAATGATATAATTTTCAATTCATTTTTAAATTTTAAGTTTTTTTTTTTCAAATTATACAATATTATTTTATAATTTAATTTATTACTTTAATTTTTAATTGTTCAATTCTGTTTTTTTTTTTTTTTTAATTATTGTTATAAATAGAAAATAAAAATTTAATATTTATAAATTTATATTTTGACTTTTAAAAAAAAAAAATGTCAAAAAATGAATTGAAAATTTATTGGCATAAATTGAATTGAAACAAAAAACAAAAATAATTGCATTTAATGCATTTAATGAATTATTGTTTAATTAAAATAATAGAAATGTTAAAAATATTTTTGCAATTTTTTTTCCTTAAAATAAATAATTATTCGAAATATTATAATTACAAAAAAATATACATTTAGTTTAATTAAAAGCTTTAGAATATTTTGGAAAGATTTCTTGCGGGTCTAAAAATAATTTGCGTTATTTGTATATTTCAGAATAGTGAATATTCAGTTAAAATAAATAGAGGAGTCTAATTTGTTTGATAAAATACAATCCATAGTCACGCTATAATTTACTTATTAGTTAACATTATTGTCATGATCATTACCTTCAAATTATTAAGGCCAAGGAAAAAATTCATAATATTTTTTTTTGTTTTTTTGCGGGGGAATTGAACGCTTGAAAGCCACCCATTGCAACTGTGCGGTATTTCGTTAAGTAAATGAACTCTTTATATACCGAGAAACGAAATCGAATATAATATATTGAACTCTGTCCTTAATTATGCAACTTAGTGATAATAGCCATAAGCAGTCCTTCAGTGGTTTGACTACATTTGAATACATATTATATAGTCAAATTTTGGAAAATATTAAAATTTCAGAATCTATTGTTTTCTAATTTCCTTAGTAATTCGTATTTCAATTTCTGTACTAAAGGCAGAAATTGGAACAGGAGGGACATATTATATTCTTATTATTAGAATTGATCTTAATTTCTTCCACGTACAATCTAAAAATGCTATGTATACATCTTAATTACTTCAAAATATAATTTAAACATGATCTAGCTAAAGTCATTGTAACATAACGAAAATTCTTATATAGACACAATATTCAATTTATTATAGGTATATTTTAATAATTTTATAATTTAAATAAAGGCATATCTATTTCTGTGAGTTATATTATTAAATTAAATTATTTGTTTACATGTTGTATTTGTTTACAAGGTTATTTGAATTTTATTTTTTATTAAACATATATAATTATTAATTATTGGTTATGCCATTACTTTAAGCCCAATGGCGAATGGTTTGCTTAGTCGATTTCGAAAACCAAATAAAAAATTTTTAATATTTTACACACCGAGAATCGAATTCAATTTTTAATTCATCAATATATTGTAATTTTCAATAGAAAAGTAATTAAAATTAATTTTCAAAAATGTATAAAGTTTAGAATAATATATGACATAGCACAAACGTTATTATAATTCAAAAAGAAATATTTGTTTAAATTTAAATAATTTTAAAATCATTCTATTGAAATTTAAAATTACATGTGCATAACTGTTATTGCCATTTTACTAAAAAATTACCAAAAATAAAAATACATTTATGTATATCTAATGCATGCAGTTTTCAAATGAAATGTCATGAATTTTGAAGTCCTTTAAAAAATAAACGCGAATTTATTTAAACTTTTTTTTTCTATTGTAGTGTCACTACTTACAGGGTGATCCTCATGAACTATTTTAAAATACGTTTATTTATTTACTAGTTTATAAATAGTACCCTATAGCTAGCATCATGCCGTACAGTATTGTAGAAAATGGTTCCAGTTTACTGTCTTACAGGAAAAAATATAACGGTTTTTTTTAACGGTTTAATTAAAATACTACAAAATGCTACGAAAATTTTGTAATGCATTTTGCGACCACAAGATAGCAGCATCGCCACTAATAATTTATATATTAGTAAGCTTTGAGATATAAAGTTCCGTTATGTGATGACGTCAACTTGAAAATAAACCTGTATTTCATTAAATAAATCCAATAATAACGACTTATTATAGTCGTGACTGCCTTTAAAGGAATCACCCTGTATATTGGCAAAAACATAAACCCCAATTTTATTTTTAATATTTTTGTGATTTATTATACGAAATTTCAAGCATATTTAATCCATTTTGTTATAATATAATATTTCATTTTTCAATACAATATAATATTTTCCAAAAATATATACATTATATACATAAATACAAATACAAATATGATTTGTATAAATAAACACATATTTAAACACATAAAATTGATATTTAATAATATTTAAATTCATGTTAAAATATCCTACTGATTTTTTCCATTGGATTTTTATTTTCAATTTAAAATCAGATTGTAAAATCGTCAGGTGTCTCTGCCATGTTTCAGTAGCTTCTCCATATACTTACTGATAAATTCCAAATAAATTTTTTTTTTTGCATATGTCAAAAGATAAAAATTTTAAAAAATATGGGATTTTATTTGTTTTGTCTGAGCTTGGGATTAATTTATTTTTTTTTTTTTATATTTGTTACAATATTGTAATATCTATTGTTATATTGTAGATATATTATATATTTGAAAATTGAATTATAAGTACGACTTATATGTTCTTTAATTACAATCATCTAAATTTGACAGTTTTATTAAAAATTGATAAAAAGATATAAGTAGGTACAATAAGTTTACTTTGTTTAAAACATTACCAGGCACTTGTTTGTTATTAAATGATAACTTTGAAGCCTTAATTTTTACAAGTGTGTATTTGTTTGTAAAATTTATTTTTTTATTTGTCATTTTTCATTAATTTTAAAAATCTTTAAATTTTCCATATTCTGATTTATTAATATTAAATAATCCATTTTTAAGCTTTAAATAACCAAAGTGCAACAAATTACACCTCACATATTACTTTTACTTAATCATACTTTATACTTGTGAAAAATATTCCCTAATTACATATTATTTGAAAAATAGATTCATTTAATTGAATAAAGGTTTCATTTAATTGGAAAAAGGTTTCATTTTATCGGAAAATGCTATATTGTGTCTTTAGTGTTTTAATATAAAAGTAAATTGCTGGATAAGGGTTAACAGAAAGAAGCCGCTTCTGGAAAAGCTGCAATCCTGATTTTGAATCCAACTCTAAAATCCCTCCTAATTCATATTCTTGTGTACCTATATATGCTTACAAATATTCTGGAAAAAGTGCATAGTTCTGATTTTGTAGTGAACTCTAAGGACCTTTCTAATTATGTTTTAACAAAAAAAAATTTTAAAACTATAGGGTTGTCACCTCCAAAATCCCTCAAAACAAATTACCAAAACCCAACTCAATATTGTATCCAAGTCTAAATTGCATTCTTACATTTTAAAATTCATATTTCAATAAGAAAACAAAAAGGCAAAATAAATGTATGAGAAACAAAGTATGAAAATGTATTTTTTAATAAAATTGTTGTTTCAGTTTTGCATTTATGCTCTCTGGTGGGGCTATTTGTCAACATATGCCATACTTATTATACACCGTTGGAAAGAGTGTAAGGTGACCCTTCTAAAGGTATAATAATAATACAGGGTGTTTTTGAAAATTTCACTTTTGTTATAATTTTTTTGAAAGTTTGACTTTTTTTTTTTTTTTTAAATTTCCACTCGAAACTGCAATATCAAAAACGGTAGCCCCGATTCAGATGAAACAAGATTTATATTAAAAAAACCACATCATGCTCTACAATATTGTAGAAAATTGTTCCAGTACAAGAACAATTTTTTCCTATACAGGAAAAATATAACATTTTAATTAAAACGCTACAAAATCTTAGGAAAATTTAGTAATGCATTTTTCGACCACTAAATGGCACCATCGCCACTAATAATTAATATATTCGGAAACTTTGATATATATAGTACCGTTATGTGATGACGTCATCTTGATATCTCACAACTCCTCTTTGGAAGTATATCCTTTAATTAAATCTTGTGACCTTAGGCATGTTATTGTATTGAAGTTCTCTAAATTAGCTATATTTTAAATTCTGAAAATTTTAATTCCATATTAGAGTTCAATTTTTTAAATTTTAAATATTCAACACATTCAAGAAAACACAACTGTGTAAGTGCGTCTGTTCTTTTATTTAAAACATTTACAATACATGATACAAATATTTTATTAAAGATTTTCAACACATGGTGTAGATTCTCACAATAAGAAAAATTATTTATGTTTATATTTTCCAATCTTGAAACTTTTTTCCCATTCTTCAGTGTTCCAATATTGTTTTATTACGTTTTGTTTTATTTTTTGGTTTTTGACAGACATTCAAATTTTTTGCCGCCAATGATTGAAACCCCGTGAATATTGTAACAACATTTTTATACAAGGCCTGTTTGATTTTTTTTTTTTTTGGTTTTGTTGCGGATATTAAAATGTTGCGGTCTGCGATTTTAAAAAAAATAACAAGGAAAATAAAACCAAAAATAAACAACATTATAAGGAAAGAGATATCTCTACATACTTTTTATCCAATATTTTATTTCGTTGTCGTCTTCATAGGTGGCGGTTGCTCGTGTAAAAAAATTAACAAAAAAAATAAAACTTTTAGAATAGGCAGAACTAAATTAAAAACAGCACCCTAAAGATTTTGATTCGTGATAGAGTTGTTTTGTTGTTGTTCTTTTGGCTCTTTGATCATTTTTACAATTAAAATTTTTAGTTATAAAATATTTTTAACATTTTAATTTTATAAAAAAAACTGATGATGGAAAGCACAAGTAGACAGAAACTGAGAGATAAAAAACAAGATTAAAATATTTTAATTTTTTTTATAGCGCCTTTTGTAATTGATAGCAGATGTTAGAAGGAGAGGAAAATACAGTCGAGTTGTATTATTACGAACAATTTAATAATTATATTCATATTTGATACTATTAATAAACTAACGTCCAAATGAATATTTAAAATTTTATTTGAGGCTCAAATTAAAATTTAAGTCAAAATGGTGCAAATTTATTTTAAACAAGAAGTTCTCCCTAAATTTCACTTCTTAGCTTTTCTTGAATATTTTTCATATAATAAATCCTAAGCTCTTTGTAAAGTCGATTGATTTGTATAAATTTCTAAATATTTTTAGTCAACAAGCGAAACTTAGTTCTGATCCTGCCCAATAGAAAATTTTTGAAGATTATATTTTATATTTTTAAATATTAGGGTTACATTCATCTTTCGAATTATCCGCTTCCCCTTTGACTTGTCCAGTTCTAGAACAAAACACTTTTCAAGCATTTTCAAAGATTCAATTGTTGAAAGTCTAAGAGTAGAATTGATTATTCAAAGTCTTAGATAAAAATTTTCATTCGGTTTTATAACTCACAGATGATTTTGTAAAAAATCATTTAATTTTAAAATTTAAAAAAATGAGTCGTCTATGGAATCAACTCTATACATAACTGAGGAGTCTTGCAATGTTAAATGAAAATCAATATAATACATTATAGTATGTATAACTTCGTGAGCCCTCATTTTTATTTTGATATAGTGCGGAAATAATGAGACCAAATTTGATAAGTGATACTTTAATTAAAAATTGAGATGTTCCGAGATAGGAAAAATTATAACCGTGTTTTCAGACTCCATAGTTTTAGACATATATCAATATATAAAGTTAGCAATGTTCATACTGTTGATTACCCAATTAGGCGTACAGACCAATCTATGACATTACATTATTTGTGAATTTATTGATTCCCATCATAAACTGCCAAATAACTGTAATATACATTAAAACGTCATGTAAACAAAATAAAAACCTTCTCTATTAAACTTAAATATTTTTTTCAATACTTAATTCAAATAAATTCAGATTATTTTTGCGGTATTGTTTTTCATTTTCAAGGAAAAATCAAAAAAACAGCATAGATTTTTCTTTAACAATTTTTTATAGTTAAAAAAAATTAAGAATTTTGTTTCCCATGTTATACATAATTAGGACAGAATAATAATACATACTACAAAAATAGGGAGCGTGTGGTGTACTGTGGTTACATTATGTTATTAATACTTAGTATAATATTTTTTTATTTTATTATTTTAACACGATTGTAGATGATTTTTTGGTACTCTGTAATTTTTTGTCGTTTCTTCTGTTATGATGAATCGAATATTTATAGTCACTATATAGTCAAAGGGTATAATAAATTTGCCATTACGTTTGTGACGCAGAGAAGGAGGGGGGGGGGGGGGGGGGGGGGAGAGAGGGGGAGGGTAGATATAGACTCAAGTGTATGGATTGGATCAGAATCGAAAAGTAAATTGATTTAGCTATGTATGTCCGTCCGTCCGTCCGTCTGTCCGTCCGCACGATAACTAAAAACTAAAAGAGCTAGGATCTTGAAATTTTCGCAAATTCGTTTTTTTGCAATAGTTTTCATCGCTCCATCCAGCCATTTTGGTCCACGGGTTCGGGTAGCTGCCATACAACTTCTTATTTTATATAAGTATTACTCTGTACCTATTACAGCTGCGTGTCTGAAATTTTGCCAAAAGTAGTTTAGTTTCATGGCCAAAGTTACTGCAAAATTTGGTTGGTCTACTGCAAAGGGTTCGCGAGTAGCTGCCATACAACTTCTTAGTTTATATGAGCATTGCACTATTCCTATAGAAGTTGGGTGTTTGAAATTTTGCCAAAAATAGTTTAGTATAATAGCCAAGGTTACTGCAAAATTTGGTTGGCTTACTGCAGAGAGTTCGAGTAGTTGCCATACAACTCCTTCTTTTATATGAGCATTACACTACACCTAATAAAGCTGGTATGTTTGAAATTTTGCCAAAAGTAATTAATGTTTATAATAATAACGATATAATGTTTATATAACGGTCATACGGGTATCCCAGAGTTGACACAGTCTACTCTACCACACTCTTCCTCGTTTTTTTTTGTAATTCGCCCAAGAAATTATTAAAGAAAAATCATATGACAAAACATTAGGAAACTGAATATATTTTAATTATCACAAAAAAATTTAAAATGTCATTTAAAATGAAAGATTCATTTTTTATACGATGTGATAAATATTAGTTATAAAAAATGCAAACAGACTATTAATAATTACATGATATTAAAATGAAACGAGGTCTTGTGTAAAACACTAAGGGAAACATGTTTAGTTTTGAAAATTATGATGCAAAACAGTTTTAATACTTTTGTAACTAACTATATTGGTCAGAATTTATTATAAATACAACTAATTCCCTTTTTACTCGAATTTGAAATAACGCGATTTTCAAAAAGCATTTAATTGATTTAAAGCGATTTGATAAAATGAATGACGTAACAAAAGTCGTTCCATTTTATCGGAAACGCGTAAATCCTAATTTTATTTTGTGTGTTTGTCTGTGATTTTGTTGAAACCGATTGGTATAAATGCTTTCTTCGTTAATAGCAAGATTAAATTCGGAAACGGAAATTCAAAATGGATTACGGGATCGTGGGGTTTCTATACAAAAACATCAGAATTTTCGAGAAATCTCGAGTTGTAACAATCGAATTTGGTATTGACTATTGGTAGGTACCCATGAATAGTAGCTTTCGTAAATTGGTTCTAGTGCCATAGGATCTCTAGATCTGGAACCCTCTTTTATATGCGATTCAAATCGTTTTTTTATGTGATGTTTTCTGGAACGTATTTGTCGCGTCGGGAATATTGGCTTTAATGTGTAAAAGAAAACTTTCTCAATCTCAATTTTTGCATCTTATCTTAACTTACTAATCCGAGCCTCTCACAAATTATGCATTTTGATACCTAACTTATCCTCAGAATACTATGTTTATTATTAAAAAGTTTTCCCCTTAAGCATTTTTAAATGGTATATAGATTTTGAATGAAAGTTTGACTGCTGTATATAAAATTGTGTAATAAACTTTGATGTTGTTCTAAACAGACGGACAACCAGGATTTTCAAGAAATATATTTTTTTTTTAAGCTTCCTAAAATTAATTTAAACTAAAACATGCATGTTGAAATTATTTTAAACGATTAATTGATGAACTTTTTTTTTAAATATTTAAATTTAAGTAAACAATTAAAAGGATTTAACTAGTGATTTTAACAAAGCACAATTCCAACAAAGCACATTAAACAATGTTCTATAATAGGTTTTCGAAACAGTAGTGTTAATACACAAGCTGTTTATAATATTTGTTTTAGAACAGCTATTGTTAGAAATTTAATATATGAGATAAATTGTAAAAAGTCAATGTAATGTTTTTTTTCAATTTTAAGACACGTAATGTTGAAGCACTGGTTTTGGCTTTTTACTTCAAAACAACTTGAACAGGTTTTAAAGTTAAGTACTTATAAATTTTAAATATAATGTTCGAGCTTAAATTAACATTTGTGCATTCGTAATCTAACAGCTACAGCCGTAATCAACGGCTTAGTGAATATTATAATGGTTAAAGAAAGTGAAGCCTTTTCTAAAGAGACTTGGTGAATGCCCTATAATCCTTAAAGGAGTGAAATAGAAATAAAAGAAAAATAATTAAGTTGTCCTCCGTTAAACGTAGTTATAAAAGATTTGTTCAAATTAATAAACCTGTTCTATATAACAAAATACAACAGTAAAATTTGTAAAAAGCTAATCTGCTTGAACCTTATTCAAGTGAATAAAATATAAGGAAATTTTCTCAAATTGAAGTTTTATTTTAAAAAAGTAAAGATGTTCCAAAAAAAATTCAAAATGCGGGACAAGAACGTAATGTTTTAATTTGACAAGCGCCCGACGGAGGGTTAATGCTTATCAATACAGCTTTGATTTAACATTTCAAGTTTGAAAATATTGTTAATAGAACCTTTGTGTTAATTTAAATATAGGGTATTTTCGGGCTGTGGAGAGCTCTAGCTGCGTAACTGGTGGGACTACAGATAAAAAATTCTACCATGAACCGTATTTAAGATTCCTTTTTCTCTATAATAAACGGTGTAAAAATTTCGTAAAAACACAGACAAACGGAGCGGCGGACAGAGTGATATTATATATTTTATTCAAAATTTTTTTTGAAAATGTGCTAAAAAAAAGGGTGAGAACTTTAAAAATTTAATTGAATTCGGACTTTGTTTAAACAATAAAAAAAAACAGTAAAACAAATAATATAATATGAAATTTTTTTTTAAAATAACTTATTAAAAACACTCAAAATAATGTGATAATTTCCTACACAAAAAAAATTAAATTATTTTTTGAGTAAATATTTTTTTGTTTTTTAAATTCCACATATTGTCAAGACCAAATTGTGTTTTTTTTTTTACAACCTATTCTGGGGAAAATAAAAAAATCCATGGTTCATGTCGAACCATAATTTTATTTTTATATCATTTTAATTTCCATTTTTGTTCTTATTTTTCTTTTGTTTTTTTTTTTTATTTTTTTTTTTTTTTGTTTTTTTTTTTATATATTTGCTTGTGGGTGTTGAGATTATTTTAATTTATAGTTGCTGTTTAATGATTAAACATTGGGATAAAATGAAAATTAAAATGAAAATGCTAATGCGTACAAATTATTATTAAGGTCGGACGACTATGGGGCAAAAACAACAACAACAACAACAAAAAAAAAAGCAAAAGAATAATTTTTTTTAATTTTTTTTTTCTTTTTAATTCAGTGCAAGCGAAAATAATGCACTCAAAAAAAAAATTAAGAAATAAAGTACTATTGTTTACTGTTTATTTTGTAATTTAATTTAAATATTTAATTAAAAAAAATAAAAACAATGTTTTATTGTTGTAAAATGTTGAAATAAAAATGACAGATTAAATTAATAAAAGAGTTTTCTTTTTTTTTTTTTTTGTTTTTTTGATGCATTAAATTTAAATATGAAAAAATTTAAGTGGGGGAAGAATTTAATAATAAATTCGAGACAAATTGTTAGTGTATTAAAATAAAATTACATTTAAATAAGAAAATACGAGATGCAAGATGGAATAATATTAGAATAGAATTCTAAGGAAGGAATTGAGTATATTTTATATACATACCTACTTTTATATTAACTTGATGGTGTCTATGCGTTTATTTTTCAGTCTGTCAAACAGTGAATTCTTAATATTAAAATCTGTCCAATTTATAAGAGCTGTGTGGTGCAGAGGTTAGGGAACTGGATTCGAGTGTAAAACGATCTGAGTTTTAACTGATTATGGTTAACAGATTAAGTTTAACAGAAAAAAGAACTGTCTCTTATTTCAGCAATTTACTTTTATATTAAAACACTTTTAATTGCAAAAGATCTAGTATCAATTTTTGGTTAATGAAAATTTTCAATATTTTAAGCTTAAAGAACAGTTTCTTATATCAGGAATTTACTTTTATATTAAAACAGTAAAAAATTCTTAAGATCTACCATAAATTTTTTATTTTCTGCATTTCAGTTGGTTGGTTTAACCTTAATAGAAGTATATATTTGATTTTACTTAAGTTTTAGTTTAAAACTTTCTTACTAAGGAAGTATACTACTTATTTTAATTTCTAATGAATTGCATTCGTTTTTATAATCATAAGTACATCTAAAATAAGTTTTACCAAAAGGAAGCAAGCTAGGTATGGAAAACTATATAAATGTTTGATCAGCGTCAACTCCTACTCCGATTTAGCAGTTTCGTACTTCCGATACTACAATAGCTCAAAAAATAATGATGGTATCATGATTGAATTTTTAGCTTCCAATTCTGTGATATTTCGAAATAAAATCTGACAAACATATTTCAAAATCGATAAAGATAGAAACTTAAAATTTGGTACAACAGAGTCCTGTTCAGTGTCCCAACCATGCCTGTTTCTATGAATAGAAAACTGAAATTTGATATTTGGTTTCTATGAGTTGATTGGGTCAATTAACCTGGAAAGTTCCTTAAATAATTTTTGTTTTTACAACAGCTTCCGAAAGGTCAATTTAGCAAACTTCTTTTCGCTCTTAGATCATATGAAATGATTTTAATTATCGTAAATATAATAATGACTGTCAAATTTTATTGAATTTCTTCTAGAATTATATATTTATCAACTTGAAACATTATGCTATTGTTCTTTCAAGCAAATAAAATATTGGGTTTAGAATTATTGCGTTTAAGAGTTCTATTCAAATTTTGTGTTACAAAAAATAACAGTCCCCTTCCTATCGTTTTTCCAACCATACTTGTAATCTATTGCTTAACTAACTATTCTTACTACAAAATGAGTTAGTTTTTAGAAGAGGTATCTCACTATATCAGAGGGTTTAAGTTCCACCTTCTTTATCTAAGATTATCATAATATAGATTGAGGTAGAAAAAGTGTTTCTTAAAATACAAGCCGGTTAAATTGTTTTCCCGATGTATATTTCTATTATTTGTGATAAATCCACAACTTGTATAAACAACTAGGGATAATATATTTATTTGAATTACATCTGCAGATATAATAAATAGTATTAATTTATTATACGAGTATTAAGAGAATTAATTTTAACTTAAACAAAAACGCAGTAAAACCTATAAATAATATAACTTTGAACTATAAAAAATTAGGTTAGTGCATCATAATTTCTAACATTGAAGATCCAAAGGTATAGGTTTTGACATAATCATAGATATTTTTACAATAAACTTCTTACAATATTTTCAGATAAAATATAGAATTTTAAAGCTTCGAAATCTTACTTAAGTTTCTTAAATCTTACTAAAGTCCAGTTTACTCAATACCATTTACAAAATTAATTACTTCTTGTTAAATTATTGAAATATTTGTCAGTGGGATCAGAAATATGGGTTTTATTGAATAATTTTTAATTATACTTATATTGTACAATATTTTTATATGTAGGTGGACAAAAATATTGTATGTAATAGATAATAATATTATACAAGATAATATACATAATAATTTTAAAATATAATATTCTGTATTGTATCAAGAATAATAATAACCTTTTGCCAAAATATGAATAACCACCTCTTTTTTTTTTATTTTCCGAACGTTAAATTTTCAACCCACAAATTCATAAATTCAACGCCTTTAATACTGTCTTTTTTGGCTAAGATTACTATCATACATAAAAGATACATTGTTTTACTGCATCTAAAGTGATAAATATATGTAGTAGTGCAGGGTTAAAACTCCTAGGATCATTATTCCATTAGGGACTTATGAGTCATTTAGTGGGATATAAATTCCTAAGGGACTTAAGACTCGTAGGGCTTATGGCCCAGAGAGCTTGGATTCAAAGGGATGAGTTATAACTTCCTTATACAGTTCCCAGCTTAGGAGTTATTAGTAATATTAAAACAAATATTAATTTTAATTATATAATATCAGTGACGGGTACGAGTATATACAGAATTTCTTGAAATATAATATCAAAAATAATTAGCACACATTTTTGAGTAGAATTCGAAATCAGAGTATTAGTCAAGGGAGTTATTTCCGAAAGGAACCTATGACCCACTGGCCAAGGGAGTTACGTTCCACGTAAATATTATTAAGTGAATCAAAGGTCCTACGGACTTGTGTCACACTAAATGAATCATAAATCCTTAGAGGACTTATAACCCTGGGAGTTATGACCCTACACCACTTGCAACATATAATTAGCAGATAAAATTTTTAAAATATTTTTTTTTTTTTGAAAAACAAAAATTGTTTGTTTTCTAATTCAAAATGTTATGTATTTGATAATTGAAAATAATATGACATTAATAAATAGCTTATTTTTTTCAAAATTTTTGTATTTTAGTGAAAAACTTCTAAAGCAAAATTTTTCTAAAAATTTTTTCATATGCAGAAAACCTAAAAATTTTAAATAAATACTGCAGATGTTATCACAAAAAAAAATATATTTTAAAAGAAAAATAAATTAAATTTTTAATTTTTGAATTTTATTTGATGAATATGAAATCAAACAGGGTGATTTCAAAATGGGATTAGGTATATATGACAATAAACACTGTTTTTGGAATATGATGTCAAAGTTTGAGTAGGCTCTATCCATTGATCACATTACCAAACTTTTGAAATTACACGTGAATTGAATATATTTGTTGTTGTAATTAAGTTAAGCTGGTTAAAATTTTAGAGCTCAAATGGTTAACAAAGTTAAATATATTTAGACAAGGCTGGGCTGTAGGCACGTGTAATAGCGTAATCAACTGTTAGATTATTACTAAAGTCTACTAATTCTTTAAATTAAGAAATCACTTATGAAAATTGGACTTATATTTTTTTTCCACTCTAATAGATACATTAGAGTAAATCACTCATTTGAGAACAGTACACTGAAGAATTTTCCTAACTGTACACTTTTTATGCTACAATTGCCTTCATTCTTGAGTTTTCGACCTTTGAAAAACGAAATTCTTGAGAAGGATAATTCTTATATAATGAAAGGTATTCTTTTGGCTTAAGTTTGTTTCGAAAATGCTCAAAACGTATAAAAGAGCTTAAATAAAGCTATAAAAGTTTCTGGTTAATAATCTAAACCTTGAGTAACAGCTACAACCGAATAATCATCAGTACTTAGAATTAAGTAGAATGAATTAATAATTTATAATGACTGATAACTGATACGTATTTAATAATCCAGAGATCATTTAAACCGTTATTTTCTACTAGCTAATACCCGGTGCGCGTTGCTGCGCCTCTCAATGGAGGTTTAATTGAATTTGATGTCACTGCAAAAAGTTAACACAAAACTTACACACGGTTTACACATATAAATTTTAAAATGTGTGAAAGCAATCTTTTTAAAACGATTTTTCTAGGATTATTCTAGTAATTTTTGAAACTTTCTGTAATTCAAAGCAGTACGAACTACTTTCCACATTTTGACGTAATTTACTTCCAAAAAAATTTTTTGAAAAATCGCAGGACCGACTGTTAACAGACTCAACTCCATTTTCAAGTTGCTTCACACATATAAAATTTGGAGTAAACCGGTCAAATCGTTTCTAATTTAGAGTTAAGTAACGCAAAAATCTATTAAAATCCACTGTGCCCCACTTGGTTAACGGAACTACACTTTCTCTTTGGGCAAAGCAGTATTGCGCAAAATTGGACGTAATTTTTGTTCCAAATCACTCAACAAAATTTTTTTGAGGCTTTCTTTTTAGCCAAAGCAGTACTTGCAAATTTTGACAATATTATCTTCCAAAATTATTTTGACCGACATGGGTTAACAAATTCCAAATCTGTTAATAGTGTCAACTCAATTCTCACAGGGGAGCACGTATATAAAATTTAAAGAAAATCGGTCAAACCGTTTTTAATTTAGAGTTAAGTATTGAAAAAACCTATAAAAAGCTGTTGGCCCCAATGGGTTAATGCAAGTCAAGAAAATTTTTTTGTGGGTTTTCTTTTTAGCCAAAGCAGAATTTCATAAAATCAGACAAAATTCGGACCCAAAATTTTTTTTGACACCCCGTCGGCCCAACATGGGTTAATAAATTCCAAAACTGTTAATAGTGTCAACTCAATTCTCAAGGAGCATCACGTATACAAAATTTGAAGTCAATCGGTCAAACCGTTTCGTATTTAGAGTAAAATATTGAAAAAAACCTATAATAAGCTGTTGGCCGCAATGGGTTAATGGAACTCAAAAAAATTTTTTTTGGGACTTTTTTTTAAGCCAAAGCAGAAAATCGTAAAATCGGACAAAATTTGGACCCAAAATTTTTTTTGACCACCCGTCGGCCCTACATGGGTTAACAAATTCCAAAACTGTCAATAGTGTCTACTCAATTCTCAAAGAGCATCACGTATACAAAATTTGAAGTCAATCGGTCAAACCGTTTCGAATTTAGAGTAAAGTATTTAAAAAACCTATAAAAAGCTGTTGGGCCGCAATGGGTTAATGGAACTCAACAAAAATTTTTTTGGGGCTTTCTTTTAAACCAAAGCAGAATTTCGTAAAATCGGACAAAATTTGGACCCAAAATTTTTTTTGACCACCCGTCGGCCCGACATGGGTTAACAAATTCCAAAACTGTTAATAGTGTCTACTCAATTCTCAAAGAGCATCACGTATACAAAATTTGAAGTCAATCGGTCAAACCGTTTTCATTTTAGAACAAAGAAGTTTAAATACTTGCACCACAGCCCCAACTTGTCGGTCCGTTAGAGCAAAATTTTTGGGCCACGATTTCTTTCCGTACCCAAAAACCCCTATATACAAATTTTCATGAAAATCGGCTGGGCAGTTTAGGAGTCTATTCGCTACATACAAACAAACAAACAAACAAACAAACAAACAAACAAACAAACATACACACAAACATTCCCTTTTATATATATAGATGAAGAAGTAAAATAGAACCAAATAAAATTGGGCCCTATTGCACAAAAAAACTAATCACTAATCAAATAATCAAATAATAAGTTTTTTAATAAATTTATATTGCAACAAAACCGTATTTGACAGCAAACCAATGCAGTTTGAGTAGTAAAAAATTACTCACTTATCAAAGGATGATTATTTGATTAGTGATAAGTGGTTGGCGCCTAGAAACACACTCTTTAAATACTCTTATTAAAACAAACCATGCCACTCATTAAAAATTCAACGACTAAATTAAAAAAAAAAAATTATTTAAATCACCCTGTCTCATAGTAATATTTAAAATAAAATTTATTTTAAATTTAAGTAAAAATCTTCAGATACAATAATATATTTGTACTTACATATCTTAATTTATCAACATAATATACCACATAATATATATACATATATTTTATAATTAAACTTTTTGAAACATAACTGTGCATGTAAACTTGCGTATAAAATTCATAAGTTTGCGTAATAAAAATGGCAATACCATAAAATAACCAATTTTAAAAAAATTTTTTTTTTTGTCAAAGATGGTAAATTTAATTTTTTTTTTTTTGTTTTTTGAAAAATTATTTTCTAGAACGGACGACAAAATGACAATAGATGATGTTTTTGCCAAAAAAAAATTATTTTGTTTTTAATATTTTTGGTTTGTTGCCCTTTTTAGCACATTTTCAAAAAATTTTGTAAAAATGTGCCTATATAGCTTCACTCTGTCCGTCCGTCCGTCCGTCCGTCCGTCCCTTTTTACCTACAATTGACAAAAAAATATCAGGAATGGGTAGGTATTGCAATAAAAATAATTTAATGTTAAAACTTTTTTTTGTAGCCCTCCCCGTTACGGAGCTACAGCCCCACAAAGTCGAAAAAAGCCCCATATTTAAACAGTTATAATTAGAGTTCTATAAAGTATATCTCCAACCTGAAAACGGTAATAGACAGCTGTTTTTATAAGCTTTACAAATTTTTAAAAGTCAATTGAATAGGGTTACCATACGGTACTAAAATTTACCGTTATTCAAAACTAAGTTTTACAAAATTTTTGGTCCCTCATAACTTCGGAACGGCTAAATCTAGAAACTTGAAATTTTGGGAGAAGTTAGATCCTTAGAAATAAGTAAGAGTCAGTTAACAAATTTTCTTTGTCACGCCCCCTCTTTAGGAGCTGTAAGGGGTCGAAAATTGAAATTTTGCTAAAAATTTAGCTTTTAAACACCTATAACTTGAATACCTGTCAAAATTTTTTTTTATTTGTATACAAAATTGAAAGCTCCAAAACGAAAGTTTCAATAAGTGTCAAAGGTTTTTCTTAATTTTGACTTTGTCCGTCCGTCCGTATGTTTACAAAAACTTTTACACCGTTTGAAATAGAGTAAAGAAATTTTAACCACGGGTAGATATCACAAAAAAATTAATTTCGTAGAAGAATATTTTTCTGTAGCCCCACCCGTTACGGAGCTACAGCTCCCCAAAGTTGGAAAAAGCCCTATTTTTAAATTATTATAACAAGAGTTTTGTTAAGTGTATTTTCAATCTGAAAACGGCAAAAGATAGCTGGTTTTATAAGCTCCACAAAAATATAAAGCTAAAATGTATAGAGTTACCATACGGTACTAAAATTTACCATTAGGCTAAACTCAACTTTTGCAAAATTTTTGGCCCCATATATCTTCTAAACGGTTCAACCTAGGCTCTTGATATTTTGGGAGAAGTTAGGTCCTCCAAAATTAATAGGAGTCGGTTAACAAAATTTTTTTGTCACGCTCCCTGTTTAGGAGCTATAAGGGCTCGAAAATTGAAATTTTGCTATTTTCACCCACCTGTAACTTTAACACCTGTTCAAATTTTTTTTTACAAATATGCAAAATTTATAGCTGCAGCATTATATTTCAACATACGTTAAAGGTTTTTCTTAAATTTGAAAGGGTCTCTTTAAATTGAAGAAATTGTTTCTTAGTCTTAACCATTTTTGGTTAGATAATAATATTCTAGGTAAAATTCCAAATTTTTTTGGAGTTCAAAATTGATTTCCTAGAACCGGAAAAAAATGGAAGGGTGAACACAGGAGGAGGGTGAGCAGATCCATCATAAGTTTGATAAGCAAAAATTTGGGAACCTTCCCCATTGAAGGGCTACTAGGTCTTCAAAATTAAAACTTTTATGTTCTTATAAAACAGTAACTTATTCACCAGTGTAAGTTTTTCCAAAATTAAACGTTAACATTGGAACTCCAACATTATATTTTGCACTTATTAACAGGTTTTCTTGAATGCATTGGGGTTGTATTCTAAGTATTTCACTATTAGTCATATAATTAATTATTAATGAAATAACAAAATTATAATATTATCATAATATATATTTTTATAAAAATAAATGAT
This sequence comes from Dolichopus griseipennis, assembly GCA_963082915.1. Lineage (NCBI taxonomy): Eukaryota > Metazoa > Arthropoda > Insecta > Diptera > Dolichopodidae > Dolichopus > Dolichopus griseipennis. The sequence continues at coordinate 61,180,932 of OY720443.1, forward strand.
AAAATACTCAGTAAGAAACCGTATATAATTTTGAAAATGTGCTTTTTAAAAACCCTTGGTTTTTTTCCCTCACTTGTTTTTCTTATTTTTTATTTGGTTCAGTAGAACTAGGACACAATAGGTCCAAAAAAAAAAAAAACAAACAAAAACTAGTAAACTTTTGAAATAGAATATAGAAAAGTAAAGGAATAAAAGAAATAAAAACTTCTTAAATTAATAAAAAAATATATTAAATATGTTTATATATATATATATATATATATATATATATATATATATGTGTAGACAAATGTCCTATCATACTATATATATATAATGTAAGAATATATAGATGTTATGAAATAAGTTCGAATCAAATGTTAAAAATTAAGTATCAACAAAAAAAAATTAGATTTTCTTTACAAAATCACCTTGGTAACCAGGTATATTTTAAAATATAAAATATATAACATATACACCACAAAATAAATAATGTTACTTTTAAGTGTTAAGAAAGTATTTGAAGTGGATTACGCAACCGGTCCCAAGGCTTAGGTATTAGAATGGCATATTATCCTATCCCCCATATAAAACAACTACAAGAGTTCGAAACTCTCATTTCTGGAAGAATTAAAAATTCTAATTTAGAGACTATATTAGTTTTATCTAGTGCAGTACAAAACCAATGTAGTTCCATCCAGCATTGTTCTTTTTTGCCGCTGTTACCTTAGGATATTTTATTTCAATTACCGCTACAAGCTGAATCATAATTATTAATTGTATTTTTTTATAAATGAAAATTTAGCTTTTTAAGCCCCAGGTATATCGGATCTAGAAGTCGGTCCAATTTTTTATTATAATATATTCTATATTAGAACTAAATATATATTATTACATCAATAAAAAATAGAACCATTCGACTGCAAAGCCAACATTAAAAAGTAAGCATCGCTGACGATTTGTATCAAGTTATTAGCGTCAGTTATCTGGTTCCCAAGAATCAAGCAATTTTAGAGAAAGAAATTTTATGTAAAAGTTCGCTATAAAACTTAGTTATTTTGGAAAAATTTAAGACACACTTAGCTATTCAGACACAAAAATTAACTGACTTACCAGATTGATCACAACTCGTTACCAAATTATTTTACTTTTTTTGAAAAAAATTCAGATACAAAAACTTAATTAGAATTTAATTTATACATAAAACTCTCTAAGTTCTAAAAGCTCCTTTAGTCTCTGAGCATTCTGCAAATGAACACCCATATCTCAATCGCTTCTCCTTTCCATCCTTATGCAATCTATCACTTCTCCTTTACACAATCACAACTTAATTTACAAATTTAATATACCTAGGTTCGAAGGACTATACAAATTAAATAAATTCGAAGAATAAAGCCAAGCATCCAAAATATTTTCCAGTTTGGAGCTTATTTCATTTGAATTTATTTCCCATCGCCAAGAATATGTCACTGTAAAATTATTTATTTAATATATATGTGTATCTTTTTTTTCACTTCTATATTCATCTATCTTCTTTTGTATATGTATGTGTATCTATTAATTTTGGGTCCTATATGAACTAACAATAAATAAATTTTATTGCTTTTTTAAGTAGGGTTTCCTTTTTATATTTTATATATGTGTGTATGTAATTGTAACAAAAAAATATAAAATATGAAAGGATCCTTAAAAATGACAATAAAAATTGAAATATTTTAGAAAAAAAAATATAATAGAATATACAATGTAAATTATATTATGAACATTCATTTATATAATATAGCATATAGGATTATTGTTATATATATATATATTATATATATAATATATATGATGTATGTATGTTGTATTTCGATATACAATTACAAAAGTATACCTAACCCAAAGGATAATTTGTAATACAATTATTTTGAAAGTTTTTAAATGAATTTCACTTCAAAGTGTTTTTTATTGAAAAATTTTTTTTTTCAAATTTTCTAACACCAAAATTATGTTTTTTAAAAAAATTTTGTTTTTTTGAGTTTTTTATTATCTGTATTTTTTAATTAAAACCCAAAAAAAAAGGTATAAATTAAAGTTTTGGAAATATTTTCAATAAAAAAGTTTTTTGGAAACTGTCTTTAAGGCATTAAAGAAATAATTAACATTAAAATATATTTTTTCGAAAAAATTTTTCACTTTATTAAAATTATAAATAATATAATAATTTGCAATTTTGTTTTTTTAATTAATAATTCAAATTTTTATTTTGTATATCTAAAAGATCATTATTAAGGAGCCTTGAAATAGGCTTATGCGAAATAAAACGGTATGTTAAATTTATATATTTATGATATTTAGGAAGAATCTTAGGATTTTGGAGTTAAGATTTAAATACTCAGAAAATATTCCAGAATTCTAGAATTAGGAAGCCAACTATGAAAAATCTCCTAGTGTAGAATCTCTCGTACACATATATATATATTCTAGAAAAGGGCAATACCCTTACTTCGAATAAAAGTTCTAGAAATCTTCCTTTTTTACAACCTTTTTATTACAAAAAATCATAATAAAAAACTCCGAGGTGATATTTTTCATTAAATTTAATATTACACCACTTTTTAAAAATTAAGGTCCAAAGTCTCATTTCTCTTTCAATTCAATCGAAGTTGAAGATTGGGAAAATAATTACCCGAGGCTTTTAATTCTCAGAAAGTCTAAACTGAAACTCTTTAAAAAGAAATGTAATAACATTCTGAAATTATATTTTTAATTCCATTAATAAAATGGGTCCTGCGGTCTTATTCCTAATTTTCCAAAGACAATAAATAGACTCTATTATTATCTCTTAATAATAAATATGATTCACACTTTATCTTAAATATATTTCCGAATTTTCGGTATATATCACTTTGAATGTATTATGCGATTATTAAATTCAAATTCAGGGTTTTACGCCATCTACAGAAAATTTATAACATACGTATATGCGAAATACTGAATTAGGATGCTTTTTAAAATTGGATTCATAATTGTAGAAAAAAAGAATACTCTGATTTTATATCTAACTCTAGGATTTCCCTTAATTTAGAATTTCGCATGTACAAAATTTATATAATAAATCTGGAAAAGACCCTGATTTTGAACTCAATTCAGACGTATAACCCAGATTTTGAACTCAGTTCTAAACTCCCTTCTAATTTAGAATTTTACGAGTGTACACTTTTTTAAGGTGTCGTCGCTATAAACCAATTCAGATGACTAGAATATATTTGTTACCATTACAATATCGACTCTTTGTTTTTGGTTTTCTCTTTAGTTCCAGAAGATGGGGTAGCTGAAACTGAAACACATAGACTTATAAATAAATGTTCTGGAAAATGGGAATACCCCAATTATTTTAACTGACTATAAAACCCTACTAATTATATTTTAAATGTCTTGTTGTTGAAAATTTGTTGTAAATTTGTATGTACAAAAATAATTCTAAAATATGTGACGAAGTTAGGGTTTCCCCCGTTTCCAGAATACCTTTTTATATATATAAATATTTCCACCCTACAAACTGCGGTCATCCGAATATACGGTGGACGAACAGTAGACGGTACAGAAGGATGATTTTGGTATATTTCAATGAGATTTTGGACTATAGGACTTCTGATTTTGCACCAATAAAGTCTTCGTCCCACATCTTATTTAAATATATTTAAAAATAACAACTTTAAAGGCATGGTATAATTTTCATTAAAATTATGAGAATCAATACTAGAAGAATGTAAAGTAATTATTCAATTCTGAACTCCAAAAAGTTTATTCAATGTAATATGTTGGAACTGCCCTGGTTTTTTAGGAAATCTCCGGAATAAGTATTGGGAATTTCAAAAATATTTAATTTTATTCTATTTTATATACTATTTTATATAATAAAGCAATATATTTTGGCATTTGAAATATGATGTAAGGACCTATTGAATATTAATTATTTATTAATTCCTTAAAAATATTGCAATATTTATTATATAATTATAAAAATAAACATATTATAATAAACATTATAATAATGATATAAATATTAGTCAAATAATTCTAATAACAAATAACTTATTCAAAAATTTATATTTAAAATGTATTACATTAGAAATTATAATAATTTTAATTGATATTAATATAGATATTACATTTTAATCTGATTAAATTGTAAAATATTTTATCAGTTGTAAATTTACTTAAAATAATTACTACATATTACAAGTATTTATAAATAAAAATATTTTGTACAAATTATTAAATTAACTTTTATAATAAATTTATAAAAAACTTAAATAATTAATTTATTCAAATCTTAGTTTAATAAAATGTAATAATTTCACTTCACAAATTTCAAATTGATTTTCAAAATTCCTGGTACTGATGACTTCTCTTGATTTTTTCAATTAAATATTCGAATACATATTAAAAATATTTAAATAAAATTTAATTTCTTTAAAATGAATGATTATATAAGATTGTTTTTGAAGATTTTAAAATCTATAGGATATGATACTGAGAAAGTGGACTACATCCAGATTTGATGATTTCAAAGTACCAGTAAAAATAATGAAACAAATACTCAAATTGAAGTAAAATCAAATACTCGTATTAGTATTAGAAAAAATAAAAATGCCAGAAAAATACTGTTATTGGTGCCTACCCGTATAATTACATTATGAACTATTATTTACAAGAATCAATCAGTACTTTCCAGTATTTACTAATATAAAGCAGTAATAATAAAACAGCAAAACATGACTTGTAACCAGCAACATAACAAGGATAATATACCGCAAATTCTGGCCGTACACTTAGATATTGTGTCGAAGGCCTCTGGATACTAACAGGCAAAGAACCCCTAGCCAAACAAATCTGTCGTAGGAAATGGAGGTGGATAGGCCACACGCTTAGAAAGCCTAGTAAAACCATAACACGAAGACGTGGCTGTTCCAACATTATGCGCAGGACAATTTATCTTGAAATGGCTAAATTCATCTCCAACATCTCCTCGGATAACATTAAAATATCAGCACGGAATCGCGTGAGATGGAGGTGTCAAATGGATGTCCTATGCTCCCTCTTATCCTATGACCCTCTTACTGAAACCGTCAAAAACCAGGGCTCATCCAAACTTATTTACTAATATCGAATTCTTCGAAATAGGTTGTATAAATTAAAGTAGAAAACCTTTTTGATAAATCTCTGTACGCTCTGATTTAGTCATTAATGACCAAATGCGGGTACAACAACGCTTCAGAATCATAATTCCCTTTTGGGAAAAGTAGTTTAGTTTCGTAATCAAATTTGTCCAAAGTGGGTTCGAGTAATTATTTTAATTGTATTTATTTTAAAATCTTAAATGTCGCATAAAAGTCTTAGATAATAAGATTTTAAAAAAACTAATGGGTCACTCTCTCTTTGTGGTTTGTAAAAAAATCATTCGGAAAATTTTCTTATATTTAAAGTATGACATAATCCAGGACAATGCTCTGTAAAACAACACAATCGTTATTACACTTCTCCTTTTTTTGCAAAAATTGTATAAAAAACGAACTAAATATGAATTATAAATATTATAAAACTTGGGAAAACTGATAAATAATGAATTTTTATTTTTATTCTTTACTATTTTTAATTGTTAAAGCCCCTTACGGGAATTCAATTTTTTTTAATATTATTAACGAAACGTAAAAACACGTTATTTTTTTTTAAACGAACAATAAAGGAATTTATTGTACATCCCTTATATCCCTTACATGATATTCACTGTTAATGGCATTTTCTTTTCATTTTAGTTTCAAAAAATTTTAATTATAAATTTACAAATGTATATTATAATGTACAAGTATATACTATACAAAATGCAATTGCAATATAATTTACATACGTATCTATATAGTCGAGTATAGTATAATTATTTTGTGTTGCACCGTATAAAGTGTCATTTATAATTTTAATTCCCCAAAGGATGAATAAAACTTTATATAAATAAGTTGGAAATATTTTAACCCTTTAACTTTCTCGTAAATAAATTTATTCAAGTATACTTCTATCCCTATTTCAGGACGTACCGGAACACAACAGACTATGAGATTCTGGGTATCGGGTTAAACGAAAAATTTACCCTGGTAAACTGGCAGCTAAATATTTAAGTTAATTGTTCTGTTGTAAAAATTACTTCTCTGCACTTGACTAGACCAAAAATGGAGTATAATGCATACATCAGGGCGGGAACCTCACAAACAATAAATTTCAATTAAGTGCAAAAAAAGTTGCTTTCCGTTTTATGATCCAAGTAGTCACTTAATACACACTTCACTTAGTCGTCGGCGCATTCCTCGGTAACTAACCTTGTTTTATGGATACCTTATACTTGCAGTAACACACACGTGCAGTTCCAAAGAAATCAAACAATCAGAGCTGCCTCTTAAAATTTTTAGTGCCAAACATGGAGTGCGACAGATGCTCAACCCTACACCGTTGAATTAGTAAGATGGCGAAACACGGCTTATTGAAATTCGTTTGTGAAAACTACGTCTCAACTATGGAATCAGTTACCATATATATTTAAGTTCGATTCCAAGAGTCGGAGCATCACTCAAAAAAACCCGGTACAATTATTTTACCCATCTTTGGAAGCTTCCATCAACCCTCGGAAAAATAGAGCAATTAAATATGCTATAAAATATAATTTATAGAAAGCTTTCATATGGTTCATCTATTTATATGTTCCAATTTGTTAATATTTATTATAGGTGCAAAGCAAGGCAGTCATTATGGAAGAGAATCCTCACATTTTCTTTCTGAATAAGATTTATTTTTTTCACTTAACAAACTTTGACTACCTAATCCGTTCGTTCAATGAATTTCAGTTTAATTCTCCAGGCTACATCAAGGTTCTATAGCAATGCGAAGCTAAGCTTTGATGAATCTGACGTTACTCTTATTACCCTGATTCATCAAATATCTATTTAAAATAATTTTACTACTACAATACTTTTCCCCTTTCGAATTTTATTTAAAAGACCGAAATTATGAATAAAATGAAAAACTATACATTTCATATGTATTACAAACATAATACAGAAAGCATGGAGAAATTGCTTCTACATAATTGTATCTATAGTAAAAATTGTTTTAAATTCAGACTAATACTTGGGGGCACTATGATATATAAATAAGTTTTCGTTTTCATTATCTTGTAGAAAAAAAATCTGTAAAATATTTTATAAATATTTTATATTTTACATATAAATTAACATTGTTGTAGGCGTAAAACAATATTTTATAATAACTAATATCTGTAGTTTTATTTTAAGTCTTTCATCTAGAAATATTTTTTAGTGGAAGTCTTGAAATATTCAATTTGTTTACTTAAAATATTTTATTATTAGTGTGGATCTTTTAAAGAGTGTATATAAGTCTGGGAAAATTAAAGCACTGGACAGCACATTTTGGGATTTTAACATTTTACTGATAGTCTTCAGACTATAAAAATTCGGTCTTATATAAATATAGACGAGGTCTCTAATAATTTTCTATTTAACTATATTATATGAAAGCGAAAGTTTGTATGTTTGTTTGTTTGTTTGTTTGTTGGCTGTTTGCATGTAGTCAAAAGATGCCTAAACTGTTCAGTCGATTTTCATGAAAATTTAAATATAAGGGTTTTTGGGTACGGAAAGAAAAATTTTGTTGTAACGAACCGCTAAGTTGGAGCTGTGGTGCAAGTATTTAAACTTCTTTGAACAGCAATGGGTTAACGGAACTCAAAAGAACTTTTTTGAGGCTTTCTTTTTAACTAAATCAGTATACACATAATAATATATATATTAAAAGCGAAATACCCTGATATTGTACCTAACTCTTAAAAACCAGAAGTTCTGGAAACCGTTTTTTCAAAATATTTATAAACTAGAAGGGATTTTACCCCTTTTCCGATATTTTAAAATATTTGAATATGCAATATTTCTAATAATATTAGAATTGAATTCAAAATCAGGATTTAAGTAAATTGCCTTACAGAAGTTTAGGAATACAGAAGAATTCGTAGAAGGATTTTATCATTACTTATTTAATTAAAGTTTTAGTATTTTATTTGGTGAGAAGCTTAAGGAAGGCAGCCTTCGAATGCTTTCCTGAGACGATTTGTTCCAAGAAAACCATAAAGAAAGAACAAATCAAGACAAGTATTCATTTTTCCAAAATATTTCCATATTTTTATACGGAAGATTGTGAAGTCATAAAAGGTGATTATGATTTATTAAGTTTTTTTGATTCGATTTCAATTTTTCATACCCATATTGACTATAAGTCAAAAGAGTACACTAAATTCGCCATTACGTTTTTAACGCAGAGAGGAGGGGAGATAGATATAGACTTCAGGGCAAGGATCGGATCAATATGGAAATAAGATAGATTTGATAATTCGATTTTAAATTCATTGCTTTTGGTTTCTACCTTTCCCCCAATGTTTTTTAACTTTATTAAGTAAACTACTGTTTGGATCTAAGAAAGAACATTCGTATATTTTTTTAAAGTATCTACTTTACAAATTTTAAGTTATTTCACTGTCAAGTCAAACTTAAATGAATTAATTTCAGATGTTTTATAATCAAATTATTTACACTTTAAATAATTAGAAAATTGTATTTAGCTGTATTAAATTAAAATATTAAATCTTACCTTATATTAAAAAAATGTTTAGAAAATATATGAAGATCTTGAAATTGTTCACTTACCTGAAAAAGACAAAACAAATAAAGAAAATTAGTAAGTTTTAAATTATGAAAAATTGTTAAGTATGAAAAAAGTTTATAATTTAAATTAACCCAGATTTAATTTTTTTTTTTAAATAATTTAAAAATTAAATTTTCTAGTAATAAAGTTATATTTTACTTAAAAAAAATTGTGTTTCAATTAAATATTTAATTAAATTTAATACTATTAAAATACATTATTTTAATTGAAAATGATATTTTTCCCACGAATTTCATGGAGCTTCATTCCAAGAAATAAATTTATATTTTTTTTTAAAATATTTTACTAGAATTCTTAAAATTTTTGCGAATTTTAAATTTTTAGAATTTTACAATATAATAACTAAAATGGAACCTACGCTCTTTAATTAAAAAAATATTTTAATATCAAAGACTTAAAATTTAAAAATAAATTCGTTTGTACTGCAGATTAAAAATAAAACCTTTATTGATAAAAGAAGAATTCTTATATTTAAATTAGTTTGAGGGGCACAACAGAAGAAGCAGCCTAAAAATTTTTTATTATTTATTGGGGCTTAAAATATTTACAACATTTAGATTCTCCTTAAATAGGAATGAACATGTTTTTTCATTCGCTTCTACAATTCAAAATCTCCGTAAATCGAACCATGTTTGATTTTGGTAAATTCTATGGATGGTGTAATATCGTATATCGGATAATAAGTCGAAAAAGGTCGTATATAGTGCTAATTAAATAGTTTCTACTACAATAATATAATTCTTCCTTAACTTCATAATATCCCTTCAATTGTAAAAAAAAATCTTGAAATTTTTCAGGAGCTCCTTAAAGTATGCAATATTTGCCTCCATTGATTTAAATCCTTGATTTAAATTTGGTTTGACTGCGAAATTATTTAAATATTTTTTCTCTAGTTTTTCAAGAACCTACACAATTTTTATGTAATCTACATTTTTTTTTTTGCAATATAGTGATTACTTTGTTTGTCATTAGTCCAGACAATCTTAAACATCTTTAAATATAATTATTCCTGAGCATTACATTAAACCGTTAAAATATTTCCAGATAGGTGGATATTGTAAATAACTTCCTGCAACTTTTAAATTTTCTTTAAAAAAATTTTCCAAAAATAAAAAAAAGAATTTTTTACTGACGGAATCATATTAAATTCAGACAACATTCCTTAAAAGTGGCCTTGTCACTTCTTTTCTTCTTAAATACACATTATCCCTCTAAAAGAAACTACAGATCCATTATCCTTTTTTTTTTAAAAAAAAAAAATTTTTGGAAAATTTCAAAAGCACATAAAAGCTATTAAGCTATTGCAGGCGTTTTTTTTTATTTTTTTTTTTTACCACAAAATTATGCAACACAAATCCACTTTCGAAGTACACTAAATACACAAAATAAAGTTATTTTAAACGTATTATAAATAAAAAAATGCATTAGAACTTATTTTACCACTCAAACTAAAGAAAAGGAAAAAAATCCATAAATCTTGGGTACAAAATCACTGAATTTAGTCACGGTCACCACAAAAAAAAATCTTTTCTAATATTTAGCTGTTTCCTTTAAATCTAAGAGAAAAATGGTAACGTTCTTTGAATGTAGGTACTTTGTTGGTAGGTACTTAAAATATTTTGAAGAAATATTTTGTGAGTGATTAAAAGAAAATAAATAAAAGGTAAGGATATTTAAAAGGATGTTCACCTGTTATAATATTTAAGAGAAATATTTTATTATCATTAGGTATGGTGCACAATTCAGTTCCCAGCAAATGCCGTTAATTTTTCATAAAACAGTCTTCGTCTATGCAATTAGTCTTTAAATCAACACTTACTTGAATATCGAAGTTTCTTTTTTTATTTAAATTAGTTTCAAAGAATTGTTAACTTGTTAAATTGTTGTCAAAATTGGGTATCTTCAGGTTTCTATATTATCCAGACCCTTAATATTAATTTACATACATTTCACACATTTTAATTAAGAAATCATTATTATAGGTATTCAATTAAACAAAAAGATTTATAGCTACTGCAGGAAATTTAAAAATATTTTTGAGAAGTGTTCCTCAATTCCAAGGAGAATATTTTTTTTATAGTGAACTAGAAAAATTTGAAAGCTATTTGATATAATTCTAGACACAGTTTTGTTCTGCAACAATATGAAAGAGAAAAGAACAAATCAAAATCTTTAATATACTTTATCGTTGTTTTGTTAAACGTAATGTTAGGTTTCAATCCTGTTTTAAAGCTATTTTAAAGCTTTTTAATTAATTTACATCATTTACTTTTAATTTCTATTAAACTCATTTACAAGTATTAGATATTCTGTAAAAACACTACTATATTTGTAACACTTCCCTTCATTTTGACGTTGTGATGTAAACAGCCTTTACAAAAATCAAATAAAAAATTTAAATACTAATTTATGTATATACAGGGTGTTCCCCACTCGATGGTCTTCCTTCAAACAGATGATTGGGCATATCGAGCTCAGACTGAGAAACTTTAGAGTAATGTTTGATAGTACTTAAGAAATCTGCATTAATAAGCATTTAAATGCTATACTTATTTTTGTTTTATCTTATTTGGTTCCAATTTTATCGAAATAAAACTAAATTATGGTCGAAAAACAGTTAAGGCCCCATAACTTCTAAACTAATGAAAATAGACCCCCTCCTCCCATACAATTTTTTGTTCTGCTCGATATGCCCGATCACCCATTTGAAGGAAGACCATCGAGTCGGGAACACCCTGTATACAAAACAATTTGATTTCATATTAGAATAAAATATTCTTACAATGTGTATTAAGTATGATAGTACCTCATACCGCAGTGGAATCAGCAACTTCTTCTCCTTCTTCATTTTCTTCTTCTTCTCTTCTTCTTCTTCTTCGTTGTTGAACCTTTGCCTTTTTGGAATCAGCAACTACTTACCATTATTAAACAAGAGTTCTTAAACCTTTTATTAAAGCTAAATATTCATATTTAGAATGACGGCTGGATGCCACAGTGAAGACCTTTTATTCGAGAGGCCCATGTTCGAGCTTCAGTAAATGTGAAAAAAAAACTTTTATCTAGTTTTCAACTCGACTGAGCCACCACATACCATCGGGTTCAAATCAGATCTGTAAAATTCAAGTATCAATACCATTACTTGGTAATTAATACTTGCTAACTATCATCAAAAAAATTTTCGTAATGGTTCCTTGAGAATTTTTCAGTAATTTCCAATGAAAAGAATTAAGTATTTCCTTGATAGTACTTGGATTTTTTTTTAAATTGGATTTCCATTAATTATGTAATTATTTTTAAAATCACATTACTTTTGTAATTATTTTTGATACTTATTAACTTTCGTAATTATTTTTGATAATTAATTACTTAAAAATAATTAATTAGTAATTTCTTAATGCCTTTTTTTTAATAATTAGATATTTGCTTAAGTTAGCCCTTTTATACGTATATGGTATATTCCATATCTCAAAAATTTAAATTAAAAAATATCTTATAATTTTTAAAAAAATTAAATAGAATTCATAATTCAAATATATATAATTTTCCCAATATTATAATAGATTTTTTTTTAAAAATTAATCAATAATATATTTCAAAATAATCCCAATTCCTAATAGAGTTAAAAAAATAATTCATAATAGACTTTTTTTTATAAAATAAAAAATAAATTGATGAAAAATTGTTTTTTTTTTTTAATAAATGTTGCGAGCAAAGTTTTCAATTCATAAATTTTAATAATTTTCTAAAAAAAAAGCAAGGCAAAACATAATTCCAAAGTTTTCAAAAGTAATAAATTTTTTTTTTTCAATTGAAAAATTCAAAAATTCAAAAAAAATTCTTTAATGTTAACATAAAATTTTATGATTCAATTTTGTTCAGATTCAAAAAATAATTTTCATTTACAGACTACTCATATATAACTGTAAATTCCATTTTACCACCAAACCAACCTTACCATTATTATAATCAGTTTGACTTTTTGATAATTTTTTTGTTATTTTTTTGTTTTTGTTATTGTTATTGTTTTTGTTTTGAAAATTATCGCACTTTAACAGTGAGAAAATCTGGAATTTGTTTGTTTTGCTTTGTTTTTTTGTTTTTATAAATTTTTTGAACTTTAATGTAGGTCTATTGAAATTTCAATATTTAATTTTATATATACTATATAGAGGAGATATATCTATATAATATATATTATGTAATTGTATTTGAACTTATACAAATATATTTACAATGTTTACTGTATGTAATATTACTTTAAAATCACAGATATTTTTACTATACAGTATATATACTCTTTTCATATGAAATTGGCCTTTTTTCACATGAAATTTAGAAATTTCAAATCAACTTGATGTTTTTTCAAATTAAATTGGTCTTTTTTCAAATTAAATTGATCCATTTGGAAAACACACCTCCGCATCTTGGGACACAGAAATCGAAATATTATAATTAAAAAAAATCTAGTTCCAATTTCTGTAATAGAAGTTGAAAAGGGCAAAAAAATTAAGAAAAGTTTCACAAAATGGCACTTAAATTTTTGGGGCTTTTTTTTAAAGCGGAATTAAGGGTTTAACATTTTTAAATTTTCTTGTTGTGTTTTGGATTCCTTTACAAGACTTGTCATTTGTTTTTTCAAATATGTTGATCCGACTGCTGAATCCTAAGAAATGGTGCTGATTAAAAAAATTATGTCTCCTATATTATATTAGGACTATTTATACTCGAAAAATGATCTAATTCATTTAAAAATAGATAAATTTTATTTAAAAAAAGGGTTAAGTTTACGAGAAAAGAGTATATTAACATTTTTATAATAGAAAAATTCAATTGGAATTTCTTTAACTTTAAACTATTACTAGAGTGCTGTAGCTTGTATATTATGACCCTTGACAATCTGCACGCGATACATTTAGCACAGATGTTATATCATGTGAAATAATACGATATATTGCCGCACCATTGCTAATATTAACAATATCCTTTGTTTTGTTTTTTTTTTTTCTTCAATATATTTTTTTTTCGTCCTTTTTTTTCTTGTTATTATCCTTTTGATTTTGTATATGCCTCCATTATATTGTTAATATTATGTCAAAGTATATATTTTTTCAGTGTTGGAGTATTGAGATTGTTAGTAACAAAATTTTTTTAATATAGATGTAGTGTTGGGGCTTTGTAGGTTTTAATTTTTTGTTATTGTTGTTTTTTTTTCTGGGGCTCTTTGATGACGAGCTTCTATGTTTGTGTATGTAAAGTGTTATTTTGTTTGACTGGGTATGGTGTACTAGTTTAAATTTTTTGTTTTTTTTTAAACTTGACACAAACGATTTCAATTTTTTTTGTATATAATATTTATGTAAAACAAGAGATTATATTATATAATGGTTATATTGGTTACGAAACTTTTTGTGTACACTCTGTATATGATAAAAGTTTCAAATTTTAAATAGGTTAGAAAGATAAATTTTTAATTTTTTGAAAAGACATATTTCATAATTTTATCAGCGATTCTAGCACTAACTGTAGAGCAATTTATAATAAAGATATTTTTTTAGAATTTTGGATTTATTTTTTGAATTTATTTTACCACTAAGTGTTCAATAAATATTACAATGTTAAGAAGTCAAAATACTCAATATAAAACAGGATATAAAATGGGTTAACCCAATTTTTGGATAAATTTCTTTTTAAGTTAATGCAGTGATCAATTTAGTTCGGGGTAGTATCACAAGTCTGTATTTTTTTTTGCAAAGAACTTATCCATTTTTGCATTTGGTTAGCTGAAATAATTGCCCCTTTCGACAAATAACGTCAATTTTTGAAGTTCTATTTCCTTTACAATCCTTTTACATTTTGTAACACATTAATATGCCAATCGATAGAGTTTTGAAAGGAGACATAATGGTATATATATTCATTTTTTTGGAAAAATCGACTTGTCCACTTTTGCATTTGCTGGACAGATAAAATTATTTAATAATCTGGAAAATGCATACAACTCCAATTTTTGGAAAATACAAGAAAAAGATATACAGGCAAATGAAAATACAGGCAAGTGAAATAATGTCAAATGATCAAGAAATACAGTCAAATGATCCTACAGGCAAATGAAATATCGGCACAGGACACGCTAACATAGTACTTTTTACAATTAATTTAAGTTCTTTGTATTAAGCCGCATGTGACTTAAATAATAAAAATGGCGCAATTTTAGGTTTCAATAAATTTTATAATTTATATAATAAGTTTAAAATCTGTTAATATTATTAGAACTGGTGCTTTAATTATTTTTCATGTCCGATTTAGCATTAATATTGAAAACAACTCCCACCACTAATAATCTTAAAATGGAAAATATTGAAGTAATGCCTGTTCAAACCATATAGTCAAGTTTAAAATAATAACTAATAAAGTAGCGCGCTTAAAGCTATTCCATCTAATTAAAGTTAAGGACTATTCCTAGAATTAAATTTAACTAATATATATGCTCCTTATTTTTTTTAAATGTATAATATGATAATTTTTAATAGACACCAGAATAACCTACTTACATTAAAAGTTAATTAATAAACCTTTCTTCCTCTGCTAATATGTAACGTAACATTTCTCTAAGCGATTTTCACCGAACGTTGACTGAAAAGAAGTAGGATTTATAAGAATGGTTTCGAATTTTGACTATTAAAATTGTATAGTAGCTTATGAACATAGAGTAAAGATAATAAGTAGAGGGGCAAAATCATCATAGTCAATGATTATTGATCTACTAATATTCAGTAGATATTCTTTGATTATGAATGAATCTTCTTTTATCTCTAAACATAATCAACACCTTGAAACACCTTTTAGTTTTTTCAAAAATATTTCATACTAAAAATGTTTATATAAATTTGTCCCTCTTTCTGTTATATTTAGTCTATGGTATAAACTAATAGATCTTTCCATATTATTAATAGAACCAATAGATTAATTAAGAAACTCCGCAATATAAACTAACTTAATTTTAACATACAGAGCTAACTTTCAAAATAATTTTCAATAGCTGTCATTTTTTTAAAAATATTTTTTTACTTGGTAAATAGTTTAAATAACAAAATATTCCTAGACATAAACAATTTCAACCTTCTAGGGTCATTTCAACAAAGATCAAAAATTGTTTTAAAAATATCGAACATTATTTCACACAAGAACAACAACCCATCAATGCTTAAATGGCTTTTGTCTGAAATCGTTTAATATATTTTATTAATAATAAGATTGATGGTCTTTCTTATATCAAATTTAAATTTTTTAAATGATTTTCTTTATTTTTCTATTCATTTTCAAAATCATTTCAACTTTCACTCATTCTTCACATCTGCAAAAATTCCGTACAATCTCCCATACTATAAAAATCTATTAAACAAAAAAGCATAGAACTAAAAGTTAAGAAATAAAAATGCAAAATACTAAAACTTAATCGTTTAGCACAGTTAAGATTTAAAAAAAAAAAAGTTTTTTTTTTTTTGTTAGGAAAAATAAAAAATAAAAAAAAAAAAAAAAAAAATATGGGACTTTTCCTTTGTAAAAGAAAATTATAAACTTAGCCTTTTCAATTCTTTTCAGTTTTGTTCAGTTTTCTTATTAACAACAACACAACTACAAAAGACTACAAAAAAAAAAAACAAAAACAACAAAAAATAAAATAAGCAAAATAGAAAATTTTTTTCTTTTTTTTTTATAAAATTTCCTCTCGTATTCTTAGACATATAAAAGAAAGCAGTTTCCTTTTGACTATTTCTAACTGTTTTTTAATGTTAAAAATAAAAAACAAAACAACAAAACTACGCAACATAAAAAAAAATGTCCTATTTCATGTATATATATATTTTGTAAAGAACAACTTCCAAAGGGCGTATATCTTAACAAAATACAAAAAAAAAAAACATAACAAGCCTAAATTATATTCAAAAAAAAAAAAACTTTAAATTATTGTTAAATTTATTTTTATAAAAAAAAGGAAAAACAGTTTTTCTTCTATGAAAATCCTTGTTTTTTATTTTATTTTTTTCCTTTTTATTTTATTTTTCTAACTGTACTTACATGTTTTTTAACAATTAAAACCATTGCTTATTATGTAATAGTTTAAAAAGAAAAACAGAAGACTTAAAGTTTTACAACATTATGTTAGTGACTATTAAATTGATGTTTTTTAATATTTATTTTTAGTTGTAATCAATTACTAATGATAGTATAAAAAGATTTTAATTTTTAATTAAGTGGCAATTTATTACCAATAGCCTTTGCACTGTTCAAGTCTTTTGTAATTTTAAACTATTTTTTAATTGCATACCTTCAGGCGTATTTTATATTTATTTATTGATTCGGTGGACATTATTTAGTTTTATTTCTTCTAAACTTTTTGTATTAAACCTAAACAGAACTTTAATAATGTCTTTTATAAGCTGTAATCGGAATTATTACACTAAGAATAAATTCAAAAGCAGTTTATCATCTACTACATGTAATTTGACAAACACGACAAAAATATTTTTGTCGCATTACTGTTAGACTTTTGCAGCAAATATCATTTGACGTTTATCTTTTTACGATTATCAAAATAAAAATTGAAAAAAATTTAAATAAAATTTAAAACAAAATGGAATTTGGTATGGTTGGTGAATTAGTTTAGGCAAAAACCATAAAAAAAAAATGAATTTAAAAAAAAAAAATAAAAATTAAATTAATAACAAGTGTATTGACTGAAAAAATTAAAATTGATTATATACCTTAGGTTATTAAATTCACAGATGTAATTGAAAATTTTAATAGCTCTACGTTCAAAAGTCTAAAAATTTTTTATTTACATTTCGGTATCCATTTTGTGCAGGTACAAAATTTTTTTGACTAATTTGCAATTTGAAAACATGCAGTTGATGTAAAAATTACATTTCCATTTAGGTGATTTCTATCTTACTAAATAATCAATTGTACTGCAAAAGTAGAAATCGAAGTGTGACATTAAAAAATTACATCTCTTAAATCAAAAAACTCTTTCGATTGAACTATACAAATGCAGTTTAAATTAGTGTGACATTTCCGATTACAGCTATAGGTATATTTCGAAGTCTAATACCAGCTTGAAGTAAACCTAGTCCTGTTGTTTATTATTATTTGAATTATCACCATGAAATATTAATTGATTGGTAATTTCATTACAGCTTCTGCATCCTTTAGACTTATATCTTAAAAACTCTTATAAAATTATTGAGTCTCGACTTTTGTAAGGGTAATGAATCAAAGTGTTGAATGTCAAGGATTAGACAGACTAACCTTTAAATTTGTGATCGAAGAGAATTAGTGATTTGTGTAATATCGTACTTGATTAAAAAATTTCTTACTTCTTTGACAAAAGTAAAACAATTCATATATGAATTTTCTAAAAATATGAGTTCAATATTAATTCCCCCTTGGAAAATTTAGTTAAATTTTTATTTGCACCTGTTTTTCTGATTTAGAAGATTTAAGCTGTAAGAAGTTATCAAAAAATATCTACTATCATCTATGGAAAGATTTACGAATTGTCAACATTAAATTTGCATAAAATCGAGTTATCGAGATATAGGATTAGTGTAAATTTACAACTTTATCAATAATGTCTGTTCTTTTCTATTGCAAAAAATGTACTGGAAACACTGTACATACTGATCTACCTCTCTTCTATACTTCTTTTTTCATTGGTTATTTATTTATTTATTCGAATATTACGCATTGCAATAACTACGCAATATTGGTAAAGCCCTCGGCTGCCAGCAGAAAATTTTATAATTTACTGCAATTTCAACAAAAATATTGCATACATCAAGGCGTTAAAACTATTCTTAAACTGCCTTCTATTTTATCCAACCATAACTTAAGAACTTTATATTATAAAATAAAAAAACGGAAAGTAATATTATTTATCGTTAAAACCAAAAAAAAATTCCTTTGACTTTAAAACAAACCCCCTTTGAAAATTGTACATTAACTATTTACGAATATGAAGTCCTTTTTAGCACATTTTCAAAAAATTTTGTAAAAATGTGCCTATATAGCTTCACTCTGTCCGTCCGTCTGTCCGTCCGTCCGTCCGTCCGTCCGTCCGTCCGTCCGTCCGTATGTTTACAAAAACTTTTACACCGTTTGAAATAGAGTAAAGAAATTTTAACCATGGGTAGTTTTTGCAAAAAAAATAATTTCGTATAAGAATTTTTTTCTGTAGCCCCACCTGTTACGGGGCTACAGCCCCCCGAAGTTGAAAAAAGCCCTATATTTAAATGGTTATAACAAGAGTTCTGTTAAATATATTTTCAATCTGAAAACGGCAAACGATAGCTGGTTTCATAAACTTTATAAATTTTTTACAGGCAAATGTTTAGGGTTATCAGACGGTACAAAAATTTAACATTACACAAAACTCCATTTTTGCAAAATTTTTGACCACACATATCTTCTGAACGGTTCAAGCTAGGGTCTTGAAATTTTGGGAGAAGTTATATAATCAGAAATTAGTAGGAGTCGGTTAACAAAATTTTTTTGTCAAGCCCCCTATTTAGGAGCTATAAGGGCTCGAAAATTGAAATTTTGCTATTTTTAAACACCTGTAACTTGAATACCTGTCCAAATTTTTTTTTAGTGATATACAAAATTTAAAGCTCTATAATTATATTTCAACATGTGTCAAAGGTTTTTCTTAATTTTGAAGGGTTACGAAGCTACAGCCCCGGCAAATTCCAAAAAAGCCCTATATTTAAAATGATATAACATGAGTTCTGTTAGGTTTATTTTCAATCGAAAAACGGTATAAGAGAGCTGCTTTTATAGACTTAACAAAAATTGGTCGATTAAATATATAAGGTTGCCATACGGTACTAAAATTTAGCATTATATAAAACCCAATTTTTGCAAAATTTTTGGTTCCTCATATCTCTTAAACGGTTTTAGATAGGGTCTTGAAATTTTGGGAGACGTTAGATCCTTAAAAGTTAGTAGGAGTCGGTTAACAAAATTTTTTTGTCAAGCCCCCTGTTTAGAAGCTATAAGGGCTCGAAAATTGAAATTTTGCTATTTTTAAGCACTTGTAACTTGAATACCCGTCCAATTTTTTTTTTATTAATATACAAAATTTGAAAATCCAACATTATATTTTAACATATGTTAAAGGTTTTTCTTAAATTTAAAAACGGTTCCTTAAATTGAAGAAAGTGTCTCTCAGTTTTACCCATTTTTTCTTAGATAATAAAATTCTAAGTAAAATTCCAAATTTTGGTTTAATTCCTAGAAACTACAAAAATAGAGAGGGGGGGGGGGGGAGTTAGATGAAGTTAGGTCCTTGAGAAATTTGGCAACCTTCCCCATTGAAGGGCTATTAGAACTTTTAAATAAAATATTTACTTTTTTTATAAGTAAGCAGTAACTTAGTCACCAACGTATATATTTTCTTAAACGTTAATATTGAAGCTTGAACATTATATTCCGATAAAATACTTAGTATGAAACAGTATATTATTTTGAAAATGTGCTTTTTTAAAAACCCTTGGTTTTTTATCATTACTTGTTTTTATTCCTTTCTTAATATTAAAAACAAAATATATTACAAATTCAAGAAGGCGAAATAAGCAATAACATTAAAAATATATATATATATATATACGTTTTTATATTTATTCCTTATAATAAATAGGTGTCTATATAAATATATATATATCTACACATTTTTTTATTCATTCTATTGTGTTTATACTGTTATTTTTCATTTATTCAATTTTCTTCATTATTTTTTTTATTTTCAATTTAGATTGAATGAATTTTTAAGTGATG
>OY720443.1:61201714-61335714 GCA_963082915.1 Dolichopus griseipennis
TATGAAGGCTTCCTAATTGAACAGAGTGTCTCTAGACAATTTTTCTAGATTTCGAATGCTATTTTGTACTTCGTAGTACCAAAATTTTGGGTTTTTAAGGAAATATCTGTATTCTAATCCACTCATTAGTAAATAAAATTAGTTTAGATAACTAATATCTATAGTGTTACTAAAAGTTCTTTTAAATTTATCGAAAAGTATTTTGGTTGTTGGTATTATGGAGTTGAAAAAACGATAACCGATTTTTTTGAAATTTATTTTACAATTTCTTTAGAATTGTGCAATTGACATAGGGAACACAACTAAACTCCCAGTAAGTCGGAAATATTCTTACCAGTAGTACCTCTGTATTACTTGTTCTCATAATATATAATAGAATTATGATAAATTAAAATATAATTACATCCTGTACATATAGTTATTGTTCATATATTGAAAATTATACAATATAATTATTGTACAATATAATGTACAAGCAACTTTGAATTCAGCACATTCCTTTGTTACATGAATACCTTCAATAGTATGATCTTCTGGGAATTTCATTAATACAGTATTATAAAATTTCTTAATAGAAAGGTATTAATTAGATTAAAGTTTTTAATTAAATTTATTTAAAACATAAGCTATTAACAATATTATATTATATATATATCAGCTTAAAAGATTTGCCTAATATATTAAATTTATATATATTATACTAGCTATTACACAATGCGCGTCGCTGCACCTCTAATGTGTTTTTAATTGAAGGTGATATTTTTGAAAAAAATTAACACAAAAACGGTTTAAATGTTAATTTCAAAAATTAACTCCACTTTCAAAAAGCAACAAATATATTAAATTGGAAATCAATCAATCAAACTGTTTCTAATTTAAAGCAAAGTAAAAACAAAGTTTTTAAAAGATCGTTGTGCCGCAATAGGTAAAAGGAACTTGACAAATTTTTTTCGGGACTTTTCTTATGGTTATGGTGAAAGCTGTGCTATGCAAGTTTTAACTTAGTTTACTTCTAACCCTCTTTTTGACCAATCACCGTGCAAATATGGGTTAACTAATTCCAAGTCTGCTAATAGATTCACCTCCATTGTAAAAGTGCAATACGTATGTAAAATTTGATTACCTCATATTTTAGAACAAAAAATTTTAAATATTTGCACCACAGCTCTCAATTACTTGAACCACAGTTTTCAAGCCTTATTCAAACGCAGTTTTTAAAGAAATAATCTAACCTGCATGACCACAACTATTACTATGGTAATTTGTTCAACTTAATAGTTGACCTCCTCCGATTATCAATCAGAATAAATTGTACTATTAAATGATAACTAATCAGCCGCTAAGTTATAAATTTTAAAATTTAGTAAATATCTAATAATAATAATGATGGATTTACAATAGTATATTGTTATTTAACATTATTAGGGTTTCGTTAATGCAGTGGCATTTTATTCTTTATTCTATCGTTTAACAGAATTGTCAAAGAATTTATTTAATGGCTAAAATCAATTAATTAAATTTATAAATTCAGAAACCTTATATAATATATAATAATGTGATATTTATATACATTTTATATACACCATAAATATTTTCCGTGTAAATGAAATAATCCAATTAATCCGATTAAAAAATTATAACCATTGTAGAATCACAATAAATCAAAGTAAAATAATAAAATTAAACAGATAAAATAATGATTTAATCCATAAAATATCTATATAGTCATTTTAATTATTAATCAAATTTGTAATTAATTACAGAAAGATTACTATTCTTTTAATAGAAGAAACTAAAAGAACTTTCTTATTAATTTGAATTCGTTAAATTTCATTTCCTTTGAATTGTCCTTTAATTTTCCCTTAATCTTCTTCTGTTTCCAAAGCAATAGAACTTCTTTGATTCAAAAAGACAAAGGGGCAACTATGTCTTCTTGGTTTATTGTATAAATTAATCAAGAGGAAAGGAAACTGGTCTTCTCCAATGTTTATCTACAATGGAGATTACATGGACAGAAAAAGAAGATCTCCTATAAGAGTCCGGTTGTAATTAAATATAAGTAGTTAAATTAAATGGGAGACTCAAAAACCGAGTGGGCAATTCCAAAAAAAAATTTTAACAAAAGAAGTCACAAGCAATGATTAGTTCACTTTCGCACTAAAACTAATAAGATGGTTTAAACCAAAAAAATACCATGAATTTAACCTCTACTGTATTAGTTAAAGGACACAGTCCAATTTTAAATCTAAAATCTCATCCGATTTATGCAGAATAAAATTTTTTAGAAGGATTATAGGTCCCTTTGGCTTTGAGCCGCTCTGATAGATATTAAGAGTTTTTTCCATAATAAGGTTACTTCTCCCTTAATTTCTTAAATTCCTTAAGCAGAGTTATTTCTTTGATGGCTCTAATTGGTTTGCTTCAAACTGTTTGAGGATAGGTACCACGGAACGATTGAACTAAAAAGTAAGGTATCGAAGAATTTCCCTGTTAAATGACTATGAGAAGAAGGAGGAATATCAAGTCTATAAGTCAAAGCCTTAAATATTAAAAGGAGTTCAGTAAAATAGTAAGTAATTAAAATAACTTCCGTAGATGCTATCCCTAAATGCTATAACTATTTTTAATTACAATTATATAACATATTAATAAGTTAAATTATATCAAAGTTCCAATTTATTTAAAATGGTTTAAAAAAATCATACTACGAACAGAATCATGGTTAATTAATTTTAATCCTATGGAATCAAAAAAAAAAAGGATAAAATAAGATTATCATAAATTTAGATCAAGATTAAGCACAGTTTGTTTCCTCCTAAATTTTTCTTTACACCTAACCAATTACTAATAATTATTAATTAAATTTCAAATTAAATAAAAATTCGTAATAAGAAATCTTTTATATTTTCAATGTTGATTAAGAATTTCACTTTCTTTCAGTTAAATTTGAAAAATTAAATGATTTATAGGAGATTAAAATTCAAAAAGGACGAAAGGAAACTACAAAAACAAATAAGAAAAAGGAAATGAAAAAAGAAGGAAATTAAAATATTTATTGTCAAGAGTTTCCATTATTATTAAGAAAATAAGTTTTTATTGATTCAAAAAAATTTAACTTGATAAAATGAAGATCTCATAATACAACACTTTAAGGTAGCTAATGTAATTGAAATAATTCTATGGCAACGCTTCTCTTGAAAAAACCTGCGGTAACACTTAAATAAAAATTAAATCGAAATGAAAGATCTTAGACAACACATAAATTTTGAAAAGTTATTATTAATCGTTTGTTGTGCTTATATACCTCTGCTCTAATGCATTTTTTTAGAGCGGTGTAATATAAAAAGTACAATCGGATAATATGTAGGTGGGTATACAAAACTTCTTATATTTTAGAACATGAACAATAAAGATATTTTTTTGGTTAAAAAACTATTTTAAAAGCCTTGAAGAGGCAAGTGAAGTCGAAGATATGAAAAAATAACCTTCTACAAAATATTAAAGGTTCTATCTTTATTGGTTTCGGAGATATGCTCGTTTGGCCTTTATTCGATCAAAAGATTCCAAGATTGACCCCATTATTCGATTTCACCCATTTTCAATCCCCGCCGAACTTTTGTCTTTAGTAACCTAAGTTATAAATATCAATATAACATCACTCTTTTTTGAGTTACCGTATTTACGGACGGACAGATATCGTTAAATTGACTTAGAAGTGAAGCTTTATGTATTTTTCTATATCTAGCTAGGTTCCTTTTGATGGATACAAATACCTTACAAAAGTTATTATATAAACTTTATATTAATAAAACATTAAAGTTTTCACTGAACTTTTACGGCCTATATTTTAAAAACTATGGAGCTCATTGCAATAAAATTTTATATTTTGAAATCTTGCCTCAAAACTCTATGGCTGTCAAAAAATTATCGAATTTGCACAACCGGTTTGACCAATTGTCTTCAAAATTTCCATACGCGTAGCACTTTTAAATTTTTGTTAACTCTATTAACAGACTTAGAATTTGTTAACCCGTATTGGCAGTCTTAGGGAATGAGTTAATATTTAAAACTAAGCGTTAATTCAAATTATAATTTTTTCAATAAAATTTTATTCTTACACATAAACTAAATGTTAATATGTCATAACTTTAACTTATAAAAGTTGTATTTCAGTTCAAGAACGCGGTTCAAGATTTCACATGAATTCATCAATTGAGAATTAATAATATTAAAAACAGCCCTTAAATTTCAAACAAAAAACTTCCTTTAATTAAAAAATTGCCTTTTACCAATGGAAACAAAAAACGATAAAAAACAATATTTTATAAAAAAAACTATTTTTCCAATTAAAAATTTATTAAATTTGCAATTTTCAATAATAGCAAAAAAAATTACTTTTCCTTTGACTTACAGAATAAAAAAAAAATCCATTTTCATACCTTATGTTTACGAATTTCCTCTTTAGACACTGAAAATACTGAAAACAATTTTGTTTTGTTCAACTTATTTATTTGCTTCATAAAATTTTTTATAATTGAATCCACAACTCTTTGAATTCCGTTTGTCCCACGCTTTTAACATAAAACGAAGCTTCAATAAGAACCGGTTATCATCATTACTCGTGAAGGTTACGTCAAACTTTTTTCAGCGTTCAATAGTTTTCGAAAGTCTTAACAAGGCTTCTAGAGAACTAGTATTGAAATTTAATATATTACCTACTAAGATCTAGTTGACAATTTCAGAGTTTGCTCTAGTAGATAAATATGATTAACAATATGGTCTAGTGGGGAAGACCTTACAAACTTTTATTTAATTTATTGCATTTTTGGTTATAGAAAATTTTAGGGAATCGTTACCTATGCATTACCTTTTTATTAAAATTGTATACTAAATTTCGAGAGGTCTTATAAATGTTCCGTGATACAGATTAAACTCTTTTATAAAATCACGGTCGTCTCCGATTTTTTTATTCATAATTTCAATTAAAGTACTTAAGGCATAACTCAGGAATTTAAACTTTAATAGAATTTTATAACTGTAAAAGCCTTCAACGCTTTATAAAAGCTGCCTAGAAGAAAGATAAGCATTTACCGTTAGTTTTCTTATATTTTTACCATAGGGAACTCTATGTCATTTAAATAATGTTCATATAAATAACACACAAATGAAATATTTCGCAATCTGTATGCAGACAATACGACCATTGTAAAGTATTGTTAGTAGGAGTTAGCCTCAACAAGAAAGACATAAATATAAGTTTTGAGATAACGAAAGAACAGATAAACAAGGAAAGGAAGAAGGGTTCATGACGTAATAGAACAGTTTCTTTCTTTGTATACAACAAAATCACGAGAAATTACACTTATGCAGTCAAATTAGGAATGCCTTACAACATCCCCTACAGGAGCTCTAAAGAAGCAATCAAAAGTGAAGAAACACATTCTTTGCAGACTTCAGGTCCTAACTAGAGGCAGATTATTCTAACACCGAAATACAAACATAGTTCGCAATAGTGCAGTAGAATCAAAATGGCTCAGTGTAATGGTTCTTGAAAATCACCACCTTTCATACCTATCTATTCTAACCGTTTTGTGTTTCAAACCCAAATATAGCATCTAAGGTTTTACCGTTATTAGTAGAACAACACAAAATCTAATTAGGAAAATTAATTAATTATTTTCCATTTAGTATAATTATTTTCTTATTTCAAATTCCAATTTTCCAAAAAAAAAAAATTTTTTTCATATTTTCATGCTATGGAAACAAATTTAGAATATTAAAAATTTTATTTTTAGTATTTCTACGACAAAAAAATGAAACTTTTTGTTCTAATATTAAATGAAAATGGGTCAATAACATTTTCATATGTTTTTTTTTTTATAGTTATAATTTTTCAAAATTAAACTCTTTAACAGTTTAACCAATTAAAATAATTTAAATATTTTTTTTTTTCCAAATTTAATAGAATAAACTAATTAGAAATCACTTTATCAAATTTGTATATATATATTTTAATATATAGATGTATTATTAATTTAGATAATATATTTAAAATTAATTGGATGCTTTGCTGTTATCAACAACTAAATTGCCTGTATTAATATATTAACTAATAAATTTATTTTCTTTTTTTGTTATTTATTGTTTTTTTTTTTGTTGCTGTTGTTTTTGTTATTGTTTTTCTTTTTTAATTTTAGAACTTTAGATTTTTTTTTTCATTTAGTTTCCATTTAGTTACGTAGGTACATACCGATGAAAATAAATTTTCCCCTATTCTAATATCTATTTGTCAATATTGGATCATGAAAACTGTTTATTGTCTGGAAATTTATTTTAAAAAAAAAAAAAATAAATAAATAATAGTTTCTATTTTTTATTTAATCTTGAAGAGGAAAATTTATTTTTAAAATAGATTAAAATAAAGCTATTATAATAATCTTGTAGATATGATTATGATTACTTAACAAATTTTCACCGTATAAAATTAACTGAAAATAAAAAAAAAAACTTAAATTAAAATTTTTTACAAAAGGGAAAGGTGGTTTGAAATAGTGTTTCAAGAAATAATTTCAAGTAACTAAAATGTATTTTATTAGGGATATCTAAAGCCGAAAGGGCGGGTTTTAAATTAAGATGAGTTGTATTACCACTTTTGAGGAAAAAAAACCTCTAAACATCTACAAAACGTATAGAAGGCCGAAAAAGGAATAAAATGAGCGCATTTAAGCTGGAGCTCTTAGATATAATAATAAAGTACAACATTTTATCTATTAGTCTTATAAATGACTTCAACCTTACCTCAATGCTCACTACACTCCGTTATTCTCGTACAGTTGGGTCACAGATATTGTTTTATAGATATCTTATAAGAACTAACACCTTTTCCCAAGAAATTAAACAACGAATGCCTCCACTCAAAATTTACCAACGGGAAACAAGTAAAGCAACAGATGCTCATTCTTACACAGTTGACCTAATAAGATGGCACCACACGACTTATGGTTTATGGAAAATGCGATCATCGCAAAACGTTCTATATCATCATTCTCGAAACTAAACTATACATTTGTATTATAGATGCCAATCTAAAGTTTGGCTCGTAAAGCACATCAGCCGAAGGCATAACAAACAGTTGCAATGAATGGCTTTTGAAGTTTCCCACTGTGATTCCCTCTTTGGATCTCCTAAAGACACAACGCACTGTTGCAATGGATAGTCTTTGAAGTTTCTCACGACGCTTGTTGTAAAAGAAAAAAAAATAAAAAAAAAATTATAGTATCTATCAGCTTGGTTTGTCACCAAGTAGGATTAGAGTAGAGATGTCGACGTCTCATTAGATGAACTACTGTTTGAATAGACTGGGCTTGATTCTGCATTCACTATTTAACTTCAAATCATCATTAGGATCAAGTTTACGGCATAACAAAAACAAATGATAAATTTTCCAAATGGTAAATAATTTATAAACACGATACACGATTGAGTTGTAAAAACCAGTTGAGAAAAACCATTCAGCAGCTTGAAAAGAGGCATAGCACCTATTCCTCATAAATAAGTTAAAGTACTAATTAAATATTGAAAAATATATGAGTCCCATTTTAATATCACTGCAGAGAGATAAACCACCAAAATATACTTTACTTGTCCTACAATATCGGTTTCCAAAACTGTTAAATTTCGAATTTGAAATAAACTTGATATCAAATATAAATTTCAAACTCAAAAAAAATTTCAACTCCATTCTGATTTATTTCTTTTGACATTATTTCAAGACACCATACGAAACAATTTTAATCGCACAACTGTTTCTGTTGACAGTCTCAATACAATTCAATTCCAAATCTATTTTTTTTTTTTGTTCTATGACGACATTAAATGGTCAAAATAGACTGTCAAATTGACTGAATTTTATAAAGAAAAAGGTCGGAAAAACTACAAAAATAAAAAATTATAAAAAAAAAACAAACAATTTTTAAATGACGACATGTTTCTATTCTTTATTTGATTTTATTTTTTTTTCGTATTTTTCTATCTGTCTTTTAGTATAACGAATTTATAAGATATTGTCGCAATACAATTTGTATCTATACGCGATACAATCTTTTACCCATATAGATGAATTGGATTTTTTTTCTTTTATCTTAAGATAATTATCAAAAGTATGTTTTAAATGGAAAATGTCAAAAATAAAAAAGGGGGGAAATATCTTTAGGATATTTTCTAAAATTATCTTGATTTAAATTAAGTGAAAAGCACAAAAGAAAATTTAGAAAATAAAAAAAACTAAAAGAAAACATTTTTTGAAAATTAGTAGACACACCTTTCAAATTAACAAAGCATATTTGTCAAATTAACAAAAACGAAATCTTTTAATTTCCAAACAAATCAAATCAATGAAAATATTCAGTGGTTTCTAACATTTAATTAACTTTTAGTGCCATGATGAAATTAGTGTGAGTACGCGGTTTCAAATTAAAAGAAAAGCTAAAAAGAAATATTTATTGGAAAATATGTAACTGTTGTATGTTTTTATTAGCCAAAGCCAGATAATTGTAAATGAGCATGCTCAAATGCGAAACTCAACTTACACACAGCTCAAATTTTGAGTTACTCATATTTGAATTAGCTCAACCTTTGGTACGCTCAACATTTGAGTACATTAACTTCGCTTAACATTTTTTGGCCTACTGAATTGCTCATAACGTGAATGGACTCAGATTTGAGGGAACTTAAAATTTAAGTTGAACGTTGAATTGAGTCTAATATTGAGCTTTTTATACAACTCTGGCTAAAGCAATTCAATCTTTCTGACATTGAAATAATTACTTTAGGATGATCGTTACTTAAATAGATTCCGGTTTAGTACTGACGAGCTATTGCTTAACAAATAGTCCAAAATAACATTGAACGGTCCAGATCAAGTTTTGACACAAAGTATAAATCTTGCGCCTCAGAAACTACAACAATTACTTCCATTTAATAGCTTCCATAATTTATTATTGTACGCAGATATGAACAAAAGATTAAAAACAAGAACAACATTGAAAGTCATACTACCAAACACACCCCCAAATATTTAAATTCATGTAAATACTATCAAACTCTGATAGATATCATAATGTGGTGCTCTGATCTCAAATAATGTTAAAATGAGAACCAGAGAAAATTTTAGAATAGTAATACTATTCTTTTCCTGACTTTTTCCTATAAATACGACTTACTATCTCAAATCTGTATTTGATTTGTTATATTATCATTTGCGCCTGCATTTCATTTGATTGATATTAAGGTTCCCGTATTTTACGGAACTATTTGACTTCCATTAATAGCTTAAAATAGTCTCACAAGTCAGCAACAAAACATTTAAAATAATAGTAGGCAGCATCCAGAATCCAATCCTATACTCTCGCGCGACACTATCCACTCTGAATTAATAAAATCCTCAATACTATCTTATCTGAATTGAATTTAGAAAACCCGTTCCAATGCCCAGTAAGAGCAATGGAGACTCAAAGAGTTCTTTTATTCGAAATAGATAAAAATAAGTATCTTTTAATATTCCCTCTTCGAATTAATCAAGTTCCCCAATACCCAAGAAAATTCCACTCAAGACTTCATCGAATTCATCGAGAGTCGAATACTTCCTTTCAACTAAAATAAATCAAGGTACCGTATAAATACTTTTCAATTAATTTTTTTGAAAATCAAAGACTGATCATTTTTAAAAAATAAAAGTGATCAGAAATCACACACTTTCATTTTTAATTTACACGTATATACACTTTGGTACACTTTTTAATTAAAAACGAAAAATTTCGAATCTGAAATTGTCATTTAAAACTGCTTCAAAGACCATGATACAAAGTAGAAGTACAAATGAACGAACAAGTGGAATCTTTTATACAAGACAGCAAAAAAAAAAAAAATCAAAAAACACAAAAAAAAAAAAAAATCGAAAAATAATATGTATAAAAAAGAAAAACGCTTTCCACCTTTTCATTATGACGTTTCTTATAGCAACGCTATAGAAAAAAAATTTTTTTTTATTTTTAAAATAAACATTTGTTTTATTTTTTTTTTTTTTTTTTTGTAGGCATATTTTTATTTATTTTGTCCTAGTGATTTTTCATTTTTATGTGTATACATAATATATACCTACATACATACTATAGTAATAGTACTCACATCCAAATACTTATATACAATATGATATTCTTGAGAAATAAAGCCCCAGAGTTTTATTTCTCTTTTGAATTGAACTACGACTTCTATGAGAAATAAAGCCCCGGGGTGTTGTTTCTCTTTCAATTCTTAATTTTCGACCCTTCTTGCAGAGTATTTATGAATTAATGTATGCAAGAGTTTGGTTACAAAATCAGGTTTATATGTGTAATTTGTAGTATAGGTGTTGTTTATATGTAAAATTGTTATTTGTTCTTAAATTTTGGAAAAAGGGGATACCCATGATTTCGATTCGAACCACATTTTGAAGTGCTAATTATTTTTGATATTATAGTTCAAGAAATTCTGTATCTACTGTATATTCTTATGAAACCATAAAATACATGAAACCATTGTGTTCTTTTCATTTGCACGTTCAATTGAAATTAGAAATAATTCCTCGGAGCTTGATTTCTTACAGAAGACGTAGTTCAACTTAAAAGAGAAATAAAACTCTGGTCTTTATTTCCCATATTTTGAGGGCTTTATTTCTCAATTACTATGAGAAATGAAACCCCAGGGCGTTATTTCTTATTAAATGGGAAATAACATCCCGGGGGCTTTATTTCGCAGGGCCTTAATTCAGGTCACCATATTCTTTTGTAGGTTCTATTAAATGTTTCTTGTATTTTTATTTATGCGGATAATTTGTCTTAATAGACTTCATGTATTTTTCCTGTTATTTAGTTGTTGATGTTGTTTTAGTTGTAGTTGTTGTTGTTGTTGTTATTGTTGTTGTTGTTATTGTTGTTGTTGTTTTAATATTTTTCATGACTCGAAGGTTAAAATTGAATATTTATTAAAAAAATTTTTATTTATTTTCTTATTTTACAATAAAATTTTCCAAAAATAAGTGACAATTATTTCAAAGTATAAATTTTTTTTTATTTTTCATTTTATTAATGTTCATTTCCATGGAAAATTCTCCTCTTTTAAAATTTTCCTGATAACTGTTAATTTTCAATTTTCTTTAGAAATATAATCAACTCTTCATGTATACTTATATATTAAAAACAATAAAAATAGATATAAAATAATTTGTTTTATTTTATTTGATAAATTAGTCCTTAATTTTGTAAGTATACATTTATATATATATATATGACTTCATATATAGGAATCGGGAAATATAAATTGAGAAGTTAAATTTGAAAAATAGGGGGTTATGAAAAGATTAAAATAAAAGCTGAAATTAGTTAGTCTAATAGCTTTTTTTTTCTTAGAATATTGCGCTATTATTGTATAAATCAAAATGGAAGGAAGGGATGGGAAAAAAAGCGGAAAAGAGACAAGAAGAGTACTTACTTGTGTATACTTATAATGTATATTTTATTTTCCCATATTTATATAATAAATATTTATATATTGTATTTAAAAGACTTTTTATTTACAAAAAATTATCTTATATATCATTTTAATATTAAAAGAAAATTAATATGACTACATACATACATATATATACATTTGTATAATATATTCTTAAATATAAAATGATCTCGCACTGAAATTTAAACAATTAAAATGATTTATTGAACAATTAATATGAACCTAATTTCTTTAAAATGACAAATAAAAAGTATTTTATTATTATAAATTATAGGTATATATATATTATATAGAAATAAGAAAGAGATGAAAGATTATAATTTATTATAAAAGTTGAAAAAAAAACTCAAAAAACAAATTATTTCTTATATAAAAAATAATATACATAAATTATTTCTGTATATATATTATAATATATAATTTTTTTTGGATTCCTTGAAGTAGATCGCTTACTTAAAGTTTAGCCAGATGAATACTATCTACGATGATTATAGAAATATATATTCCATTTTAAAAGTACAGGGTGTTAAGTATACGTCATTTTCTGTTTTAAATAGTCTAATCCAAGGAGAAGGAACGGGGACTGCTGTTGAACGTGCGATTCTTAGTAGTTTTCCATTTTAAAAATTTCAGGATATGCTAAACATTTTTCAAAAATTACAAAGAATCATTAATATTATTATTATTATTATTATTATTTTTTATTAACCATAATTTTAAATTATAATTAACAATTTTTTTTATAAGCAGCTAGCTGCCAGGGCTATCGGCTTAATTTATAACTGTTTTGTGTTTATTATTTTGAATTTTACTTACATTATTATTTTTATACCCGTATGACTATATAGTCCAAGGGTATAATAAATTTGCCATTACGTTTGTGACGCAGAGAAGGAGGGGGGGTAGATATAGACTCAAGTGTATGGATCGGATCAGAATCGAAAAATAAATCGATTTAGCTATGTATGTCCGTCCGTCCGTCCGTCCGTGTGTCCGTCCGTCCGTCCGTCCGTCCGTCCGTCATCACGATAACTCAAAAAGTAAAGGAGCTAGGATTATGAAATTTTCACAAATTCGTTTTTATGCAAAAAGCGGAATCGAGTTTTAAATTCAGCCATTTTGGTCCACGGGTTCGAGTACCTGCCATACAACTTCTAATTTTATATGAGCATTACTCTATACCTATGGAAGCTGCTTGTCTGAAATTTTGCCAAAAGTAGTTTAGTATAATGGTTAAAGTTACTGCAAAATTTGGTTGGTCTACTGCAGAGGGTTCGAGTAGCTGCCATACAACTCCTTCTTTTATATGAACTTTACACTACACCTGATGAAGCTGGGTGTCTGAAATTTTGCCAAAAATAGTTTAGTGTAATGGCCAAAGTTACTGAAAAATTTGGTTGGTTTACTGCGAAGGGTTCGAGTAGCTGCCATACAACTCCTTCTTTAATATGAGGATTACACTACACCAAATGAAGCTGGGTGTCTGAAATTTTGCCAAAAATAGTTTAGTGTAATGGCCAAAGTTACTGAAAAATTTGGTTGGTTTACTGCGAAGGGTTCGAGTAGCTGCCATACAACTCCTTCTTTTATATGAGCATTACTCTACACCTAATAAAGCTGAATGTTTGAAATTTTGCCAAAAGTAATTAACCGGATGATATAATGTACATGTTACGGTCATACGGGTATCCCAGAGTTGACACAGTCTACTCTACTACACTCTTCCTCGTTTATTACTTAATTTGATATTACTTTACTAATTTTAATTTTATTTTAATATAATTTAATTTGATACAGTTTATTTTTATAATTTACTATTTATGTATACTTTTTTAAATTAATTCGTTAATTTTAATTTTATTAAAGAAGTTATATAGCTTTCTAATATTAGTATCGGAGGGGAACATAGAATCATATTTTATTTTAGGATTCCATAAAAATTTATTCTGGTTACCATGGTTACCTTGACTACCATTTACCAAGTTGCATTTTTTTTTAATTTTATCAAGTATAACCAATTTTAATTATACCGTTTAAAGTCCGCTTAGTTTTTAATTACTGTTCTATAGTAACTTTTGAGGACTGATCGCATAAATATTAATAACACCCTGTATATATAATGAAATGTATTATAAAAAACAATATATATTATAATACTTTATGAATATTTTTATTTGTTATGATATCTATATAAAATTATTATAACGATAAATATTATTAATGAAAAATTATAAATCTTAATTATTTTTATCAAAATAATAATATGAAAATATGAAAGTTTTTAGCGAATTTATAAAATAAATTTTATTAAAAAATTCATCATTTGAAAAATATTTATTTTTGAAAAGTGTTAATATGAAAAGAAATTAAAATAAGAAATAAATTATAAAAAAAAAAAAAAATAGTATAATTAATAAAAAAATTAAATTTAAATGAGATGTAAAAAATAAAATTATTTTAATAGTGAAATATTTTCCGTGGAAGGTATTCAGAAAGCGTTACAGGAAAGGTAAGAAAAAAAACTTCCAATTAGGTATTAAAGAATCACCTCGGTTTATTTTGATTGGTAGTTAAATTAAAGGTAAATTTAAAGATTGACAATTTACTGAAGATGTTATAATTTAAGGTTATTGATATGGCAATTTTTAATATTTTAATGTATAATTAAAACCAGGAAAGTTCATGGAATTAAGTTTTTTTTTAAATTTTTATATATATTGATAACCGGCCATTATCGTAGTGGTAAAGAAGCCGCCTTTCATGCGGAAGGTCAAAGGTTCAAACCCCGGTCAGATCATATTTAATAAAAAAAAATATCGTAAAATTGTAGAATTTTATCGTAATAGTTAATATCGTAATATAATAGGATTTAATATTGTAATATAATATAAGATAAGATTTAATGATTTAATATAAATATATATGAATAACTCTTGTGTAGGCAAATAGATGGCGCACAAAATTAACATTTGTGTATTAATAATCTTATACAATTAAGTTTTTGTTCTGCTTAGTTGTTAAATTAAAAAAGAACTATAAATTAAAAAAAAAAGAAAATTATAATAATCTTATACAATAGCTACAGCCGTGTTAGCAGCGGCTGAGTGAATATAACGATTAAAGAAACTGAAGCCTACTCTAAATAGACTTGATGGATGCCCTATACTCCTTAAAGGAGTGGAAAAGGAAAAAAATTATACCAATACAGATCGGTACTAGAGAAAGCAATCCGATTATAATTTTGGATAAGGAAATATTTGGACCTGCAACCCAGTGAGTTTTTGAGTATCTGTATTAAATGTATTTCTGATATGCAAAAATGATTGCAATATTTTCAAGATGTAAAGTTAGAGTATCAACAACAAATCAATAACACTAACTTACAGCTTATTTCGGACCTATTCTATCCTTTTGACTGAACGATATGCCAAATATATTACAATCCTTTTTTCTGTTTTCTCCACAAGTAAACGTTTTTGTAATTACAAGATTGAATATTGAAGAATTTTTTATAATAACAGTTATTTACGTCCTTTTCATCCAGGTATCAAATAAATATCAAATGTCAAATATCATGTGTCAACATTTGACAAATGTCAAAACTGGAATATAATAACAATAGTAATAACAATAACATATATGACATGACACAATACCCTATTATAAAATAGGCCATATTAGTATTTGAGTGGGTATTCATAATATTTAACAAAATTTAGGTAAGTACAATAAAGTACTTAAAAAAATTCATTACTGAATACTTTTGTTGAATGAAATATTTTTAGATAAAAGTATTATTACAACTATAAATTATAGTTCTAAAAACGAATTAGATCCTTGAAATAAATTCGCTTTTAACCTTTTTATTAAAAACAAAACTAAGAAACAAAAGAACTTTAAAATTGTATTTTGAATTTATTTCACAACTTTAACTTCCTGTTTAAAATAAATACTTCATAATATAAAATAATTATTTCCATTTCTAATTTACCATAGACTATAAAAAAATATCCTTTTAAAGTCAACAATTACTTTCATTTTCCTTTTTTTTTTCTTCTTCTTTTTATAAGAATCTTAAGAAGTTAACAAGTACTTTCTTTTATGATTGCATTTGAAAGTAATTTAAAAGGGGAAAAAAAAAAATAAATCCTTTTTTTTTTTATTTTCTATTATTTTCCTGTCTAATTTACAAAATTAACAGTTAAAGGACACTTTTTTGTTTTTTATTTCTATATAAACAACATAAATGAAGAATATCAAGGTAAAAATTACAGGACATATTAAATAAAGTGAAAATAAAAAAACAAAAATAAAAAAAAAAATAGAAACAAAATAGCCGGGTTGTAATTAACTACATTTTCTTTTGTTTGTTTTTGTCCTTGTTTTGATTAAAGGATAAAACTATTCTTTTTTTAAGATTTTTCTTAATTTTTTTATTTTGTTGTTGGTTCTAAATATACGCAAAAAAAAAACAGAAAAAAAAGAGAAAGTTGTTCTTAAAAATAAATAGAAAGTTCCCATTAAAAAAACTGTGAAATGGGGGAAAAACCATTATACTCTTATTTAAATAAATTGTAAAGAATTCCTTGAAGCAATGGAGGTTTTCTGTTTTTTTTTTTTTTTGTATGCGAATTAAGAAAGGCAATGACTTCATTAAAGATCTAAAGAATGTCATTATTATAAATAGAATTAACAACAAAAACAACAACAACAAAATGAATACATGTATACTTAAAAAAAATAGTATAGGGGGTAGTCGGTTACAGAATAATAAATACCTACACACAAAAAAATTTGCAGACAACAAGTCTTGGAATTTTTAATCTTATATCCATTAAAAATTCATTATTTTCGGAATGACAAAAATAAAAGCAACGGAATACGAATAATTAATTTTTAATGTAAATATATACATTCATATATACCAAAAGTTAAGTACTTTATGCAAATTTAAACTCATACATAAGCAAAAAATATATAAAAATGCAAGAATGTAATTTATTTTATAAAAAATAAAAAAAAATTTGTAATTGATATATTTTATATAGTTTCGAAATTTGGTTGAGGGTGTATTTTAAATGACATTTAACACTATAGAAAAATTAATCGTTCTAGTGCAGGGTGTCATGTAATTTTAAAGAAATAAATTGCAATTTGTCTTTATAATATAACGGTTTGCAGAAGTAAAAAAAAATAATTTAAAAGGTTTTTCACAAAAACCTGTATATTATAAGTACCGGTGCAATTATCAATTACGAAATATACCTGGTACTCATTACTTTGTCAAGTACTAGTGTTACTTGGTTATTGATACTTATAAAATTCAAAAATAACTAAAGGAATCAAGTAGAATACAAATAAATACTTGTAGTTCCTTAATACTTGAAAGTACTTATATTTTGGGTTTCATTACTTATGTAATTATCTATTTTACTTATTTATTTATTTATGAACAGTCTCCTGCCACATACAATGTAATAAATGAATGAGTGAGCCTTTTCTTTTCAGGAATGGCATTCATATATTTTTATATTATGATATAAACTATTATTGATATCTATATATATAAAAGGGAATGTTTGTTTATTTGTTTGTTTGTTTGTTTGTTTGTTTGTTTGTTTGTTTGTATGTTTGTTTGTTTGTAGCGAATAGACTCCGAAACTGCCCAGCCGATTTTCATGAAAATTTGTATATAGGAGTTTTTGTGTACGGAAAGAAATCGTGGCCCAAAAAGTTTGCTCTAACGGACCGCCAAGTTGGGGCTGTGGTGCAAGTATTTAAACTTCTTTGTTCTAAAATGAAAACGGTTTGACAGATTGACTTCAAATTTTGTATACGTGATGCTCTTTGAGAATTGAGTAGACGCTATTAACAGTTTTGGAATTTGTTAACCCATGTCGGGCCGACGGGTGGTCTAAAAAAAATTTTGGGCCCAAATTTTGTCCGATTTTACGAAATTCTGCTTTGGCTTTAAAGAAAGCCCCAAAAAAAATTTTATTGTATTGCATTAACCCATTGGGGCCCAACAGCTTTTTATAGGTTTTTTCAATACTTAACTCTAAATTAAAAACGGTTTGACCGATTGACTTCAAATTTTGTATACGTGATGCTCTTTGAGAATTGAGTAGACACTATTAACAGTTTTGGAATTTGTTAACCCATGTCGGGCCGACGGGTGGTCTAAAAAAAATGTTGGGCCCAAATTTTGTCCGATTTTACGAAATTCTGCTTTGGCTTTAAAGAAAGCCCCAAAAAAAATTTTATTGTATTGCATTAACCCATTGAGGCCCAACAGCTTTTTATAGGTTTTTTCAATACTTAACTCTAAATTAAAAACGGTTTGACCGATTTCTTTCAAATTTTGTATACGTGCTCCCCTATGAGAATTGAGTTGACACTATTAACAGATTTGGAATTTGTTAACCCATGTCGGCCCGACGGTTGGTCAAAATAATTTTGGAAGGTAATATTGTCAAGATTTGCGAAGTACTGCTTTGGCTAAAAAGAAAGCCTCAAAAAAATTTTGTTGAGTGATTTGGAAGCAAATTACGTCCAATTTTGCGCAATACTGCTTTGCCCAAAGAGAAAGTGTAGTTCCGTTAACCCAGTGGGATACAGTGGCTTTTAATAGATTTTTGCGTTACTTAACTCTAAATTAGAAACGATTTGACCGGTTGACCTCAAATTTTATATGTGTGAAGCAACTTGAAAATGGAGTTGAGACTGTTAACAGTCGGTCCTACGATTGGTCAAAAAAATTTTTTTGGAAGTAAATTACGTCAAATTTTTGGAAAGTAGATTGTACTGCTTTGAATTACAGAAAGTTTCAAAAAATCCTAGGATAATCCTAGAAAAATCGTTTTAAAAAGATTGCT
Organism: Dolichopus griseipennis; assembly: GCA_963082915.1. Lineage (NCBI taxonomy): Eukaryota > Metazoa > Arthropoda > Insecta > Diptera > Dolichopodidae > Dolichopus > Dolichopus griseipennis. The sequence goes on from OY720443.1 coordinate 61,220,137, forward strand.
TTCATACATTTAAAAATTTACATGTGTAAACCGAGTGTAATTTTTGTGTTAACTTTTTGCAGTAACATCATCTTCAATTAAACCTCCATTGAGAGGCGCAGCAACGCGCACCGGGTACTAGCTAGTTAATTATAAATTAAATTTTTTTAATTAGAAATGATCCGATTCGTGTTTAAACTCGAGACTATTCGATTAAATGGCCAACGTCCTAGCCACTACCGCCCGGTGGGATAATTTTGTAATTATTTTTTTAATAATAAAGTACTTGCAAGTAATTTAGTGCCAAGAAATATTTAAGTAGGTATCTATTCAACTTTTTTGCAAATATTTTCATTCACAAAATCCAATACCTACCGGAAAACAATAATTTATAATAAAGTTAATTAAAGATTCTAAGTTATATGGGTGTGGAAATTAAAATTTGTACGATTTTCAATTCCATTGGTACTGACTGTTTAAACTGAAGTATTTTTTTATAAAAAGAATCTATTAAATAGATATTAAAAATCCTCCAAATCACAGATCAATTAATATTCTCCTATTTTTTGCTATACAGCACTACAATTCAAAGTTAAAGATGATCCGTGTTATCGCTTTCAAATTATTCCTAATTATTCAAAAATTAATATTATGTTATGATGCACAATGGTGAAATCAAGGATAGTTTTCGAATTAAAATACTCAAAAACTTAAAGAAATCAGCTCAATTAATCTTTAGTCCATAGTTGATTCATAATTTTTCTAATAGTTTGGCCACTTCCCTGCCCTATCAAGTAATCCAATAAAATGGTATCTAAACAGCATCTATTAACTTTAAAATTGCAGTATGTACCTTAAAAATTACCTGCTCTTCCAAAAAAAATCTAGAATGACACTTAAAAGTTTTAAGAATTCCAATTATCTAAATAATTTAATCCCAGTCCTTTAGAACTAACTTTACTTCACAATACTTTTATCCATTTCCCATACAAAGAAAACTCCATTGTTCAATTTGGCGAAAATTTATTATTATAATATTTTTCTATAAAATTATATATATATATATATATATATATATATATATAATAATCTTATAAATGCGAACATTTTATCTGACGCCATAACTATTATAATTTATTTTACACAATAACTCAAGGATTTCATTATTTTAGTTACTAACAACTTTTTAATTACTTCAAATAGATTTTCTTTAATTCTTACATCACTATACCTGCACTACTAAATGATTTTAGATCTTAGTAATTTTTAAACTTTACTATTTACATAGATACACACACACACAAAAATAAATAAAACACAAAAATAGGATAATAGGATAATGATTAACAAATTAATACAATATGACAGGACTAAAATAACTATTTTATAAGAGTTCTATAATTAAGTGAAAGTTTTTTTTTTTTTTATAACATTTTCTTGCTTATTTAACTTGTATAAATATACTTTATATACATATAAATCATATTATCATTTATGTATTATATGCTTATATATATTAACAAAATATATATAATCACTTATTTCTATAATAAATATTTCTTCGTCAATGAAACTAAAATTAATACCTTTTTCTTTTTATTATCCTGTTAAATAACTCAATATTTTATTATGATAAAGTGTTTTACTATTGAAAAAGTTTCTTTTCAGAAAAAAGTCTGAAATAAATAAGAAAATAAGAGTTATTTATAAAAAAAAAGTCTTTTAACAATGGAACCAACAAAAAAGAAAAACAATAATCAGCCCTTAAAAAGTTTTTAACCCAAACTATTTTATTGTTATTTACTCAGATTCTGTGATTTGTTGCCTATGGTATATTGTTATAATATATTTGGAAAATTTCTTTTACTTCTTTTTCGAAATGTCTCTTTAGTCCGAATTTTTCTATGAAATTTGAAATATATTATACCGTTATATTTAAAAAAAAGTATCTGTCCGTCCCCATTCAGTTTGCGCAATGTTTGACTTTCTTTTTTAATATTAATTCATCGATCTAAAGGTGGTGACTGCAGTAATAGTAAATCTATTAAAGAATTAGAACGATGGCTTTGTTATTAGGACGTCGTCCTCTCAATCTTGGGTTGAAGCCCTGGTCAGATTATATCTAATAAAAAAATAAGATTTATATTATAATCTAGCATCGCATGTTTTAAATTGGTAAACTCGAGTTACAGCTATGTATGTTTTATTCACCATAGTGTCTACCTAATAAATTATAAAATAAATGAAACTATAGTAAAAGCATTATAACATTCCCAGAAAACTTTACCATCAAAACAGGTATCTATTTGAGGAACAGTATGTGTATAATCTGGATGAATAACGGTAATTCCCGCAATTATTTCTATTTGAGGAACAGTATGTGTATAATCTGGAGTAAGTGAAATAGATAATAGTTCGAAAAATCATTAATAATCACACCTCAACGATCGGGAATTTACAGGGAAAAATTACAAATATTTCAAACTCTTCGGGGTTGACTTTTTAATATTGTATTGAAGTAAACAAATCACGATAAAACAACTTATCAGCAGGGTTGATTAATACTGTTAAATTAAGTCTGTAAGCCTTTACATAATTGGACTCCTGAAATTCAGATGCCAATAAATAAAACTACATAAGTTTATAATTCAAGTTCTAATCGCCTTGGTCGAATGTCGTAAAAAACATTCATCTAGCACTACAAGATACATTATTAAAATTTCAAATTCCTTAATTTTCCTCACCCAACTTCCGTTCCACAAAACCACACTCTATATTAAAGAACGTTTTAAGTTTGGTTATGAATTTTTTGGTTATGGATTCGTGTGCTAAAGCAAAATGTCCAAAACCTACTGTTTCAATGACTGGCTTTCCATGCTTCCCATGTCTCTTGGAAAAAAAAATTAGAGGAGTGAGAATCCTACAGTATTAAATTTTTTTTAAACTCCCATACGGTGTATGAAGCACCCACAAATATTATTCAAAGCCTCCAGTTTGTTTCCTTTTAACCAGTAATTAATAACTATTTTCACTGGTTTTAAGCAACAATAGAATAGTGTATAAATGTTGCCCATCTTCAGCCTAATACAGTTATTTCATCTATACGAATGCATCCAAATCATTGCGGGAATCGCTGCAATTATTCTTTCAGTGGAAACATGAATAACGGCAATTCCTGCAATTATTTTTTCAGTAGAAATATGAATAACGGTAATTCCCGCAATTATTTTTTCTGTGGAAACATGAATAGCAACAATTCCTGCGATTACTTTTTCAGTGGAATGTGTTAAATATAGCTTGTCTAGAGCACGAATCCAAGATTTTTTGATTGTAAACTGTAGCACAACCCCTACGCTTTTAATCAGATATGATAATTACTTAAAAATAATGAAGAATATAATAATACACCTACTGTTATGTTCTAACGGTAAATATTTTAATTTCTTATAAATTTGTTTTTATTCTTCTTAATCATTATTATTTAAGGGCTGTTCCTTCAATTAAAAAGTAAGTTGTTGTTTTTTCTTAGAAAAGTATTTAGGGGGACTGACTGCTCTTTAAGTTTTTGATGAATGATTTTTATAAAAATTTATTTTTTGTCTTTTTTTTATTCTGCTTTTTTCTATTTTTTTTTTTGTTTTTTTTATTCTTCCTCATTATTTATTCAAAAGTTGAACTTTTGTCGAATATCAAAGTTTGTTTATGGAAAAAATCTTAAGAATGTTTATTTTATTGTGTTGAATTTTTAAGATATTATTGTTTTGGTATTTTTTTTATAGTTTTGTATTTAAATTCTAAAGAAATTCAAAGCTCCAGAAAAACAATAGCAGATTTAAACTAAAAGAAAATTTTACTTTTATACTCTCAAACTATTTATCAGCTTTAACTTATTTCTTAATAATATGTTTAAGAAACTAAATGGAAACTTTAGATATAAATTCTAGAAATCAATAGTTTTTTCATGTGTATCAGAACAGAAAAAATATTGGGCTATTTTTCTTTTAAAAGAAAAGTTTTACCAGTTTTTCTTTTAGTTTTTCTTTTTATGTCAGATGATAACAAAAAAAAAAAAAGACTATCTAACTTTTTGTAATATGTGATCTGAATATATGGTAGGTAGACCCATATAATAGCCTATAGATAACACGAAACAAAACGTACATAAATGAAACGCAGAACAACAAAATATAAAATACAAAAGATTAAATGTTAGAACTAAAACGTTTTACAGGTTGAAAGAATATTATATATTAAATTACATTGGGTTAATTGTTGATACACATGATATGGGTGCGAGTTCTAATTCAAAAATACAATCTAAAGTAAAGAGGGTTTAGTGTAAACTTCTCATGTGTCATTTTGTTCAAGAATAGCTACATATAATATGTAGAATCATATTGTATAAAATTGTAAACCTATATCTACCTAATGGAAACTTTATCAGACAATGAATAAATATTATAGGTACTAGCGGTTATGTTCAAAGTCACAAAGAAAAATGAAAGAAAAAAATAAATTTTCTAAAAAGATTTATGAACTTTTTTTCAAATCAATTAAGTTTTGAGGAAGAATAGGACAGAAATATTAAGTTTAAAACGGAATCAAATGGATAAGAAAATACTAACATTCGTTAATATGGTTAATTTATTAACAGCTCCAATAGGCAAGTGATTACACACTTCGAGGAAGGAATAAATTAAGGGAACCTCATATTTAATTCAAAGTAAGTAGTTGATGTCGTTAAAGAGTCTCAAATTACAGAAAAATTCAATTTGTAATAATTGTTGATAATATAAATTAATTATTCATCTTATATATATAGATTCCCAATGAAATTTGTAAGACAATTGAAATACCTATAGTTATTTAGATAATAATATATATTGAAACGTTGCACCCGCTTCATTTGGAAATTATAATGATTGCTGGGAAAATCTTAACAATACCAAAGTTATAACTACAATTAATGGTAATTAATGCAAAATTGATTAATACTCAACGTATTAAAGATTTAAGGTTCAATACTTGTAGGTGAAGTTGTATTAATAAATGTTAAAGTTACAATCTTTTAAAATTTTTTTTTTATATTTTGAGTTCTTTAGTTCTTTCAATTTACCTAACCTAATAACTGTTATCTATAAACCTTCAGCTATAATTTTAGCTTTAATCTAGTAATTTAGTTTACCTAATCTTTAATTTTACTTGGACGTTAATTAACTACTCTATTGACATAGAGGAAATACCGTTATAATTCAACGAAAAAGTGTTTAGGAAAGTATTGAACTATTGAATTGAATAATTAGGTAATTGATTTTGTAAGCATAATTTAAGCTTTAAGAAAGTTTTTATTAAATCTCAATAATGCCTGCTCTCAATATTTGATAGCATTTAAAAATATAAAAAGACTTTATCAATTTTAAATATTTTCATTAGGTTCTTAGAAGTTTTCAATGCGTCACTCAAAAACCACATTAAACAGAGGATTGGCATTTTTTAGTTAAATAAAATTTATAAAAGTACCGAAAGTCCAAATATTTTTAATTTATAATAAGTATCTTCAATACTTTTACTATATATTTAACTTTATGATTACATAATATTAAAAACAAAATACGGTAGGCAATCAGATTCCTAAAAATGGAATTCGTGTTTATTAAAAATTTCCCTTCAATTACTAAATTATATAGGTACACGTAAAACCAAAACTTCAAAATTATCAATGTAAAGAAAAAAAAAGGTTAACTAATTTTTTTTTTTAGAATTAAATAATAGTCACCTTTAAGTAAACCCTCTTCCTTAAAAGTTAAGGCATACCCTAATAAAGGAATTTTCACTTTTTCTAAAAAAAAATTTTCATTGGTTCAAATTTAATTTATTATAAATTTTTTTTTCAGAAGGTCAAGGAATTTAAAACTTACACATAGTTTTTTTTTCTTTTATAAAATTTTGTTTCTGGTCAATTTTAAATTAACCTTTTTTAAAAGAATTTGAACACGTATTTCAAGCCCTATTGTTTCACCTGTTTTTTTTTACTTTTTGGGCTTCTTTTAAAAGAATTTACCCCAATTTTTGGGTAAATTCAGTAAAATAAAGTAAAATATCCTAATTGTGATTTTTGAAGTAGAAGAAAATGTAGGTAGAAGTAGGTACCAATTGAAAATTTTAGAATAGGAAATTTTTTTAACACGTTGACGTCGGATCTGCCGATAAACATGACAATGAAAGAGTTTGCTCCGGAAAGTCAGCAAATAAACAACACCTAGCCGTTTCAAATCCCGTCCTTTCCGAGGAGTATATTTCGATATCTACTTCAAGTTCCATTGAAGCACCGGTGGATATCACTCAACTGCTTAAAAATCCCACACTTCCCAATAAATATAATAAAGACTAAAGTTCCATTATATTGCGGGTGAATATTTTCAAGGTTGTGGCAATATGACTGACTATGTATGTAGGCACCTATAGAAGGTAGTTGATGACTGCTTAATATGATAAGATAGAAGAGATTCAGATTCTGGTGAACATTGAAAACGTTCATAAATATTGTGAGCACTCATAAATATTCAACATGTATTGGATTTTACTTTATGTTCATAGTGAGCACGTGGACTGTAAATAATTAAGTGGGGTTCATGGATGATACGCATGCGACTAGCTACAAGTCCTTTTTTATGTTCAACGCCAACCACGTGAATTTGAGTCTTTTAAGTGATGAGCATCAGTGACATATGTGGAATTGAACGTGTTAACATAAATTTTCCAACACGTTTACAAAAATTTTTCATAAATTTAAAATTTTTATACAAAATAATTGAAAATATATAACTTTTAAAAAAAATTTCACTTTTAAGAACTAGAAATCTTTAGGTGAAAACAATTTGTTGTTTAGTTCATCCCAAAAATAAAGTTTAAAACTAAAACCAAATACTCGGCTTAAGTTGTTGGTATTTAAAAAAGGTTCCTCTTCCTTAAACATGGTTCAAGTTCTGAAGAAAATTAGAAAATACTTTTTTTAAATTATATTAAAAAATAATAAAATAAAGTAATGGCTTCATATTGAACTTGTAATGTTTATTAAATTTTTTTAATTCTAAAACTAAGTGAAAGTTTTTTTTTTTTCTTAAATTTTTTGTCCTTTTCAAGAGGTCCAAATTATAAAACCACAAAAAAACGTGTCAATAGACTAATTATAGGTCAATTTTATTTTTGGGAAAAATTCTTTAGAATTTACCTAATCTGTTGGTACATTATAAGAAAATGAACAAATAGTCAACCCAAAAATATTTTATAAAAATTTTAAACTTTGTAATTACTGTCCTTACATTTTACAAGTTTGAAGACTTGTCTTTAATTAGTTCTGATTTCAGCTACCTTCAAGGAACATTTAAGCTTTAGTTCCGAAAAAGGGACTGGATCACATGAGGATAAAGCATTTATGAAGAGATATGTAGAATTGGATATAAGACTATGGAATTGGAAGCTAAACCGGATGAAAAGAAGAGTTAGGGGTACTTCATGCAAAACGGAACCAAATAATGTATTTTTCATTTTCGACATACTTTCGTTTAAATTGTTTTAAGTTTTGCCATTCCGAAATAATTTCTTGAAACTTTGAAATATTAAAGCACATAGGAGTTGTAAATGTTTTAAGCCCCCACCTTTTTTAATTACTCTTCCAAAGGTTTCTTACTTTAATAATTTGATTTGGTAATCAAAAAGGTTGTAATACTTTTAGAAAATGAATAAGAAGTTTAATAGGATCAAAAAAATACACAAAAGTGGTGAATATAAAATATTTCTAACTTTCCGTTATAGATTCCTCCAATTTCAATTTTCTAAGAAACAAAATTAAAGTATGGAAAAACACACAAATGTCCAGGGGTACAAAATTAAAAATATTCGGAACCTGCGTAAAGATCACCTTAACATGCTGAAGTAAAATCAGGTAAGTTACGAACAACATCACGCAGAAACTACAGGTCTTCATCAATAAGTGTTTAAGAATCATATACGCAGGGAATACTGTCCCATTAAATACGTTAAGTAACAATGATCTGAAGTTTTCCAAAATACAACCGAATGACCAAGATATCAAACTAAAAAAGTTGAGATGGACAGGCCACATACTTAGAAAACCGGTAGAATGCATGGCAAAGGAATTACTGGAATGGAACCCACAAGTAGTCAAAGTTGATGTCACCCAAATAACACTTACGGACGAATTATATTAGAATAACTGACCTCATCTGGAAAAATATGGAAGAAAGCTAAAATAATTGATCAGAAATGGAGATGCCTAGTATAGATGTTCTATTCTATAAGGAGCAATAAGGTAAAATTACTGCATTAAAACCCTCAGGAAGTACCGTCATATTTTTTAAAAATAAATTTCTTCAGTAAAAACTGTTTTAATTATTGTTTCTCTATAAATTTTCTTAGTAAACTAATTTACTGTCCTGTGACACGAAGAGTTCCAAAATATATTTTCCCTCTTAACCGCTTTTACAGAGCCAATTAAGGGTTCAAACAACACACCCTGGTTATTGCTTTTTTGAACAATAAACTACACAAACATATTATTGAGAAAGCATAAAACATACACCTATATTACCATCAATAAGCACATAGTGTTATTACACTGCAGACAATAAAAGAATACTTACAAATTCATTTAAATCCTTTTTATCCTGATGGAAGGATCAAATTTCCCTATATTCATAAAATACAAATATATAGTGCAGAAAATAATGTTAAGGATTACAACCCTATTATTAATATTGTTATTGTCGCTATTTGTCTCTAAATAAAAATTCTTATAAAAATTATACTGTCCATTGTGTGTTAAAATGTTTTTTTTTTAACTCAGATAACACTGGTTAGACATCACATAGTGCATGTTTTTCAATTCAAGAATTTCCTTCTGAAATACTCATATAAGCTACTATTACTTGGAATACTATATTAACTGCTATATTCACATACTTTGTCGTGGAAATTTTTTACGAACATTTATTTTTTTATAGAAACTAAATATTCATACAGCATAAAAAAATAAGGGATAAACATTCATATTTTTTTATGATTTCATCCTGATTATAAATTTTTATGTCTTCCGACAAAATATTTTGTAAAAATTTTATTATTATAAGAAAATTATTTTTTCCAAAAAGGAAATTTAAAAACATTAATTTAATAATAAATATTTTTTTTTAATGCATTTTTTAAGAAAAAAGGGTTTTTCTAGAATAAGTTCATTATATTCAAATTTTGAATGAAATCTGATCTTACTCTGGATTGAAGACTTGAATTTTAAACAAAAGCATACATTTTTTTTAATTTATATAAGTCATAATAATATATACCCTCTCATATTTCAATTGCTCCTCGGAATCATACTTAGACCCAACTATACTAGCAGTAGATCTTAACAATCTTATTGTTTAAAAATATCCTAGAAATTTGAATGAGGTTTTATTGAAATTTCCATTGTACATTTTAAAAAAAATCGGAAATTTTAAATAACTGCAAATCTCATAGTCAAAATCGATGTTAGAAATAGATCTATATAATTAGATTGTTCCTAATAAACCCAGCAAATGGTTACATGTCGAATGTTATATTGGTTTGATAAGACTTCGATATTTTAGTTAAAAGGTAAACATTTTAGTTGAGTCAAAGCCGCCCAATAGTAAAACATATGGAGACTAATTATTCATTTTTATATGAGATAATAGATGGCGCATAAATATAATATTAGCGTTTTATAATATTTTGCAATAGCAAGGGACATCAACGACTCAGAAATAATAATTACTAATCCTCTACTATTTTGTCACAATTTGTAATTCTTAAATTGAAGCTGAATGTTATGTCGAATCGACTTGACAACCCATATAAAAATCTTTCAGATTTGTAGAAGAATGAAACATTAAATAAACGACTTTTCATCTCAGTTCCGCAGCAAACCTTAAAAATAATTTTGGTAAGAAACCAAAGTTCAAGTTTAAGTTCTTCGTTCCCTAATCTATATTCCCTACCAGCTACTTAAGAACAACTTTAACAATGCATCTACTTAATTCCTTAAATACTTGGGTATAATCAGTTACAATACAAATTGTACTTAATAAATATTGATTATTGATCCAATTGACTCAACGGAGATGACAGAGAAGCGGATAAGGAGCAAAACTTGTTCTGGATGTATGTCTGCTTCCAACGGTTTCCGAAGGCAGTTATTCATACCAGTTTCGTTATTTTCAAAAAAATGACGATATCTTCGTTTCTTTGCAATTTTGTAGAAGATTCGTTTAAGTGTCAAAACCTAGGAATAGATGATTCACTGAATGGAATAAAATTGATACATTAACACAATTTTTTTAAAAATTAAAATATCATTATAACTTAACTCTGAAAAATAATAACTGGCATATTATTAAAAAGTCTATAAGTTCAATAGCTACGAACGCTTAATCAAGTCTTCTATATTGAATTAATGGAGGGAAAATATTTTTGCTTCTTCTTCTTAATTTACTTAAAAAGTTAGCAAAACTACTTTGCCGCCCAGTTGCCTCGGGAACCGTAAGAAATAAACCCCTTCTCTCGAACAAATTGTTGTTTGTTATGAATTTATCTCCCTTTCCTCTCTCTCTGCCTCTCTCTTCTAATCACCTCTCCATTTTGGTCACCTTTAAGTTACTGACTCTCATTATATGAGTATTTAGAAATGCTCTATTTTATTTGAATAATTTTAAATATCAAAAGTTTTGCATTCTTATTTTTATTATTTCTTTATTTAAAAACAGTGCTTGGGTTTTCTAAACTGGTATTAGAAATAGCTTTCCAAGTATTTTCAATCCCTCCCACCCCCACTTCCTATTCAAGATAACTCTCGAATTTCCCTTAAGAGACATTACAATATTTAATTCATTTTATTTTTAAGTATGTACATAAGATTTAATACAATAATAATTGCATTTACACAACAATAAATAAAAACTTTGATTGCCTCCTACAAAGAATTATTTTTGTAAAAGTACTTAAGTATAAAATAATATCAATCTAATAAAACAAAAGATACTTTTTGAGAATCTATATTGTACTTAATTGAATTTTAAATAATTTAACTTGACCAAAAATGGCCTACTATCAAAAGAAAGTAATGTTCAATATAAAATAAAAAAAATATATTTACAGAGAATTCGTTTAAGTTAATAAAAAATTTAAAAAGCTTCTTAACCTAAATTAAATGTCCAAACATATACATACATAAATGTTATAATATATATATATATACATTTTAATATATAATACTTTTAAATACAATAATATATCTTTGTTAAAATTTATCTTTCAACACAATAAACTCCATTAGATAAAATCAATATTGCCCATTAAAATGATATATACATAAGTATATACATATATATATATATATTTTATTATATATATACACGTTTGTGTGTAGATGAATAAAACAAAAAAGAGGAATGTCCTATTATTTTCAGGTCAGTTAAAAAGGAATTTATTTTTTTTTTATTTTCTGAATATTTGGTTGCTGTAAGGATTGCCAAAATCTTTACCCCTTAGTGTCATTCTCATTCTCTATAGCGAATTATCTATTAGTATACAGCGGATAATATACGAGTAATATACATATACATAGTATTTTATTAGGTATATAATATATTATATATAAATAATATTATATATTTGGTTCGCTTAATTCCACTAAAATTTTCATTTTCTTTGTAGACTAAGTGAATTGGATTAAAAAGATTGAAAATCTTAAATTGAATGATTGCAGCAGCTGTTGTTGTATGTTTTTAGGTAACAAACAAATTAAATTTATTTAATATTAATTTTAGAATTTTTTAATTTTTGTTTATAACAAAATTTTTTATTTTTATAATAGACAGATTATTTTCAATTTAATCTAATCATTCTAAGAAGTTTCTCTAGACTACAGTAGGAAACCAGTCTACCCGGAGAACCTACATTAGTTTAGTAAATAGAATACCCGGACAACCAACATTATGATTAATAGAATCTACACTAGTCTGGTAAATAATTGGATGAAGTGTGATAAAGTTTCAAAAAATGTTTAAACAAAATCCAAAATCAAGTAAAATGGTTTCCAGAAATTGCTGAAGAACAAAATTAGCATAGCACCTCATGCCCAAGAAGAGGAAGAAGAACATTATTTTTGGGAGCCATTGAATTTACTCCTAATTTTATTTAATTGTCATATACAAATATCGTGTGTTTAAAATAAAATTTACCGGGTTTTAAGTATGCCTCACGATTCTTAAGTTTAAGCCCAAAAATTTGGTACAATAAATTTTAAAGCAATATTATAATATTCTATCAAGTAGAATGTAAATTATATGTTCTTACAGTTTAACAAGAGTTATTGTCTTATTATTATTGTTATAGAAATAAATGTTGAGGTGCCAAAAGTCCCGAAATCAAAAGTCTTCTAGGGAATTCGGAATCTTCCAAAGACAAATATGCAAACTCTAATTGTTCAATTGCAATTCTTTTACTCATAATATATTTCGATATTTGATAGTTTTTTTAGGAGTTATAATTCTCCCGGGGATTTTTGCCACTGGCAGTTTTGTCACTCGCTTCACTAAATTTCTTTGCGTCTAAATTAGAAATTTTATAATATCGTTAATCGTCTGTACAAGAAGAAAATCAAAATCTTCTAATGATCTAAAGATAATTGATCAGGTTAATAAAGATACATTTTATAAGCGCAACCATCAGTTAACACTTGACGACTACCTCAGAAGTGATATCTTATATAATTTATCGCCTCTCTGCTTTAGCGCTCTGCAAAGTGCATTAGAAATCGCAGATTTGAAAAAAGTAGCTGCAGGAAAAAAGAAGAGGAAGTGATATTAGTTTATCTATCACCATTTTGTCCCGTTTTATTAAATTTATCTGATGCCATTCCTAATACTCCCAAAGGAAAGTTATATTCTTCCTCAAGTGTGTCTCCTGGCTCTAACTAACTTAATCTTTCACTAATTTATTTTTACACCTAAGTTTTCACAACTTCGTTTAATAAAAAAAACAAGGTTGCCAACTTTTGGCAATGATTAATTAAGCTAAATTCAAATTGATAATATTAACTAATAAGTGTAATAACTAACCACCTCTTCGCAACAAATGATTTAATTCCTTCTCAATAATATGCACAACATAATAATTCTTGGTCCTGTATTCTTTCAAAAAAGGATTAAAGTAAATGTCCTTTAAAAAATTGTGATTTTTTTTAAAAGGATTATAAAATTTAAAATGACATAAATTATTAAAAAAAAAAATTTATTTTAATTCTTCTTTTTATTAAAAACAAAATCCTTTCACACAATAACACTGCAGTCCTCTCACTCCTCCGCACCCTTTTTTTGTCCAGTTCGAGAAAGAAAATCAAAACATAATATCTTTAAAATAAGGACACTAAAAATAAAATTAAACCTTTTTTTGTTTTTTTTTTTAAATTTATTTTTAAAAACCATACATATGAAACAAAAAAGGACATTGATGAATATTTATAGAACGTGTTTTATTATATATATACATATATATTCTATGTGGTTATTTTTATACTTATATTAACCAAAACACTTTGATCCATATTACTTGCGGTTTTATACCACAGACAACAATATTCAACATGAGTTTTTTTTTTTTTAAACAAAAGTTTCAAAGTGGAAATTTTTATTTTAAGGACATTTTAATATGAAAAAAAAACTTTACAAAAACAAACCGATCTTTAAGGTCCACCATTACCTACAATATATATGTGTGCATGTACAGCACAAAGTGAAACAAACAAAATAAACTTTAATGAAAAAAATTAAAAATAATAAGAAAAAAAAAAAAATACTTGGTATACACTACCCCCACAAACACATTCATTATACCCGTATGACTATATAGTCAAAGGGTATAATAAATTTGCCATTACGTTTGTGACGCAGAGAAGGAGGGGGGGTAGATATAGAGTCAAGTGTATGGATCGGATCAGAATCGAAAAATAAATCGATTTAGCTATGTATGTCCGTCCGTCCGTCTGTCCGTCTGTCCGTCCGTCTGTCCGTCCGTCTGTCCGTCCGTCTGTCCGTCCGTCCGTCCGCACGATAACTCAAAAACTAAAGGAGCTAGGATCTTGAAATTTTCGCAAATTCGTTTTTTTGCAATAGCCGTCATCGCTATTTAAATCCAGCCATTTTGGTCCATGGGTTCGGGTAGCTGCCATACAACTTCTTTTTTTATATGAGTATTGCTCTGAACCTATTACAGCTGCGTGTCTGAAATTTTGCCAAAAGTAGTTTAGTTTTATGGCCAACGTTTCTGCAAAATTTGGTTGGTCTACTCCAGAGGGTTCGAGTAGCTGCCATACAACTTCTTAATTTATATGAGCATTACTCTATACCTATTGAAGCTGGGTGTCTGAAATTTTGCTAAAAATAGTTTAGTTTAATGGCCAAAGTTTCTGCAAAATTTGGTTGGTCTACTGCAGAGGGTTCGAGTAGCTGCCATACAACTCCTTCTTTTATATGAGCATTACACTACACCTAATAAAGCTGTATGTTTGAAATTTTGCCAAAAGTAATTAATCGGATTATATAATGTCTATGTTACGGTCATACGGGTATCCCAGAGTTGACACAGTCTACTCTACTACACTCTTCCTCGTTTTCATTAAAGTTTTATTTTTTTTTTTTTTTGGAACGTTGTTTTATGGTCTGGCATTCTGCAGGGCATCACATACACACTGAATCAATATTAAAGAGTGCACTTGGAAAATTGTAAATAGAATTAAAAAAAAAAATTATAAATAAAATAAGTACGTTGGTGAAAAAATTAAATTCTAGAATAGGACCTGTTTTAAGTCATATGGGTGTGAATATGTCATGGGTGTAAAATTATAATAATAGATATTATAATGGTAAAGTGATGATAATGCAATAGTGGAAAATATAATAAAAAAAAAAAAAATATAATAATAAAAAAGAAAAACGAATTTTTCCATAGAAATTAATTATAAACATTGGCATTTTATTTAGTTTAGTACTTTTGTATATTATAAAGTACCTTTTTTTCTTTTTAACATGTACTTAATTAATTTTTCCAGTGAAGTGGTTCAGTAATTTTTGCATTCAAAACACTGATTCAGGTTCAAGGTTTAATTATAACAGCTTTCTATGAAAATTAGTAAATAACTGTTTTTTATGTTTTATACAATCCCCTACCACATACAATGTGATAATAGACTGGGTTATTTTATTCTTTTTAGGTGTGGCAGGTATATTTATTTCATTTTATGATATAAATTATAAATAATTTTTTTCAGTTAAAAATGATTTGACCAGGGCTTCAACCCTAGACCTTAAAATTGAAAGACCGAGGTCATAGCCACAACGTCATCGATCAGATAGGTCCACAAACATATACATTTTTACATTATATAAACACGCATATGTTATATATATCTCATTTTGGGATTTATATAGAAATATATATATATATATATATATATATATACATATAGAATATACATATAAGTACACTGTATATTATATTTTATAATTATATATAAAACGGAAAAAAAATTTAAAGCAATTTTATTCCAGGATCCATTGCTGCAAAGGGTTAATAAAAAACTTTTGTTTAAACTAAACTAAAGAAAACTTTTGGAAACTTATTGTTTCTAACTCGCTTTTAAGACTTTGTTTTAAGCAACAGTGTTGCGGACAAGGGTTAACAAATTTCTAGTCTTAAATTACAGTCAACTCGGTTGTAAAGCTGCAATACATAAGTCTAATTCCATTTTTACGTGCATTTAAAATAACACGATTTGAAAAAATTATAACACGATTCTCGTTAAAGACTATCGAATTTAAATCAGCGCGATTTAATAAACATTATTAAATTCCATTTAAAACGATTTGATATTGAAAAAAAAAAGTTTATAAAGAAAAAAAATGTTTATTATTTCCCGGAACGTATCTAGGGTGCAAAATAAAAGATTGAGTATACACACGAGTTTGTAAAAAATCCGTTAAAACGGTTTTAACAAATTTCTGGAAATCTTTTGCAACTTATTTTGGTAGTGAATGAGTTTTCTTGGTAAAACCACATGTTTAATCGGTTTTGAGTTTAATCGGTCAAAATTTGAGTTTAATCGGTCAAACCGTTTAGTCAGCACAACCAAAAAATCAAAATAGTCGTTGTACTGTACCACAACGGGTTAATGAAATAAAAAAAAATTGTTAACTTATTTTTGCTCCGCAATTGGTTAATGGATACAACAACTTCTTCCCAAAATTTGAATTATTTCACCTAAACCTCTTATGCTGCACAACCAAACGACTTAAAATAATTATTGTACCGAAACGGGTTAATGAACTGAAAAAAGGTGGTCAACTTACTCTAGACATATATTTAAAATTTTGCAAAGTTTGGGATGAAAGAGATAAATTATACGTGTGGTGTTCTATGACAAGCATTTTAATAAAATAAACAATATAGACTTCTGACACTAAATACATGACAGTCTTATATTTAGTTCTTCTAATTATATTAAACACCTCTGTAGTCTAATTTATAATCAATGAAGAATTTATAACAAAAGATATTAATCGATAAAATTTTTCCCATATGAAAAACTAAAATAAATTTAATTTTTTCCCACTAGTTCTTTTTTTTTTGTGTGGGTTAAAGTTCACTTCTTTTTATATACTGTGTGTCTTCTATATTTTTTTTTGAGTCAGGGGAAAATTTGTGCAGATCATTCAATTTAATTTACTGAAAAAGTAAAACGACGACATAAATATCTTTAAAAAATAAAATAAATTTTTTTTTTTATTTTTACAATGACCTGATGTTAAAGAGTTCAGTTTGTTAAGGGAGTTGCTGGAACTGAAATTAAAAATAATTGCTTCATAAAATATAGTGTTTTGAACTTAAGTTGAATGGTAGATACTTAGTTTATGTTGGTATTAGGTACGTTTCCTTTTTAATCGCAATCCCTTTTTTTTAAACTATTTAATTTAGTTGAAATGTAATTTTAAAAATGGAAGGTTATATTATATTTTATTCGATAAAGTTCACTTTTTTTTTCGTTCCTTCTTAAAATTATAAGAATTGGTTGCAAATTAGGTATCTATTCCCATTTGTAAAGAAACGCTTTGTGGGAAGGTTTTTTTGAAACGTATATTGGTAACCCATCGATGATATCATTTTTGTTAGCATTATTTTTTTAAGAGAAAGCTTTCAAAGGGCAACAGTATTACAGATCCTAAAACCCAAAACTTTATAATATCTAAAAGTATATGTTTTTAAAAGTATTGGGAGCCAATATAGTTTACTAGGATCAGGGTGAAATATGAGGATCAAAAAAACCTCAAATATCACAAATTAAATAAAAATCCCAAATTTCAAAATCCCAAATTACACAATCCCAAATTCCAAAATGTCAATCGAGGTTTATCTTTTTTCCAGAATATTTATATATGCATATGTTCGTCCGATATTTTCGAAGTTGGATTGCGAAGGATTTTAGAGTAGGTCACGAAATTGTGGTATTTTCCCTTTGAAATTTTCCGTTTGGATTTTCGGTATATGGGATTTTGTATTTGTTTTTTTTTTTTAAATTCTCCATTTACTCCAACCCAAATAGATTTTTAATTCTCTATTTTGGTTGAAGACCACATTGACGCATTAAGTTTTGCATAAGACTATCCTGTGTAACTGCAGCACGAGCTTCTTTTGGGAAATTCGAGACTAACAAACACTTATTTTAAACCCGCCCTTAGAGTTGGTCCTTCAAATTATGTGAAAGTGGTTTAGGTTAAGAAGTTTTGTGGAATAGGGATTAGGAATTACATATTGATACTGATTAAGAGATAAATTTTAGGATTCCTGTAGACCTATATCATAAATGTTGTTTTCTTAGATTTTAAAGGTTTAGAGTTTGGATGGTTAAGATTTATCTTTTAATATTTGCATTTCTGGAAATTGTGCTAACAAATTTGTGAGCAATAGAATCTACGATATTTTACACAACAGAGATATACTTGCTAACTTGCTCACTCCACTTAGATGGCGAAACACGACTTATGGAAATTCGTTTCTTGTGCGCACATCGCGATTATGGAATCAGTTACCATGTAATGTGTTTCCCAAAGTTGGTAGTTTTTATATGTACGATCCAATTAAATTTAAGAAGAACATTAACATCCATTTTCATGATTTTCTTTTAAATTAATTCCTTTATCCATCATAATTCAAACTCCTAAATCCTAATCCTAATCCAAATTTCCTTCCCAATCCCGATCCTAAAAACCAAACAATACATTTGTATTTAAGGTCCATATCAAGTTTGGTTTTAAAAAAAGGTGGGTGGTTTTAGTTGATTAAAGTCCAACACTCCACAGATGAACCCCGTACAGTGATTCTGGGCGGCTTTCGATGCTTTCCATCAACCTTCACAAAAAAAAAAAAAAATACCATGCTTTATCAATGTTTTAAATTGAGGATTCTTCTTCCGATTGTAATTTGCAATTAAATATTTAGTAGATTAATATGTTTTTTTCTGAATCTAAGACAACGTATTACCATGGTATCGCACCTAAAAGAAAGAACTATATTATATGTATCCAGGCATACTTCCCGTACACAAACTAATAATCGTAGCAGGCGTCAGATTTAAACACATTTAGCAATCCATCTACCTACAAAATTTTTATGATTTATCAAAACCTCCAACTCAATTATGGTTAATTTTCTTATCCAAAAACTTTATTAGAATATAAATATCATATTAGTACTTAGTCTCTTTCATTTTTAGTCCATTTGGAAATTTTTTTTTTTTAATATTTAAGTAAATCGGGATGAAACTTTCATTTGTCCAAAATAATGCCCCAAAAATGTTTCATAGAAATTACTTTTTTAAATTAAAAAACAATTTAAGGCTAAATTTAATATTAAAATTAAGAATCTTAAAACTTATTCTTTCTTAAAACAGAATTCACTATAATTTTTAAGGCTATTTTTTTAATAAAGTCTCGTCATATTCTCATGTCAGATTTTTTATTAAAAGTTTAATAAAGATTGTTGTTATTCCATTAACTGCCCAACGGTATTTAATTACTAATACTTGGTTCTTTATAAACAATAATATTCTTAGAATTATTTATTTAATTTTCAATTATATACTTGTATTATTTTTATATATTCTTTTATGTAAGAGGATTTTCGTTAAGTTTTGTTTTTTCCTGTTTCGTTTAATTTTTCTTAGAACAAATTTAATTAATATTTTTCAAATAAATTCTTATTAAAAAATTGTTTCAAAGTGTTTATCAAATATTTAATGTAGATATTGTGTACTTTATTTTTCAAAATAATCTATTGTATTTTATTTTTACAATATTAAGAAATTTTATTATTAATTTGAATGCCCTCGAGGAAGATTATAGTAGCCCTTGTTAACTTTTATATAGACTGTGCATACCTACCATTATAAAAAAAACCGGTAGCTTCCTAAAGGCTTGGTCTAATTTTATCTAAAAACATTAGAGAACCTAAAAATTTTCTAAAAATGACGGGCGGACGTGCCGATGGACAGACACTATGTGAAATCGATTTGCTTTTCGATGATGATCCGATATATACCTTTAACACTATATCTAGCTCGTCCAGATTGATGCGTTACAATCGGTGGAGTAATTTTAATATACCCGGAGCCTTATTAGTATGCACAGGTAAAAAAATGTAAAATCCTATAAAATTGAACTTATGTGTTGCCATATATTTAAAAAATTTCAAATATTTTTAATGAATATTTTTATTTTAGCAAAAATGGAAGCTGAAGGTTATCTGGGAGTAAATTTTATATGTAACGCTAATTTTTATTTCCGGAGTAGATAGAACATAATTATATTACAAAGTTTTAATTGTCATACTTATATTTGACATTTCAAAACAATCTGTCATTTGAGAAGTTTATTATTTTAAATATAATGGAAGTGCTTAATGATTATCTAATAACAAATACAATTTAACTTAACCTATATTCTTATGAAAATCCATCTATTACTTTTTAAACCCAAAGACCTTCAAAAAATTGGGCTTTGGCATACGTTTAACAGCTCTATCCAGTAACAAATATTGTTACGAAACCTTAATCAAAGTCTCGGATACAAATGGAAATAGAAAATGGATATTTAATTTGCAACATGGAATAGAGGAGGTCAAGGTTCGATAACGAACTGTAGAACGCCATAGAAGAAGAAGAAAAATATTCTGTTTATTTGTAGGTATTCCGAATTTTTTATTGTAAAATATCGTTTACCTCGAAAAAATTCTAGATTTTAAACAAAAGTCGGAAAAAGGTCATTTAAAAATAGGAGACTTAGAAATAGTTGGATTAAAAAAGTTGGGATTACTTTCTGCTTCTCTTTGTTTAGTTTTCAATCCAGTTTTCCATTAGGAATTGACCGATTAGAAATAAGGCACCCAAACCTGTTTTTTGAGTAACAGTATTTAACTGTCTATATTAAGTCTTAAAGCAATAATGATCCAGAAGAAGTCTTGAAAATGGCCAACAGTTAATATGGTAGCGAAATATACGGAATTTTGTTAACAGATATACAAATTTAGGTTTTGTACTATATAGCAAGACACTACATACATAATAAAAGGAGGATAAATTATAAACCAATTAACGCTTGATCCAAAATTAGTACAAATTCAATAATTAAAGTTCAAAAATTTTATTATTAATAAATATTCATAAGTAATCAAAGAAAAATCTTCCTTCCATTTTGGAATCTAAAATGTGGTTAACAGTGTTTGTTTTCTCTACTCTACAAGTTTATATTCAATTTAATGGTAAAATTTTCTTCCAAGGTTTTATAATGTGAATGGAATTTTCCGTACCAAAAATAGTAATTAGTGGATTATCAATGTTTATAAATTATTTAAAATTTTAATAATATCTTAGCGCAAATGTATCTTATAGAATCTATAGAAACAAACAGTGGATGTCCTAGCAATAGTTATTATAAATTAAACCATTCAAAAATAACGAAAATTTTATTCAAATTTCAAATAATATCATTTTTATATCCTCCTCCTTCCCCTCCTGATCCTCTTAAAAAATTATATATCCGACGGAAAATTAGAAAATTATGTGGTTTTCAACATTAGAAAATATAATTAGATATTCTTGTAGTTCCTAATTCCTACCTTTAGATTTTAAATTTTTTTTTTTAATAAACCACAGAAATTTATTATTTAAACCTAGGCATACCCATTCATTGTATGTACAAGCATATTATGTTTTGTTTCAGTTCCTTGTTTAATTGAAAAACCTATTAATTATTACCTTCGTTGAGTTCACAAAATTATTATATAATATGTTTATATTTATTTATACATTATACATTTATATCTACTATCTATGTATCAGATATTCATACACATAGATTTGTTATTAGTTTTAAATTATTTTGCTAAAGGTTCTAGAAATTCAAATACATGTATGTATTCAATGTTTAATTAATTTTTACAATTCTCATTATTCAGGTATTCCTTAAAAGATCTCTGGTACCATAGTTTCTCTGCTTATATTAGTAAAATAATTGTTTTCTTTTTTTTATTTTAAATAAAGGTAAGTTGTACTTTTAATTGTCTTGTATATGGTTGAAAGCTTACATTTATATTATAATTTTAATGTTTGTAAAGAAGAACATTTATTTTATTAATGTTAAAACTTAATTAAATTGTAAAAATAGAAAATTTTAGTGGGACGCGTTTTTGGCGAGATAAATCTTCTGGTGAGAAAAATAAAATTATAAAAATATTTTAAAGCAAAAAGAAAACGCGCATAAGCTTAGAGTGAATGTAAGTTTCCTCAGGGAAAAATAAATTACGAGCACCACACCAAACAAGGTCCTAAACTATTAATTAAGAACTGGCAAAATATCCTCACGAATTAAAGCTAGAATCGCTCTAAAACGCTTCTAAATGCTTAAAAAATGTGTTTTAAATTTCCAAAAACAAAAATTATAAAAAATTTGGTTTTACATGGAAATTAAAAATGCAACATATCCTAGAATGAAAAAAAAACCTTGCAAAATCAAAGTCTCAAATGGAAGCCCGTCCCAGAGATAAAGGAATTAAAAAAAAAAATGTAATCCAAATGATTAAAATAATTTGGTCAGATATTGCATTCCTGCAAGTTTAACGACAAACAAATTAGAGTTTTTCTAAAAGCTGTAGCCTCTAATTAAAGCTTAACTTTCTAAAATCAAACTTAAATGTCTCTTATCAACTCGGACGAATATTTTCTCGGACTCGGATATTCTTTTATAAAAATTTAATAAAACAGTCAGTTTCACTTTCTTAATGACAAGGTCTACGACAGTTTTTGTTGCTGTTTGTTATGATATCATATGATTTTGTACGATTGTGTGACATTTCATATAACCAAGTATGATAGTTATAACCAACTAAAACTAAATTGAAAAGAAATTACAAGTTACTAAAACTAAAAGTTAGTTAGTAAGCCCCTCAGATTGTAAGCCAAATGCTTACCCATTTACTCAAGGCTCAACAAATATTTTTAAAAATATGAGATATTCAGAATTATTTCGAAACCATTAAATCGTCAAGGAATCATGTCATTATATTTAAAGTAAAACGAAGTGATCACCTCAACTAACTAACTACTACACATAAAAACTTAAGATTAAAACTATAAGAAATCGAAAAAGTAAGAACTAATCATTATTATATGTTATTTTTTTAAATATTCGTAATCTGGGTTGTTAATTGTATTTTTATAATAAAACAATAGTTCAGAATCTCACATTAGCGGCGGCTTCCACATAAAAAGAAATTTATTTAAGTTTTGCCATAAAAATATAATAATGTCTATCCTCCACCTATAAAATTTAATCAGAAGATATTCCTATCCCTAAGGCAATGGAAAAAATACGAATAAAATATATGAAGATAGTTCAAAGTAAGTTATAGTGTAAAGAAATTTATTATGATTGTCATACACCCGATAATATATAATTAATATTTATGCAAATAGTATATGGTGTGTTTCTTTTCAATTGGCATAAATATTTGATAATATAACGCATGCCTAATTTTCATTTTTCGTTAAAATGTATTCCTCCAAAATGAAGAATTCCGAATATCTTAAAGATCTAGATCCAACACGTGAATATTTAAACATGTTTTTTTATTGTTATTCTATAATCTTTTTTAAATATACACCATTATATTGAATTTGACAGTTATCTGCTTCTTGTTTTTTTTTTTTTTTAATTTTATTTTTATTTGTCAAGTTTATTTTTTCGTTTGTGATTTTATTACTCGCTTTTAAAAACGCATAATTTTTCCCACTCCACAGTAAATTCTCTTGCCTACTCTCTCTTTTGTTGTTCGCTTTCTTTCTAGGTGGGTGTATGTAAAAAGTTCTCAAAACCAAGAAAGAAAAAAATCCTTAAAAGTTTGTATTAAACATTGGTCATTCTTTGAATATATATATCCCCTACCAAATTTGGGAAGGTTTTTTCAATTATTCTGATGACATTTATAAAAGTTGTATTTTGGGGATCCTACGGTAAAATTATAACGGTTTATTTGAAATAGTACAAAATGTAAAAAAAAATTTTGTTATGCAGCTTTCGGCCACAAGATGCCGGTAAAGGTAGTTTTGGCATATATACTGGGAAACTATGGAGATGTAAAGTATCATTATGTGATGACGTAATTTGAATATATGACTCCTTTGGTGGAAGAATATTCGACATTTTGCATATGAAAAAAAAACCCCAAAAAAGAAAAGGCACTAAAAGTATTTTGTAAAGTATATGAGAGTTAGATTGGTTAGATTTAGTTGATTGTATGAAAATTTTGAACTTTACTTCATGAAGTAAAGAAAGACTTTGAAAAAGCTGAGGTATCAATTTATCCAGAATATATTACATTTAACAGTTATGGTTTTTTTACTCCTACTTTAGAATTTATTAAAACTACTGCTAAATATATTAATGAAACCCTGATTTTTTATACAACTTTTAAAACTTTTCAAATTCAGAATCTCACCTAAACTATATGATCTTAAATACTTCAGACAACGGGAAAATTTTAATTTTCTAAAAGAATTTCTAAAATTAGGGACTTTTTTCAAACAGCTATTTTTGACAGTTCTGCTTTATTCATTACTACATAAAATATAAAAACCTATGAAATTTACTAAGTATTTATCAATTTTTTTTTTAGTATACCTAAGTATTCCATATCGCCATATTCGTCCTACTTTTTAAATCATATTATATACCTAAATTTTTTTTTTTTCTTTTGGAGATAAAAAATATTTGGAACTCTTGAAAAGTAAAAGAGAGAGACAAAAAACTAAGTGGAACAATAAAAATGAAAAAGATAAAAAAAAAAAAAACAAAAAATTTACTGTTCCGTACTTAAAATGTCCTTTGTGACATTTTTATCGTTTTTATTGGCGTATATAATTTCTCGATTTCACATAAAAAAATATATGTTCTAACACATTCATATAAATTGCTTTTTCTTGTCCATATCCTAAATATTACAGTTAGTTTTTTTTTTTTTTGTATCTCGATTTTACTCTTCACACCTTCGTTTTATTTTTTTTTTTTTGTGTCAAGTGTATAGTGTGTAAGCATACATGAATTTTAGGAACCTATTTTATGTCTATGTGTGTTCTAAATTTTTTTAAAGGATATTATAGAAAATATTAAATTTTGTAACAAATTTTGATAACGAAATTTTGTTTTTGGAAAATTTTTTATTAATTTTGGAGCCCTATTCTTTTTCGGAAGAAAGAGAAGTTGCAACGGAAAATCTGACAAGTCTAGAGTTCAAATATATTTAGATTTAGAGTTTGATGATCAAAATTTAGTGTTAGGCGAATGTGTCACTGATCAGCATATTACAAAGGACGCTAATGTATTAAATCTCAGAAATTGATGACAATCAATAGCGGCGAGATTCGGATGGCGGGCTTTTAAATGAAACGTCTTCTGTCCAAACCCCAGTCAGAATATATCTAAATTTTGTGTTAAATCGATGTGTTCACTGATCTGTATATTGCAACAGAATGCTCTTAACCCCTTAAAATATTAGGAAAGAAATAAAAAAAATCAGAAGACTAACAGTAGAGTGTAAGAAACCTCGTTGTTACAC
This sequence comes from Dolichopus griseipennis, assembly GCA_963082915.1. Classification (NCBI taxonomy): domain Eukaryota; kingdom Metazoa; phylum Arthropoda; class Insecta; order Diptera; family Dolichopodidae; genus Dolichopus; species Dolichopus griseipennis. The sequence goes on from OY720443.1 coordinate 61,245,370, forward strand.
GTTTGGAAACAGTTCCTTATTAGCTTATATCTTAAATAAACGTTTCCCACACAGTCTTGAATCATTTATACTAAACCAAGGTTGAAATCTTTTGAATTTTTTAATGAAATTTTCCTGGGATCTGTTTTCTGTCGTCGTAATTTTGAAATTTTTAAATCTTTAACACTTTTTTATTATACTTCATATATCTATATCATATGTTCTTATAAGAGAAACGCACACTAGTGGTCCCAGTTGGCTCTATATATAGGATATGCTTTATTGTATATCAGGGTCACATTACAATTTTTTTTAACCCAGCTGCAACACTTACAATTTCACTTAGATAGACTTCCTTTAAACAGTTTTTTTAAATTTTTATGTCAAAACAAAACATTTTAATACTTTTTATACAAATGTCAACTATTTGAGATTTTTTAAGATTTGGCAGAAAAATTTAGCTTATTTTATAATATCTGACACTTTTATTTTGTTATGTTGTTGTTGTTGTTGTTGTTGTTTTATTTTGATGATGATATTATAATATGCTAAAAAGGTCCATATAGTTTTATAGCCTTTTGTGAAATCATTAAATATACATATAACATAAAAAACAGTTATTTTCTCACATTTTCCATTTGTATTTGGCTTTTGTTTTATTTTTTTTTTTATTTTTCATTTTCTATTTCAATTTTATATTTTTGCTGACAGTAATGGTGCTAACTTAGCTAAAAAAAAATAAAATAAACAATACAAGAAATTCTCTTTTTCCTTTACTTTATTTAATTTTCGTTTTAATTTTTCAATTTTAGGAATGATTTTCCGTACAGGAACTATAGTTATATAACTATTTTATTTATACCTTTAACATAGGGCACCTTCTATATGTGTATATAATATGATTTATAAAGAAGAAAAGCGCTTATTTGATGGTATTAAAATTTTTTAGCACATTTTCAAAAAATTTTGTAAAAATGTGCCTATATAGTTTCACTCTGTCCGTTCGTCCGTCCGTCTGTCTGTCTGTCTGTCTGTCTGTCTGTCTGTCTGTCTGTCTGTCTGTCCGTATGTTTACAAAAACGAAATAGAGTTAAGAAATTTTAACTACGGGTAGATATTACAAAAAAAATTATTTCGTAGAAGAATTTTTTTCTTTAGCTACAGCCCCCCAAAGCTGGAAAAAGCCCTATTTTTAAATTGTTATAACAAGAGTTCTGTTGGGTATATTTTCAATCTGAAAACGGGAAAAGATAGCTGGTCTTATAAGCTTTATACATAATTAAGAGAAAATGTATAGAGCTGCCATGCGGTACGTAAATTTACCATTATGCAAAACTAAATTTTTGAAAAATTTTTGGACCCACATATCTTCTAAACAGTTTAATTTAAGGTCTTGAAATTTTAGGAGAAGTTAGACCTTTAGAAATTAGTAGGAGTCAGTTAACAAAATTTTTTTGTCACGTCCCCTGTTTAGCAGCTATAAGAGCTCGAAAATTGAAATTTTGCTATTTTTAAACACCTGTAACTTGAAAACCTGTTCAAATTTTTTTTTTACAAATATACAAATTTTACAGCTGCAGCATTATGTTTCAACATATGTTAAAGGTTTTTCTTAAATTTGAAAGAGTTTCTTTAAATTGAAGAAATTGTCTCTTAGTTTTAACTATTTTTGCTTAGATAATAAAATTATAGGTAAAATTCCAAATTTTGGTGGAGTTCACAATTGATTTGAGGACAGGAGGGGATGGGGCAGATCCATCATAAGTTTGCTAAGCAAAAATTTGGAAACCTTCCCCATTGAAGGGCCACTAGGTCTTAAAAATTAAAATTTTTATGTTTATATAAAACAATAACTTATTCACCAGTGTAAGTTTTTTTCAAAATTAAACGTTAACATTGAAGCTGCAACATTATTTTTCGCACTTATTAACAGGTTTCCTTAAGTTCATTTGGGTTATATTCTAAGTATTTCCCTATTAGTCATATAATAAATAAATTAATGAAATAACTAAATTAATATTATCATTTATTTTTATATATATTTTTATAAAAATAAATGATGAAATATTCAGTAAGAAACCGTATAAAATTTTTGAAAATGTGCTTTTTAAAAACCCTTGGTTTTTTTCCTTACTTGTTTAATCTTAGCTTACATTTTTTTGAATATTTAATATAAGTGGTTTTGGTCAAAAAAATAAATAATATAATCTGGTGCTTGATATAAATTCAAAATTTATTTATATCAGATTTGTTTTGTGAGGATCACATAAAAATAGTAAAGTTCTGGATATGGAGACCTAATATAATTAAAATCTTAACTAGTGTTATCTAAATATAATAAAAGACAAACTGCAGGTGCTGATTGGCGTACCTTATATTATGCTCAGTGTTATTTATACACGTAACATACTTCTTACATATGTGAACCTAATCAAAATAAAACATTATTAAAAGGTTAATTTAAAAGTTCAGGTGTAAAAAATTTCTTGTCCTTCTGATCTAATATATAATAGAAGGCTAGAAACTCCAACTAAATCAAGTGCTCTTTTTGGCAAAATTAACACTTAGCAAAAAAGCTTCCATCCTAGTTCCTAAATAAAGGAAAAGAAAGATCACTACTTAAGATCACTGTCGAAAGTAATGAGTAGATGTTCATGAACCTAGAGATGTGTATAACAGAAAATTTTAAAATATATTTCTGGTGGCGATATGACAAAATAAGTCGCAAAATCAAGAGTCACCCTGGGTCTAATGACTAAAAAATAAACCTGGAATCCCCGAGTAAATATAAATCCGATGAGTGAGTCACTTATTGACTCCAGCATTTTATATGGTTCTAGGATTTTTGATGCTGGACTCCAAAACTTTTGTCATATAGCCATTTCTGGTATAAAATTTAGAAATCCTTCAAAACTTTTCTATTTCTTTGGTTCGATGATTCAAAATATTCATTTTGGATTGAGATGAATCAAAAATTTCCAAGTATTTGTAAGATGTTAGATTATTTGGATTATATTAAAAAAAAAGGGTCAGTTGAGACAAATCCATTGTTTCATTTTAAACCGCAATAAGGAGAGTAAAAAAGATAGTCTTAAAAAAATATGTTTGAAAAATATGTCAGGTATACATTTTCTGGAAAAAATTAAAGGCAGACCATATTTCGGGAGGAATAAAACCGCAGACAGTGGTTTGACGAAAAGTATTTATGACAGAAATGTACAATATTACAATCTTCTATTCGCTAAACAACAACTTGAAGTATATATACATGTTAATATTAATCAAGAGCACTTCTTTATCACTCCTAGTTTAGGTCCACTTATCTCCGAAGATGAAATTACAAATTGAATATACCTATTGAATTATTATAATCAATCAATTTTGCAAAATAATGGATATAAGAGGACGAGACATAAGAAGAAGGCAGCTTCTATATTTTACTTAAAGTTTTAAAGCATTAAAAAAATTTTTAAAAATTCTGGAAAAAAGTTGCTGAAGCTTAGTTAATGATCCGAAGCAAGATTAATGTCCTCTAAGCAAATCAGAAGCTCATTTTTCAGTTAAGCTAATAACTGATGAAGTTAATATTATATTTAAAGCTTAGTAACTTTTTAAAATAAATTAAAGTCAAGCTTATGGGCATCAGAAACTATTGACTATTTACAATATCTTTGTTTATATAATTATACTGCGATTTGCAATTTTTTTTAAATATTCTTCAAATTTCAATTCAAAATATAGAAATTTAATTCAAATGTTTTAAATAAGTTTAATTCTAAGTTTAAATGAGCATTTCAGAGTTTCATATTATTTCCATTGCAAAAGAAACAGAGAGAAGAAATTTTATAAAGCACCCAACACTTAATAGCAAAAAGGCAAAAAGTGATTATCATAAAAAAGTGCCTATATTTAAATCAAATATTATTATTAAAAGTTGAGGGTCATACAATCTTTTCTTATATATTTCATTTATATATATATACATACATATATTTTTGCTGTTATTCTGGAGCTTAAAAGAACATAAAAAGAATATAAGTAAAAAATTTTATTTTATTTTTTTATATTTTCTTTTGTAAATCGCTATTTAAAGTTTTTATTTAACTTCATGATGGCGACGAATATTGAAAATACTTAAATTCGTCCTTTTTAATGTTAACAAGCACAGAATAAAAATAAATGAAATAAGTTTTATATGCACTTTGTGATTTCTTTCGATCAATTTAAAAGAAAACAATTTAAATTATGGATAATCTAGTTTAATCAGAAGGTTAGCAAGTCAAACTTCAGATTAAAGAACTGCTTTAAACCATTTCTAAAGGAGATCTTATGAGGAGGAATCCTACTGTCTGCGGATCACTTACAGAATATTCGCGCTACTAGAATAAATAATGAAGAGCTACCCATCCGGAGGCTTTCAAGAAATAATAAATGAAATCGGATAAGTCACAAGATAAGCTAAAAAAAACAAAAAAAAACATGAGCCGCAAGGACTTTAAGTCGAAGCAGGTAGTGAAAGACTTGAGTGTTTTGGTAATGCTTATAGAATTTCTGAAAAAATGTAACAAGCCAATCCAACCTATCACATAGCTGAAGGCATAAACCGTCAAATAACATGAAACTATTGATTGATGAAACATTTGATTAGAGCTTTGAAGTGAAGACCAGAGTCTAATGGAATAAAACAAAAGGAGCGAGTCGATTTTTTTCATGGCAATATACTTAATATGTATTGTGCCTCATCATACAATTTCTATAAGGACGAATTAATAGTATTCTAGAAAAGATACCTAGATCAATTAGGTATTATATTAAAGGAATCAAAGTTTTCAAACTTACTCACGCACCAAATCTAAGAGTTCTACCTATTGTTTATTTCATTTAAGTAAATAGTATATCTTAATATGAATATAATATATTTGAAAGATCCAATTAGTGTGTATTTATGTTCCATAATATATTGTGCAAGATTACACCTGAGCCGATTAATGCCCCTGAATCATCAACTCCTCTACTGACTAGGAGGCTTGATGAAAATAAACATTCGTTAAATCGAAACTTTGATTTAATTAGATTTTATCTATTAATTACTTCGTTACTATTTCGTTTACTAGATGCAGGGGTTAATGAATTGTGTTTATTTAAATAATTCAACTGATTACAACTAATTCAGGTATAGAAAAGATGACTGATGGCTTAATCAGAAATGATCTATTCAGTGGACTTCGCGAGGATACCTATAAGTGATAAGAGCGTCGATAAGGGCATAGCGTAGACAACTATATACATGATTTAAATGGAGGTGTGTATATTAGAGCATCGCTTTGGTTATCGCTATGCTCTTATCGATGCTCTTATCACTTATCGCAGTTCCAACATAACCGCTCCCTTACAGATTAGTGCACTTTCATATTACCAATATTTCCGAATCTAGCATACGATGCAAAAGCAAATAGTAAAAAGATTATAAAAATTTAGTCATTTATAAAAGAATTGCCCTGTCAAATATATGATAAGTAAAATTTCTATGACCTAAAAAAATGAAAACGATTAAACAGCCTGGAATAATTTTTATTTTTGAAGATATCATAAGGAGGACATTCAGAATAAAAAAAAAAAAAGAAAAAAAACAGAAAACAGGCATAAGTTTGAAGAAGAAAAGAAATAAATGAAAGAAAAGGAAAGAAAAAAAAATGACAATCAAATGAAAATACAAACTGAATTTAACTTTTTTGAAGTGTCTTCTTATCTTTTCTATACTAAATTATAAATTATATTATTTTCTTTTACAATTTTTTTTCAACAAACTTTTTTTTTATCTCTTTTTAACATTTCTTCTTTTTTTGGTTTTCTCTCTTTTCTTTTCATTTACATTTCTGTTTTTTTTTTTTTTTTATTCAAAAAATACATTTCTTTCCTCTCTTTCATTCATTTTCATTTTCATTGTTGAGAAAAAGTTAATGTTATCACCTTTCAGAGAAAAATAAACGCAAAAAAATAAACAAAAAATAATATTTGAAAAAGAAAAGAAACATAAGATGAAAGTGTTTCTTTCTCTCTTTCACTTGTTTTTTTTTTCTTTTTTTATCATTTTGAAATAAAACGATAGAAATTATTATGGCAGATCTAACAAAAAGTTAGAACTAACTACTAAAAAAACACAAGTAATGCAAATAGTCAAGAGATGTATCTTTTGCATACTATTTAAAAAAAAAATTGGGGCAGGTATTCAAGTTACAGGTGTTTAAAATTTAAATAAATTTTCAATTTTTTACATCTAACTCCAGACTTGCTCCGTGAGCTCCTAAGCGGAGGATCATACTAAAAACTTCTCTGTTAAGACTTAAGTTTGGAATTTAAATCGTTTGAAAGATTGAAGAAGTTATTATTTTTAAAACAATGTAAGTCGCATAATGATCAAATTGAACCATATGGCAACCCTATACATTGGCCTTCAATATATTTTTAAAGTTAAAAGAACATTAATCATCTCCAATTGAAAGTTTTCCTTGTAGAACTTTTGTTATAAGAATTTAAATATATTGTTTTTTGGGACTTTAGGGACTGGAGCTTTGTAAAAAGTAGGACTCTAGAAAAACGTCCTTTCATGTAACTACTTCTTTCACTGTATAAAAAAGTGCCGCAAAATTTGTATTTGATTCCTGATTTCATATAACTGTGTTTTTTTAATCCCCATTTGCGGCATTTAATATAAGGTTGCTGCCGTCTTCAAATAACCCCTAAACAATTTATTGAATTTTGGACTTTTTAACCAACTTTAAAATCCCTCCTTTTCATAAATTTCATTAAGTTTTTCATATATAATAAATCATTCGGAAAGTTCTTAACGTAAAGAGGACTTTACCAAACTGTACAAATTATTGGAACGCTGATTTTGTAACCAACTCTGAAAATTCGTTCGTTCTTTTTTCATAAATAGCATGTAATTAAAGGACTTTCTTACTTTATTTTGGGAACTTTTTGTATTGTTGTTTTAGGACCATTTTCGTACGGCCCCTACCCGCAGTTCAAAGTTCTTTTCTTTTTTGTCAAACGGTTTAAAAATTTTTTAAACATATGGACTGGCGGACAGAACGAAATTATATAGGCACTTTTTTCGAAAATGTATTAAAAATTGAAGAATACGAGAATATAACATTGAATAAAATAAAATAAAAGTGCCAACAAATGTCATAGTGAGAGTGTGTTAAAAAGAAAAATAAAAAAAAAAAACAAGCAGCAAAACAAAAATAAAAAAAAAATATGACATTAAAAAAATAAATTTTCTGAAAAAAAAAACCGTTTGAAGATAAGAAATGAGATAATCATAGAAAAGACATTGGATAATTCGTGCATATGAAAAGTATTAGCCATTATTTAAAAGAATATTTAAAAAAAAAATACAAAATGTCATTGAGTGAATATTTTCCCATACAGAAAAACTTCATCTAATAAAAACGACACTTTATTTTTTGAAATTGTCCCAGTTTTAAAGCAAAAGTACAAAAAAAAATTATAAAAAAAATTACTAAAAAAGTTTTTAAAACATGAAAATCGTAAATTAAAAATTTATTATTATAAAATTACACAAAAAAAGACAATATTTTATGCAAAAATATAAAAAGCCATGAATTTTTCATATTATCCTATTTTATTATTTACTATCTAGAAATTTTATTGTCTTGGAAATATGGAGAAATCGTCTTTGGTAAAACTCTAATAATTTAATTAGATTTATTTAGATTGTGATTAGTTAAATTTATTAGGTATAGTTAATTTTTTTAAAACCATTCCTGAGTTTTACAAATTTTAAAATTGGAGATAGAAACAGGATATTTGAATTTACAATTTTAATTTAAAATAAAGATAATAGTTCAGATATTTAGACAATGTAGCATATATCTGTGCACCTAATACTTCATCTTTAATATCCTAATTACTCATTAACTTCTGAATTTAAGTTTAAATAAATTAAGCTTCAAAATGTTAGTACCAAGCAATTAGCAGTTAAAAGTCTTCCAATCCAAATAGTTAAAAGTTAGAAAAGAAAAGGAGAGGTTATTTGTATTAATTAAAGAAGCACTGCTGAAGATTAGAAAAACATAAAGATAACTGACATCAATTTTTCCAAGATGCCGTCTTTCATGTGGAATATCTCGGGTTCAAACCCGGATCAGAACATATCTAATAAGAAACGAGAAAGATTATAATTGATCTTGTCAACTTTTAGATAACCATACTCACTATTATGTACACAATAAAATAAACCGTTATTTATTTCCCTTATTACAAAAAAAATATAAAAAAGTAAAATAGTTAAAGAAAAATTAGCTAAAAAGAATAAAAAAAAAAAAAAAAAAAAAAAAAAAACCCTAAAATTAGGTCCGAGTGATGTCCAACTTTGTCAAGTAACTTGCCCCATTACTTTACATGCCCAATTTTAATTTTAACCTCGTAGCTTCATTAGATTCACAGTTTTTGAATTAAAAACTTTGTATGGCAGCTGCCCGAAAATGTGACCGTAATATTTTGAAACTTCATATAAGTGCTCAATTCATTATATAACTAACCGTGTGTAAGTTTTATCCTTGTAGTATAATTAGTTTTGAAAAAATTCATATTGGTGCAAAAAGGTTGTATGGCAACTCCCCGAAGCTTTGATCCGATTTTAACCAAAAACAATAGGGAACCTAGAAAATGGTCTAAAAATGACTTTGTGTGAATTTTAAAACTCTAGCCCTTTTAGTTTTGAGTTATTGTGATGACACACGGACGAACGGACAGACACACATAGCTAGATCGGTTTACTTTTCGATGCTGATCTGCCACGCACCCTTGACACTATATCTAGCTCGTCTAGATCGTTGCGTTACAAATAGAGGAGCAATTTTAATATACCCGATGTTATATATGTCTGCACGGATATAAATATGGTAAAATTGTATAATTATATCGTAATATAAAATAACTCTTATGTAAGATAATAGATGGTGCAAAAATTTAAAATTTGTGTATTAATAATCTTGTACAATAGCTGCAGAAGAAAATTATAAATTATTTTGAAAATACAATTATTCAACTCATATTAACAAAAAAGTCCTTGAATTCTAATCGTCTGAAGAATTTGTTCAAGATCAACCTACAGAAAGTGTCAAATGTTTTTTTTGCTAACTTCCATTACTCACACATTTGAAATTTTTATATTTTATTAGATTTTGACTACATCAAAGTCACGGCTAAATGGAGTTTTCCCTTGAAATATTTTACTTTACATTTGCTAAAATATTGGTTATAAGTCACACATCTGAAATTTTTATATTGTATTAGATTTTGACTGTATCAAAGTCACGGCTAAATGGAGTTTTCCCTTGAAATATTTTACTTTACATTTGCTAAAATATTGGTTATAAGTAATCCAATTTTCGTGACATTGAAATATTGTAAAATAATGCATTTTTTTTACTAAAACAAATTTCAAATCTAACCTTGAATGATACCATGAGTAAATGTTATAAATAATGTTATTTTGTAACATTATTCCATTTAATTTTCATTTATATGTTAAAAAGCAGCGAGTAATGATGCTAAACTTCAGTTAAATTGATAATGTATCGTATTTTAACTGTTTTTTTTCAAATAAAGTCCCTTTTTCCGAGTGATTCCACCATTAAAGCTAAGTTGCTTTTATTTATAGTTTTATTTATATTAATATTAATTATAAAATTGTAAAACCATAGGTAATATAGGTAACAAATGAAGCATTCTAGATTTGGATACTACATTTTGTTACATTAAATCGTAATGAAAAATTGTAATAAAAATTAGTTTTGCAGGCAAATCCCTTCAAAAAACGAGGAAGATTATAGTTGCCCTTGTCAACTTTTAGATACCCGTGCATACCCACTAACCGTTATTTATTTCCTCTATGCTATTATAAATATTACAAAAAAAATATAAGAAAGTAAAATAGTTAAAAAAAAATTTACCTTTTTATCCCATAATTTTAGCTTAAAAAAAAAATTAAATTTTTAATTCCATTATACTACCATAATTTTTGCTTAAAAACAAAAAAAAAAAAAAATAGCCCGCCCTAAAAGTTGGTCCGAGTGATGTCCAACTTTGCCAACTAACTTGCCCTATTACTTTATCTGCCCAGTTTTGATTTTAACCTCGTAGCTTCATTAGATTCACAGTTATCGAATTGATTACTTTGTATGGCAGCTGCCCGAAAACGGGTCCGTAACATTTTGAAACTTCATGTAAGTGCTCGATTCATTATATAACTAACAGTGTGTAATTTTTATCCTCGTAGTATTATCAGTTTCCAAGAAATTCATATTGGTGCAAAGAAGTTGTATAGCAGCCCCCCGAAAATGGGGCCGTAACATTTTGAAACTTCATATAAGTTCTTGATTCATTATAAAACTAACCGTGTGTAATTTTCATCTTCCTGGTATAATTACTTTTGAAGAAATTCATATTGATTTAAATAGGTTGTGTGGCAGCTCCCCGAAACCTTGATCTGGTCTTAACCAAAAAAAATAGGGAACCTAAAAAATGTCCCAAAAATGTTTTGTGTGAATTTCAAAACTCTTGCTCTAATTTTTCAATTCCATCTCTTATAATTAATTTTTAATTCACAAATACTTATATTAAAACCAAGAAAAATAAGCATCATATTATAATCATACTCATATAATGATCAGATCATCATGATCAAAAATTATCATCATATTCATAATTTTTTTTCATTTTAATTCATAAATCTCAAAGTACAAAGTCCAAATCTAAAATTTTTTTAAAAATTTTACGCATCATTTAAATCGTATGAAATCTTTATCTACTTTTTGTAACAAAAACAAAAAACAAAAAAAAACAAAAAAACAAAAACAAACAAAATTCATATAATTTCATGTTAAATACTTCATGTTAAAATTTTTGTATGAAAATATTGGAGTTAAAAAAGTTAGCTGTTCGAGAGCTACCCGAAGTTTTGGTCCGATCTTAACCAAAAAAAATAGGGAACCTAGAAATTGATTGAAAAATATTTTGTGAAAATTTCAAAACTGTAGCTCTTTTAGTTTTTGAGTTATCGTGCTGACACACAGACGGACGGACGGACGGACGGACGGACGGAGGGACGGACGGACGGACAGACACACATAGCTAGATCGACTAATTTTTCAATTCTGAGCCGATACGTACCCTTGACACTATATCTAGCTCGTCTAGATCGATGCGTTACAAACGGAGGAGCAAATCTAATATACCCGATGTCATATATGTATGCACGGGTATAAAAACTAATGGTTTGTGCGGGGTTTGAATTTGAATTTACATTCTCCCAATTGATTCGCCAGGTACCTAGTCATTAAGCCATCGAGTCTATTTCTCTTCATAAAATTTTTACGACAGTAAATTGCATACTTTTAGGGACAACATATGATAAAGCTTATATTAGTTATGAAGTTAAAAATTTTATAATTTAAAATGTAAAATTTTTAAAATTTTTCCAAAATAAAGTTTTAAACGAAATTTCCAGTGACTAGGGTTAAAGCCTTAAAATTCGATACTCATACCAAAACTTGCGGAGTAGAAATTACACAACAGAGATGAAAGAATTTATTCTTAAACTTATTATAAAGTAAAATTTATGTAAAGTGGCTGGGTGGCACAGTGTTTAATGTGTCAATCTTTTATGCAAGAGACCTGGGTTTGATTCGCAGGGAAAGTGAAAAAAAAACTTCTATTTGGTTTTCGACTCGACTTAGCTACTAAAATATATAAATTCAAGTATAAACAAACAATTTAATTGAATAAATATAACTCACAGATGCAGAAAACCATATAACTCAAATAAAACAAAGCGAATTGTATCTATTGATTGACGTTTTTACATGTTTTCTACCTGTACTATTTCATGTTTAAATTGTATATTGGAATACATTAAGGATCAATTCTAAGAACAGGAATATAATATGACCCCGGTTCCTGTTCAAGCATGTACCTTTGGTATAGGCAGGCTTAAGTGTAAAGCTCTCTTGAAAAGTTAGCACCTTAAACTAGTTTCCGAATTGAGCTCAAACAGGTTGGACAGCATTCTAAATCCTTTTAAGCTCATTATTTAATTTATTGAAATCCGTATTTCGAAAAAATTTCATAGGAATTCGAAATAATTTTTGTTTGTATTAAATCACTTCAAAATCTCAAATAAAATTTTTTTTTTCCTTGAATTATTTAAATTTTGTTTTATTTTTTTTCTATCACGATCTTCGTTTATTTTTTCAATCCTCCATTAAAATTAATTTAAGACAACAATTGAAATAGGACATTAAATTTATTTTTAACGAATTGTATTTATAACGCGCTGTCATGTTTCTGTGTTATTTTTTTATTATTATTGTACCGTTCATCAAATACTCAACGGAATTGACTAAATAAAAAAATTGCATTGCAAATCAATACTTTTATACTTATTTTTTTTTTTTTTTTCAATTCAATTTTATGTTTTTAATGTAATCAATTTTTTTTTTTATTTAGCGTTTTTTTTTTCTGTTTACCAACCGCTTATATGAAATATAATAAGCGAAAGGTATTGTTTTCCCACCGAATATTGGACCCTGAGATTTTTGCATATATGTATTAGTACTCCGGTGTGCAGAAACCCATAAAACATTTTTTTTATGACGTCCACCTGTGTGTAAGTATGTACGTCTAATTATGCACACATGAACAGCCTAAATGGCTAAGCAGAATGTTTTCTAATATTATATATAAGTTTTTGATGTTAATATCTGGAATTAATAAGATCTTGGAGAAAATCCGGTAATCTCAAGGAAAAAGTAAAAAGGATAATTTTGGTTTTTAAAAATATTTCGTAAAAAAAAATAGTACATAAAAATTGATTGCATAATACTTGTTACCAAAATAAAGAGCTACAACTTTGATATAGAAAATTTTTTTATCTGTCAAACTTTATTCACAAACCTGTCAAATTTTATTAATTTTTTTATGGACTTTTTCTAAGTCTAAATTTATTACGTACACATTTTTTGCACGTAAAAACATTTTTAGATTTGTTCTGATGATGATGCATTGTTGATAACGCATTACAAAACTCAAACTGAATAAAAATTAACCATTTAAGGATAAAAAAATTTTTGTGTGTATGTATTAAAGCCTTTCAAAAATCTTGTTGGAAATTAAAACCACAATAAACAGTTTCTTTATCTTAAATAAATAAATACCGTTAGATTAAGCTATAAACAATCTTTGAAAGATGTTTCATATTATAATTTTCCTGTAAGAGCGGTTAGTTCTGTGGTGGACAAAGCATATTTTTTTTTATTGTATTATTGTTTATCTGTATAGAAAAAATAGAATAATCAAAAAAATTTAAATTGATTTAAAAGCATTTCTATTGAAAAAATTTCCCGCCATATTATTGAAATGTCAACATAAAGTGACAGGATGAAATCTAAAATCAGAAATAATATCCAACCGACTGTTATATTGTTATATATTAAAATATTTTAACAATTTGAATTATCTTTAATTTATTATTATAAACAATTCCTAAAACAAAAACAATTCTTAAAAAAAAGTTGTATAAATTTTTTAAATACTGAATTATTGGGAAGTTTGAATATGCTTGAAATATTTCATTTAGTTCCAAGTATTTCTCCCCTTCATTTGTACTATAACATTAAAAAACTACTTTCTTATAGAGAAGTTTAAGAAAACATGATATGAATAGCCTCCTAAAAAGTCAAGGTTTTTGAAATGTAATAAAAATCGTTGAGTCAGCAACAATTATTTGAAGAATTAAATCAGTGTTTGACAGAAAATAAGATTTATATTAAATTATTTATATTTCAATCCATAAAGTTGGATATATGATAACATTATTTATTTATTTATATATTACTCGTTTTTAGAAAATCTCATTTTTAGAAAATTCCGTTTTAGAAAATCTCGGTTTTTATTGAAAAATCTGGTTTTTAAGGATTTTTGAGTTGGATATAAAACCACAACTATCAGCCTTTTCCAGAATATAAAAAAATGTATTTTTAAAAATAAAAATTTTCTAAAACGAGATTTTGTGAAAACGAGATTTACTAAACCAAGATTTCAGACCCAACCCTAAATACATATAATTAGTTTCAGAAATGAAGCGTTAAATTCTACGTAATATATTCAATTTATCTCTCAAGAAGTTGTTTTTTCCAAGTTTTGATAAGGACGATTAGTAGGGATTAAGTAAACAATTCCATTAATTTTAGCGTTAATTTTCTTAGCAAATTTGATAATATTCAAGAGAGATGTTAATATCGCCCCTTACTTTTAAATCTCTATTTATTTAATTATTCTCGAATTCAATTAATTAATTTCAAACCTATATACAATTAACATTTTTAGGGTTGACGAGTTATATTTATTTGTTGTAAAACAAAGAATTTATTAATCATATGAAATTTTAAATCTAACTGTTTATTTTCATTTTTTTCAAGCGCTCACTGTTCAACTGTTAGGCAAATAAGCCTGTCTATACCATAGGTGCATGTTGAAACAGGGAGTCATATTATATTTATGTTATTAGAATTGATCCTAATGAATCCCACATATAATTTAAACATGAGATAGTACTAGGTCTAGATGTAGAAACCACATGCAGTTTCATTTTTTACAAATTAAATTAATTTAAGAGTTTAACATTTCATGACTGAAGTCGGGTATTAGCCATATGATTTCTCGGGCATTACCTATATGAAAGTTTAATTAAAACATTGGATATATTTGTAAAATAAGATTTTAAAAATTTTTTTGACAACTCTAATAAAGATGAGATTCCAATATTACTGAACTAGATTTGGTTTATCCCCCGTTCCTTAAATTACCGTTTTTTTTAGGTTTTTTTTACTTATGACAAATTCGTTAAGCATACTTGGACCACTTTTACTATTTAGCTTCATTCGTTATTCAGCCTATTCATTCAGTGAGCTCAACATCGTGCCTAGATTGAACTAAGAACTCCTGAGAACTTGGCAACATTTCAAATATTGCAATCTGTCCATACGGATTTTTTTTTTTTTTTTTTTTTTTTTTTAAGCGTTAACTGTTCAACTGTTAGGCTAATAAGCCTGTCTATTCCATAGGTACATGTTGGAACAGGGGGTCAAAATATATTCGTGTTATTAAAATTGGTCTTATTAAATTCCACATACAATTTTAACATGAGATAGTACTAGGCCTTATAACATGTAGAAACGTCTTAGATTTTCAATATTTACAATTCTATTTTTTGTTTATATTGTAATATTTTGTATTGGAGTTATATGGTATTCTATATCTGGGAGTTATATTATTCAATTAAATTATTTGTTGAAATTTTGCATTTGTTTATATTGTTATATTAAAGTATTTTTTAGTAAAGATAGATATTAATTATTGATTATGCCATTAATTTGAACCCAAGAGTCGAGTCGAAAACCAGAAAAGTTTTTTCACTTCACTAGGATTCGAACCCGGGCCCTACCACATTAAAGGTCAGCACTCAACCACTGTGCCACCCAGCCGTTAAACCAATACTTATTCTAAGCTAGGCAATATTAATTAAAATTTTATTGAATAAAATGGTAACCCATACCGTAACTAACATTTACCTGATATGTATTTACCTGTACATAATATTTAACCTGAGGCTTCCTGTACTGTGATAACAAAATTGATTAATTTCATTTTATTGTTATTTAAAAAAATAAAAAAAACAAATTTTTTAATTTTTCAATTATGTAAAAAAAAAACCATAAAATAACTAGACTGTAAAATACATTGCATTTGATTTAATGTATTCTCTTGAATATTATTTTATATTATCACAGGAACTCACCTATGAATGTAAATTTTCAAAATTAATATCTATTAAAATATACAGAAAAAATCTTTTTAAAATCAGTTCACTAATTTTCAATTTGATTTTTCTCCTGTACATATTATATACCAGTATATTTTATATATATTTATATCGAACGAATTTGTTTAGAAAAAATAAAAATAACTTTTAGATTTAATTTAAAATATTATTTTATTAGTGATGTTTAATACATCTAATTTTTATTACAATTAAAACAAGTCTCTTCTATTTCTCAAAAATACATTTCTTTTTATATCTTTAAAATCAACGGTACTTTACATTATATTTTCTTATATTTAAAATTATTACCATATATGGTAATGATAATGGTACAATATGTTAATATAGGAACAAATGGAAATTAAATATAAAATATTATGAATTGGTATAAAAATATAATAAGTAGGGACAAGTTGACCGGGGATAGGAATATACTAAATAGGGATAAGTTAACTCCTCCCCCCTTAAGTCAAATGTCCTCATTTGAGAGTATTATTTTACAATTCTGTTTTCTTTTCTTTTTTTTTTTTTTAAGCAATTTTTTTTTGTTTGTTACAATGTTTACAATATTTATACTTTACTAATACATTATACTAATACATTTTTATTTTATAATTTACATTTTTAAGAACATATTTTAAAATTATACCAGATTATACCTTTTATAAAAAAATTCATAATATGTAAGATTAAAAATTTAATTTATCAGAAGTACATTAAAATTCTGCCAATCTTTGCAAAAAAAAGGTGCGCTGCATATCGATTCTCGAACGATATGAGCGCCATATTTAATCAAGTTAATAAAAAAAATTATTTTAAAAGTCAAATTCGAATATTTAAATATTGTTGTTTTTTTTTTTTTTGTTTTGTTTTTATTTGTTTACTTTTAAAAATTTTCACATTTTTTTTTTTACATTTTAAAAAAAAATTACATACTAAATTTACATACTAAAAAAAAAACGAGGAAGATTATAGTTGCCCTTGTCAACTTTTAGATACCCGTGCTTACCCACTAACCGTTATTTATTTATAATATATAACGGGTAAGTTAATTTTTAAATATCATAAATGCTATTAGGTATAAAAAAAAATATAAAAAAGTAAAATAGTTAAAAAAAAATTAACTTATTATCCCATAATTTTTGCTTAAAAAAAAAATTAAATTTTTAATTCATTATAGGTACCATAATTTTTGGTTAAAAACAAAAAAAAAAAAAAAACAAAAAAAAATAGCCCACCCCAAAAGTTGGTCCGAGCGATGTCCGACTTTGCCAACTAACTTGCCCTATTACTTTACCTGCCCAGTTTTAATTTTAACCTCGTAGCTTCATTAGATTCACAGTTATCGAATTGACAACTTTGTATGGGAGCTGCCCGAATATGGGGTCGTAACATTTTGAAACTCCGAATTAGTGCTCGATTCTTTATATAACTAACAGTGTGTAATTTTCATCCTCGTAGTATACTCAGTTTCAGAGAAATTCATATTGGTGCAAAGAAGTTGTATGGCAACCCCCCGCAAATGAAGCCGTAAAATTTTGAAACTTCATATAAGTGCTTGATTCATTATAAAACTAACCGTGTGTAATTTTCGTCTTTCTAGTATAATTACTTTTGAAGAAATTTATATTGGTTTAAATAAGTTGTGTGGCAGCTCCCCGAAACCTTGGTCTGGTCTTAACCAAAAAGAATAGGGAACCTTAAAAATGTCCAAAAAATGTTTTGTGTGAATTTCAAAACTCTAGCTCTAATTTTTCAATTCTATCTCTTGTAATTAATTTTTAATTCACGAATATATTTAACCTAAGCAAAGTAAGCATCATATAATCATATTGATAAAATGATTCATTCAAAATATTACACATATAGATATTATATGAATATACATATATAAATTATTTATGGAGCCATTTACTTAAAAAAAATCTTTGTGTTCTTTTTTGCTTATCTTAAAAAAACTACGCATCATTTAAATAATATGAAATTCTAACTCGAAATCGTTGTCTATTCAAAAAAAAAGTAAACAAAAAAACAAAACAACAAAAACAAACAAAATTCATATAATTTCATATTAAATACACGGTGCATAGCAAATTTTCAAATTTTTATATGAAAATGTTGGAGTTAAAAAAGTTAGCTGTTCGAGAGCTACCCGAAGTTTTGGTCCGATCTTAACCAAAAAAAATAGGGAACCTAGAAATTGATTGAAAAATATTTTGTGAAAATTTCAAAACTGTAGCTCTTTTAGTTTTTGAGTTATCGTGCTGACACACAGACGGACGGACGGACGGACGGACGGACGGACGGACGGACAGACACACATAGCTAGATCGACTCATTTTTCGATTCTGAGCCGATACGTACCCTTGACACTATATCTAGCTCGTCTAGATCGATGCGTTACAAACGGAGGAGCAAATCTAATATACCCGATGTCATATATGTATGCACGGGTATAATGAATAGTGAGGCGTTAGAATAGTGAAGCAGAAACAATTTCAAACGAGGAAGATTATAGTTGCCCTTGTCAACTTTTAGATACCCGTGCTTACCCACTAACCGTTATTTATTTTCCACATGCTATTATAAATATTACAAAAAAAATATAAGAAAGTAAAATAGTTAAAAAAAAATTTAGCTTATTATCCCATAATTTTTGCTTAAAAAAAATTAAATAAAAAAAAAAAAATATTAAATTTTTAATTCATTATACCATAATTTTTGCTTAAAAACAAAAAAAAAAAACCATAAAAAAAAATAGCCCACCCCAAAAGTTGGCCCGAGCGATGTCCAACTTTGCCAACTAACTTGCCCTATTACTTTACCTGCCCAGTTTTAATTTTAACCTCGTAGCTTCATTAGATTCACAGTTATCGAATTGACAACTTTGTATGGCAGCTGCCCGAAAATGGGGTCGCAACATTTTGAAACTCCATATTAGTGCTCGATTCATTATATAACTAACAGTGTGTAATTTTCATCCTCGTAGTATACTCAGTTTCCAAGAAATTCATATTGGTGCAAAGAAGTTGTATGGCAGCCCCCCGCAAATGAAGCCGTAAAATTTTGAAACTTCATATAAGTGCTTGATTCATTATAAAACTAACCGTGTGTAATTTTCGTCTTTCTAGTATAATTACTTTTGAAGAAATTTATATTGGTTTAAATAAGTTGTGTGACAGCTCCCCAAAACCTTGGTCTGGTCTTAACCAAAAAGAATAGGGAACCTTAAAAATGTCCAAAAAATGTTTTGTGTGATTTTCAAAACTCTTGCTCTAATTTTTCAATTCTATCTCTTATAATTAATTTTTAATTCACGAATATATTAAACCTAAGCAAAGCATCATATAACCATATTGATAAAATGATTCATTCAAAATATTACACATATACATATTATATGAATATACATATATAAATTATTTATGAAGCCATTTACTTAAAAAAAATCTTTGTCTCTTTTTTGCTTATCTTAAATAAACTACGCATCATTTAAATTATATGAAATTCTAACTCGAAATCGTACAAAAAAAAATACAAAAAACAAAAATAAACAAAAAAAAAAAAACAAAAACAAACAAAATTCATATAATTTCATGTTACAAGGTGCATAGCTATATTTCAAATTTTTGTATGAAAATATTGGAGTTAAAAAAGTTAGCTGTTCGAGAGCTACCCGAAGTTTTGGTCCGATGTTAACCAAAAAAAATAGGGAACCTAGAAATTGATTGAAAAATATTTTGTGAAAATTTCAAAACTGTAGCTCTTTTAGTTTTTGAGTTATCGTGCTGACACACAGACGGACGGACGGACGGACGGACGGACGGACGGACAGACACACATAGCTAGATCGACTAATTTTTCGATTCTGAGCCGATACGTACCCTTGACACTATATCTAGCTCGTCTAGATCGATGCGTTACAAACGGAGGAGCAAATCTAATATACCCGATGTCATATATATATGCACGGGTATAAAAATAGGTACATCTTTCCATTTAACAAAATGCAAATAATTGGTTTTCTTTTTAGGTAAAAGATTATAAATAAATCATATTATATGTATATCCAAACGATAGAAGAGAAAAACTTAAAGAAGAAATTTTATTTATAAGATTTAGATTTAAGTTATAAAATTTAGTTTTAAGTTAGTACTAGGATATTTGTTTTTTTAGGTAGTTTAATTGTAGGTAGGCTAATTAAGTAGGAAAATTAATTATTAGTTTGATACTTTTTTTGTTTAGCTAATTGCGATTTATAAATTTTTCGGTTCTTGTTATCGATATAATAATTTCGGTTTAGTTTATGAAGAGATACTGGTTTAAAGTGAGGATCAAGTTTTGTAACTCTTAGATTTTTTATTAACATAGGATTTTCGTTTTGATCTTTTCTATTTCTATTTAGATTTGCTATTGTTTTTTCTTTTTGTGTTCTAATTTTGCATGATAATGTTCGAATTTCTTCTGAGGATAATGATCCATCCTGGAAACTAATAGGTCTGTGCCCTGTGGATGAATGAATTGTATTATTATAATACAATAATGCATCTACTACATAATCACTATCTTCTCTTATTTCTTGACCTAACTTTTCTTTAGTTTTCATTATTCTAATGTGCTCATTCAAAGTATTATGAAATCGTTCTATATCGGAGTTTCCCGTATGCAATTGAGGAGTAGTTAAATGAAGTTCTATATTATTGTTTTGAAAAAAATTTTTAGAACTTAAACTTCCAAAGCCTTTTTCATTATCTGTAATTATTTTTTTCGGTTTACCTATTATACTTATATAACGTTTGATAGCTTTTTCAATGTCTAACCAGTTTCTTGATTTAATGGAAATAATTTGAGCATATTTGGAAAGTTTATCGATAAATGTAAGATACGCTTTACCTTTTTTTAAAAACCAAATATCCATATGAATAATTTCATTTTTAAACGAAGGTGTTTCTGTAAGTCGGAACGGTAATTTCAGAGGATTTCTTTCATATTTTGCTGTGTTGCAAATGTTGCAATTATTAATTACTACAGATATTTCTTTCTTTAAATTAGGGTAGTATATAAATGGTTTTAATTCTAAATATACCTCATTAATTCCTCTGTGATTATGTTTAAAGTGCTCCTGCAATATTTTTTCTTTTAGTTCAGTTCTATTTGCAATATCTTTTAAGATGTAATTTACTTTATTAACTACAACAGGTACATTAGCATTTTTCCAATTTAAATAGATATCTTGAAATTGTTTAAACATATTAAAATCTTCAAATAAAATTCCTACAATACCTTTTTTTGGTAAATAATTTTTTAAAATATTTTCATATAAATTTTTATTAGGTTCGCGAGTTATAATAGTAATTCTTTTTTTTCTAAATATTTTTTTTGATTCAACTGTGTCTATATTTCCCTTTTTTATAATTATTTGTGTTTTAAATATATTTAATGGTAATTCAGAAATTTGTATGTAATGTCTATTATCCTCTTCAGCACTATGTATAGTAGCCATTGTAGACATATTATCGATATTTTTCTCGTTAATATTAATTTCAACACGCGAGAGTGCGTCTGCTACATAATTCTCTTTGCCCTTTATATATTCAATATCATAAGTATACTCCTCTAGGCTAATTTTCCACCTTTGGAGTTTACTATTAGGTTCTTTTATATTGGCTAACCATTTCAAAGGCTGGTGGTCCGTTTTAATCGTAAATTTTCGACCATATAAATAGGGCCTAAAATATTTTGTTGCCCAAATTATGGCAAGGAGCTCTTTTTCTATTGAAGAATAATGAATTTCATGTTCATTAAGTGTTCTGCTGGCAAAACTAATTGGATGGTTATCCTGTGCTAATACAGCACCAAGAGCGAAATTGGAGGCATCTGTAGTTAGTACAAATTTTTTATTATAATCCGGATACCTTAAAATCGGATCCGATATAATTAATGATTTCAATTTATTGAAAGCATTTATATAATTTTCATCTTGTGGATTAACCTTAATACCCTTTTTTAATTGTAACGTCATCGGTTTTGCTATTTGGGCAAAATCTTTTATAAATTTTCTATAAAACCCAACTAATCCTAGAAATTGTTTAATTTGTTTTTGATTTTTCGGAATAGGAAACTTTTGTACAGCTTTTATTTTTTTAGGGTTTGGCTTTACGCCATCTTTAGTTACAATATGACCTAGATATTCAACTTCTCTTGCCATAAATTGACATTTATCTAATTGAACCTTTAAGTTAGCCTCTTTTAATTTTTGAAATACCTTTCTAATTGATATTAAATGTTCTTCTAGGCTGGTACTGAAGATGATAATATCATCCAGGTACACAAAACAAATTTTTCCAATTAGATCTGACAACAAGGAATTCATCAGTCTTTGAAATGTTGACGGTGCGTTCTTAAGTCCGAACGGCATCCGCAAAAATTCATAAAGACCTTGGTTTGTTGAAAATGCTGTTTTAGGGATGTCATTTTCAGCTATTTCAATCTGGTGAAATCCCCTTGCCAGATCCAATGTTGTGAAGTACATTGATCTTCCTAACTTATCTAATATGTCATCCATATTAGGGATAGGAAACTTATCATCTATAGTGATAGAATTCAATTTTCTATAGTCGATCACTAGTCTCCACTGTGGTTTGCCAGATGCATCTGCCTTTTTGGGAACTATCCAAAGAGGAGATGAGTATGGTGAACTACTTGGTCTTATTATACCCTGTTTTAACATTTCCTGAATTTGTTTTTCGACTTCACTTTTATGTATTTGAGGGTATCTATATGTTCTTGTGTAAACGGGAATATTGTCTTTAGTTTTTATTTCGTGCTGTATTTTATTAGTAAATGTTAAATCACAATTTTCTTTATAAAAGATTTGATCGTACTGATCTATTAACTGCATTAATTTATTTTTCTCTTCATTATTTAAGTCAGCAGTTTGAATTTCAGCAATACAGTTTTTAGAATAAGTCCGTTCTTCACCGACCGGTACTTTTTCAGAAAGAGTTACATAAGCTTGTGCTTTTGTTTCGTCACCCTCGTTAAAAAAAATAGGGACGCTTATATTATCATTCACTACTAATGAATGTAAATTATAATCAATTTTAGCTTTATGAGGAATCAGGATGTTATTCCCAATTATTCCATCATAGAATTTTTCAAATTTTAACTCTAAAAATTCCATCATTTCTTTTGATTGGAATATTTTAAAACTTGGTATTTTAATTTTAGTATCACTGTAACATTCGCTTTGTAATGTTTTAATTTTAATTGGTTTTATTTTTTCTTTAGATTTAGGGTCACAAATATTTTCGTTTATTACACTCATATTTGCTCCCGTATCTAAAATAAACCGTAATGGACCTTTAGTTGTTTTTATTACTATGTAGGGTAAGCGTCTTTGGAGGCACTCAAGGGAAAATTTTCGGTGGTTTGATCAACGTCCATACGTGAATAATTCCTACTATTATAAGAGTTTTGAGAGGTTCTAAAATTATTATTGTTTGTTTGGTTGTTAGATTGGTTATTATGATTTTGTCTATTGGAGTTATAACGAAAATTTGAATTGTAACGAAAATTTGGATTACTTCGCGGTATATTGATTTGTTGTCTATCAATATTTTGATTAGGCGAATTATGGCGTGCACCATAATTATAGTTAGGTCTGTTATTTAGCTGGCGATAAGTGTACCTATTATTTGCATTAAAAAAATGTGCATTATTTCTATTCAAAAAGTTATCATTTGTTCTATTTAAATAATTGCCTTCTGTTAAAATTTCTAAGGCTTCTTCCAAATTACTAGGATTTCTACATTGTAAAATAGTAAACATAGGCTCTCCTAGCTTAGTTTTAAATATTTCTAAAGCCTGCCTACTATTACTTTCAGAAATCCTAGTTAGATCAGCCTCATTATTTATTTCATTTTGAATTTTTAAATTTAACCTACTTAATATACTTATAATCTTATTATAAAAATCTAATACTGTTCCTATAAATTCTACACATCTTAATTCATCAAATATCTTATTACTACTTTTTTTTTCCGAAAAATTATTTACTAAAACTATTTTTAAATTATTCCAATTTGATATGGAATTATATATACTAATAATTTTATATGCCTCACCTTTTATCTTCCTTTTGATGTTAATAAAAAAAAATTTCTTCCCTGCTTCATCAAATTTAGCGATGAATTCCCAAACTACATCAACAGCTTCGATGAAATTTTTCAATTCCTCAGGTTCGCCGTGAAATTCTGGGATGTTATTAATATACTGCAGGGGATCGATCGTGTACTGTTGTTGTGTAGTATAAAGCCCACAGTATAAAGCCCTTGTTGAGTAGACATTTTTTTTTTTTTTTATTATAATTTTTTTTTGTTTTATTACTTTGATTCTTTTGCTCAATTAATAAAACACTGCAAAATTTGATGTATTTAAAAACAATGTGAATATTTTTTACAAATTTTTTTTATGATTTTGTTTTTTATATAGAATTTTTTTTGTTTTATTTTTGAATAGATTAAGTATTATTTTCACTTTTCCCGTTGTTAAATGAGTCTTCTTTTTTAATTGTAATGAAGGCATTTACATTATTGCAATTTTCAATTTTTGTTTTAAATGTATAAGTGTGTTGTATATTATATAAATTATTTTTTTTTTTTTTATATTCTATTAAAAATTTTTATTACTTTTTTTGTATGTTTAATTTTGCACTGCTCATTTTCATTTCGGTTTTAATATTTATTTAAATATTATTTTTATTAATATTTGTTTTGTTATCAGTTTTAATTAATTTTACACAGAGAGATTTATTTTAATAATGTTTAAAAAAAAAATCAAATAGAATGTTTCCTATTTTTTTGTATATTTATCCCTTTAAGTATTTTTTTTTTGTTTTTTGTTGTTACTTAATTTTACACTAGCTAAGTTTAAATGTTTTTAGTTTTTTTTTTTTATTTTTCACACAAACTCTTATTTAAAATTTTTTTCCCGACTGCGCCATTTATATCGAACGAATTTGTTTAGAAAAAATAAAAATAACTTTTAGATTTAATTTAAAATATTATTTTATTAGTGATGTTTAATACATCTAATTTTTATTACAATTAAAACAAGTCTCTTCTATTTCTCAAAAATACATTTCTTTTTATATCTTTAAAATCAACGGTACTTTACATTATATTTTCTTATATTTAAAATTATTACCATATATGGTAATGATAATGGTACAATATGTTAATATAGGAACAAATGGAAATTAAATATAAAATATTATGAATTGGTATAAAAATATAATAAGTAGGGACAAGTTGACCGGGGATAGGAATATACTAAATAGGGATAAGTTAACTATATATATATATTTAATTTTAATTTTCATTTTTATATTTAAATTAATAGCAATTCAAAATAAATTTTTTATGTAAAGATATAGGTATTATAATATGGTAGGTAAATACTTGACATATTGCAACCACAAATTAAATTTAATAAAAATATTTTAAAAATTATTATTATTATTATTATATTTTCCCAAAATATCAGAATCAATTATATTATTGTTTTTTTAAATATATAAATTATTCATTAAAAATATAAGTTTAAAGATATTAAAAAATCCACATGTAATTTTTTTTTGTGACAACAACAACACAATTTAAATTCACTTAAAAAATAATTGAGGTCATTTAAAAGGAATAAAGTCCTGGTCAATTTAGTTCTTCTTGGAAATAGGGAAATATATATACATTTATGTATAAACAGAATGTAATTCTGTGTAAGTTTATGTGTAAACAAGTAATGAAAAAAACCAAAGGTTTTTGAAAAAGCACATTTTTTAAATTATACTGAGTTTAGTTAATGATTTATAAAAATGAGAAATAAAAATAAAAATAGCTCTTCAGTGGGAAGGTTCCCAAATCTTTACTAAACTAATTTATGGTGATTTTCGAGAATGTAGCCCAACCTCCTCACTTCCAAAATTTTGAGGTTTTAGGAATTAAATTGTAACTTAGATCTGACCTTTTCCAAAATTTCTAGCTTCAGTCATTCAGAAGATATGAGAAACTAAAAATTTAGTTTTACATAACGGTTATTTTTAGTACCTTATGACAACCCTATGAATTTACTTTTTAAAAATTTAAAAAGCTTATAAAGGCGTTTTCATTTTGAAAATAAACGTTAAAGAACTCTTGTTTAAATTTAGGGTTATTTCAGCATTTGGGGGATTGAAGCTCCGTACCGAATGGGGCTACAGAAAACAAGTTCTTCCATAAAATTATGTTTTTTAAAAGTAGTTAGAATTTATTTTCTATATTTCAAACGGTGTAAAACAAGTTTAAAAGTTTTTGTAAACATACGAACAGACGTATGGACGGACAGAGTGAAACTATCAGAATATTATGTGAAATATTCTGAATTATGTGAAGAATTTTCACAAAATCTTTTGAATCTAAGATTAATGTATGAATAGCTTAAAAAACATTAGTAGAGGATTGTAGAAGTGGAATTTATAACGTTCTTATAACGAAGTATAATTTTAATATAGAAAGTTTTATAACTGTAAATTTTTTTAATATCTAATATAGTGTTCGAGAACGACGACAACTTACATTCGAAACCTATTAGATAAGATGCTTCTAACTAATAATCTGAGACCTAATATTGGTAACTTTTTATAAATGAAACCATTAAATTCCAAAATGGGAGATCTATTTAAAAAGTTTTAATCTAGATTTATTGACAGTTATATGTAGAGATTCGAACTAGTTAGACTGTTTAAATTAAACAATTAAGTATTATCAGTAAGTTTTTTTAAGGTTGCGAAGGTTTCTTTTGCAGCTAATTTCTAAGATTCGATATAGTATTTGAGAAGCATTATATTTATTGGTTAGTCAAGGATTTGACATTTGTCACATTATGAAATAAATATTGACAGGCGAAAATTTGACAAAGTTGTTACAATAGTCTGACAATTTCATTTTAAAAACATTTTGAATTTTGATTAAATTGTAGGTTTTTCTCCTGTAAATTGTCAATTTCTATGAAATAGGGCACAGTTTATTCTAAAAAATACCAGAACAAATACCAAAGAGCTGAAGATGAATATAATATAAGTTTATGTCTGATATCAAGTTCTATTGTGAATTGTTTATCATTTCATCGCATTTAAGTCAATTATTTATTTGGAAATCTCAACACCAACCCTTCACCAAAATGCCCTTAGAAATTTTTAATGTAATGTATACAATTAATATCAATTAATTTTAATGAGTTTCATTAACTTATCAATAAATTCAATAAAGTTACAAATAAAATTATGAACAGCAGTATTATAATTGCTAATATATGAAATTTCATGAAATATTTATATTTGTATTATTTTATGCATAAATTCATCTTTTGTTTAATTTATTTGTTGACATTTATGATAATGAAAACATGTTTTCAATAAAACAATTATTTATATATTTACAGGTAAATTTACTTATATTTATTTAAATTAAACGATGCCTGGAACAATAAATTTTTTGAAATATTAATAAGACAAGAGATTGAAATTGAAGAATTGTAATTTACCACAGAACGTTCGAACTTATCATTACCCTTTCTTATAAAATTTAAATATTGCTATTTTACATAAGTGATAAGTACCATTTTCTTTGTAGAGTCCAAAAAACAATTACCCTAAGAGTGAGTTTATGTTGGAGCTGCAATAAGTGATAAGAGCGTCGAAAAGAGCATAGCGTAGAAAATTTATATTGTTTATCTATGATCAAAGCAATGCTCCATATAAACACTTCTATTTAAATAATGTATATAATTATCTACGCTATGCTCTTTTCGACTCTCTTATCACTTATAGCAGCTCCAATATAAACGCACCCTAATTCGTATAAAGCGTAGCAAAGACAAAGTTCTAAACAAAGTTCCTTTTGACCTCTTAATAGTTATTGAAGCATCTCTCAAATTTTAGAAGGTCAGTTAATACTTACAATCAATAAAAAAGTTATCATTCGATTTGCATTACCCTTCAAACTAAATTCAAATAGTTTGTAACACTATCATAGCTTTAAGATTAATCGAATACTTTAAAGTCTTTTGGCCAGTGATTAATATCTGATAATTCAGGGGATCTAATCATTTCGCCCTGTCACTAAACAATTGTGAGTTAAACCGACAATATTGAACTTAAGAGTTAGACTGATTGAAGCAACGCTAAGTGAAATATTAGAAAAATCAAAACTCTTATTATCCAGTAACCTAGTCCAGCATTTTAAATATTTAATCACCATATTGTCCAGTAGATGATAAAACAAATTATTGAGCACAGCGTTGAAACTGGTTTTATTTGTTGCAGCAACACATTAAGTCTGAAACAAATTGCTCCGAACACTTATCACTATTGGAATAATAATTTTTGAAAGGCTTTGTGGAACTACAGGCATAAAACAGGCACAGGGACCTTCCTCAACAAAGTTAATAAGTAAACTGTCCTGTGTTATCCAAAATACAATTATTAAGTTATAGATTAGTGATAATAATAAGAAATTGATAATGATAAGTAAGAAATTGATAAAGATAAGTTATCTCGGGTTGTGCTTAAATAAGTGTGACATAATTATCGTAAAAACGACGGAAGGTTAAAACTAATATAACCCAAAAGTACGATTATGGTTCTAGTTTAATACAACGATTTTTATACATAGTGTTTTCACTTACTTATGAATGACTCAAATCGATGTCATCTTGTGTAAAATGATATTGATGATATTAAAAATAAAATTGCAATCAACTCTTAAAATATGACAAATAATCAAAAGACATTTAATAAATTCTAAAACACAATAATTTGTGGTTTTGATAAAGAACAAAAATTGTTTTAATTTTACAATTCCAAAGAATCAAAAAATCATTATTAATTTTTGAATTTAAAACAAATTATTTTTATTTTATATAATTGAACTAGAATTTATTAAAATGTCAATGGAAAATTATTTTGTTGTATATGCCATTTATCTTTGTTTTGTAATAATATAAAACTGAATTTTATTTGATAGCATAGTTTTTACAATATATCTGAAAGTGTAATAAAGGTATACATTTATACATACTTTTCATTACAAATATGCGTAATATCAGGTTAGGTTTGTAATAGGTGTTTCCGCAGTTTCCCATAGAAACATTTCAAACCAACTAGTAAACTATTAATGTGTGGATTTGACTAAAGGTTTCAAGGTTTGGACACTAAGAATTTACCATTTTATAATAGGTGTTTCGGGATTCTATATCTCTCTTACAAATTTAATTAAAATAAAATTTGAATTTATTGCTGCACACCAATGAACAATGTCGGTTGGCCAATCAATCCTATATTAAGGTCATTTATGCGATCAATTCAACCTCGAGTTCGCTTCAATAAGTCAAAACATTAACATAACTTCGTATGATCACCGGTTTATAGCAATATCGAAGGTAGAGAAATAGCAGATAAACTAGGAAAGAAAAGACTGAATCTATATATCTGTAACTCTACCGTGGTTGTCCAATTGGTGCCATGAAGGAATGGATAAATATTGGACTAGACACTGTATCTAGAAAGTTGTAGTTAACGTTCAATAAAAGCAGATCATATTAATTGATTCCCAGATCGCTTCTGGACATCTCCAGGTTAGGAGCAGTAGATTAGTAGTGTCTCCCATGCAGTCGTATCTAAACTCGGCAAAAGTCGCAATTTGGTGCTAATTTAATTCTTCACAACAGGGACGTGAAAATCACCACCTTATCTACTTACCTACCTAATTAATACACTGGTCTAACATGCGTTAAAATTAAATTCATTCTCAGCTTAAAAAACACTAAAATGGCGTATAGGCCAAACCAGTTCTCACCTTACAAATTATTAATTTTTCTATCATCAAATTTTTTTTAATATTCCCATGGTTCGGGACAAACAAAAAAAATTTTCTTTATTTTAAATTTTAAGAATTTGTTTTTTTTTTTGTAACAATTTCATTTTCCAAAAAACAATACTTTATAATAATTTTTATATTCATTTTAATTTTGTATTTTACTTTTGTCTTCCTTGCCTATTCATAGCAAAATTTTTTTTTTCCTTTCTAATGATATTGTTAAAAAAAAAAGAGATGGAAAATATCAATAGAAAAAAAAACATCAAAAATAAATGAAAATGATTTTTTTATTTTGTTTTCCTGTCTTCGTAATAAGATGAAAATTAAATTTTCTCACATTAACGCATTTTTTGTTATCCTCTCAAGAATAACAAAATTCAAAAAAAAAAAAAAACAAAACCAAAACAAATAGAAACAAAGAAAATTCAACAAGGATATTCACAAACAATCAAAGAACAATAAAAATGAATAGAAGGAATCTAGAAAAAAAAATAGAATAAAATTAAATATTAAATAAACTTACCAAATAATTTTACATTATTGTTTGAATATAAAAAAAAAAATTATTATAATTCAGTTCTTCTAAAAGCATTTTACTATATTATCTATTATGTACAAAGTAAGAGGTGGGGTGAAAATAAGTTAAAGGAAATAAAAACAAAAATGCAACTCTAGCTCGATTAGTTCAATACAAAAATGCCAAAATCAAAATAAATTCGAACCAACCTTATTTCTTATTAATTAAAAAACGATTGCATACTTTGAGGGGTTTCATATTCCTAAAGGGTAAAAATTGAATGACAGGCACTTTTTTAAGTTTTTTATTCTAATGAAATATTTAGTGAATAATATTTTGTACATTTATCTGACCAATGTTGTAACAGTTAAGATATCTATCTTTTAATGGAAGGGCTTTGGAGTCGGAGCTGGAGTTGGAGCAGAATTAACAGAAGAGATTCCGATTTTGGGGGAGTTGATATATGATCGATCATCAAAATTGAATGTCCAAAAAGCGATCGATGTGTACCCAAAAATGTTGTTATCTAACAAAAAAAACGTATTATTAGATAAAATCAACTTGACCTTATTTCTTACTTATTTGGAAAAATTGCATATTTATAGGGGTTATATAACATGTAAAAGTTCCATTAAAAGAATTTTTTACATAATGAAATATTTTGGAAATAGTATTTTGTAAATTTATCTGACCAACTGCGTAACGGCTTAGACATCTACCTTTAAATGGAAGCCCTCCCCTGTTTATATCATATGAAATAAAAAAATATCGTAAAATTATATTATAGAGATCTTAATAAAATAAAAGTATTTATAAGCTTAATCTTGTGTAAGATATTTGATGGCGTACAAAACTTACCCTTTGTATATTCATAATCTTATATACTACAACCGAGCAACAATCGATTCTAATGGCTACAATTAAATAATGAACAGTTCATTAAAATAATGATTAACGAAACCGAAGTTGAGCCGAAATGACTTGGTGAATCTACTTTAATCCTTATTGGATTAAAAAAGGCTTTAGAAAAATCATATTCAAAATTCGTAGATATTTTCGAATTGCTTGCTCATTATGGTAAAACTGAAGTTTTCAAATACATATTCCCGAAAAGATGAGCAAACTCTGATTTTTTTAAACTGTTATAGCTCCCTTTCTTCATTTTGATTAATGTGTGTTTAACATCACCAATTTTTTATGCTAAATTCTTTCGGATTTAATTCAATATTATAGTCGAAATTTTTATTAAAAATAACGCGACTTCATTTAATTTTTTCACCAAGCAAACGCATATTAAAAAAATACAAACCTTTCAGAATAAAGTCCTACGTAACATAGTAAGTGCTCCCTGGTATGTACGTAATAGTGACCTGCATAAAGATTCATGAATTCCCAAAGTTATAGATGAAATAAGAAAATACGCCATAGAGCATAAATCTCGTCTAGAAGGACATATAAATATTGAAGCTGCTCAGTTAATAAATAATCAGATTAATATAGGAAGGCTTAAAAGAAATACCTTACACAAAACCTATCCTCAAACCAAGTCAGCTCGACTAGTTTTAATAAGGGAAAGGTGTGGTTTAACTCTGTAAGAATCCGGCATACATTTTTGCTACGGGACAGTTTGTATCTTTCAAAGATTACCACCAATCCACGTAAAATAAAAAAAAATTTAATTTTTCTGGAAATACGATAAAACTGTTGATACGACTTTATTTCATTCGGAGTTATTTCATTCTACCAAAGTAGAAAATATATTCACTCTACCTACTTATTTTTTTGTAAACATTTAGTGTACTCTTGATATTGATTTGCACTTTATACAATACATATAATACTATAAAAAAGGACATCATAACAAATACAATCAAAAACAAGTAAAGAAACAGTCAGTCGGTGCAACCGACTTAGAAATACCCTACACCTATTTGGTTCAAATTTAAGGACATATCAATAAGTCATTTTAACACCATAGAAGCTGTTATTAATTTGATCGTAAGACATAGCTAACCAAATTAACTGTATAATACTAAAAACATTTTCTAATTACCCTATCTATTAAAAAATATTACAAATTCTTACTAATTTATCTATTTAAAAATATTAAAAAACAAACAAACTTGAAATAAATGAAAATATATTTATTCCAATTCAATGACAAAATGAAAGAATTCTAATTATTAAATTTTGTGATAAAAAGATAATCAAAGCATACCAAATATATTTAATAATCCAAATTTTTAAAAATTGCAATTATTTTAAATGGTTAGTTTATATACCTAATAGAAAAACTTATAAACGCAAAATATGCAATAAATGTATTTCTAAAATACAATTAAAAATTTACACCTTTTCATATAATTCATTTAAATATAAAAATAAATTTTACATAAATGCAGCAAGTACCTTTGAACATAGCTGAACCACTACAATTAAGTCTAGATTTCGGAGACACATAGGACATAGGAAATATATTCTTTGGCTTCGAAATTAAACTCGACCACAACCAATTCCCATGGTACTTTCATTACTAGTAACCTACTGTTAAATTTCATCTAAATACCGGCATTATTTTTTGAGTTATGGTGTTTTTAAGATATATGTTTGTTAGTCCTTGAACTTTTCAAGGGTTCCAGGACCCGAAATTATGGTACGATTTCGCCCATATGCAGTCCCGTCATACTTTCAATACTAGTTAACCCTTGTACACAATTGGAACGCTCTATCTTAATTTTAAGTTACTAGTTTTATTAATTTCGATGATAAGCTTTTACACATTGGGGGGTCTAAGAGAGGTTCTGAACCACCACTCCAATTGATCCCAAATTAGGGGGGCACGCAAGAAATAGTAAAGAACACCCTTGTGGCAAATTGGAAGCTTCTACATTTGTTTCAAGTAACTATCTTTATTAATTTCGAAAATATGCTTTAAGGGCCTAAGAACTGAGTGGCTGGTCCCCGATCCACTACTCCAATGGGGCCCAAATTTCAAAGACACTTACGAAATAGGAAGGGACACCCTGATACCAAATTTGGAGGTTCTATCTTCATTGGTTTCGGAATTATGCTCGTTTGGCCTAAATTCGATCAAAAAGTTCTAAGTTCCGAACCCATTGTCCAAACCTCACCGTACGTAATCACCGCCGTAGTTTCGCTGCCAATAACCTACAGCACAAATTTCATGAAGATAGCCTTATTAGTTGTTGAGTTATCGTGATTTTTTATATATGTTCCTTAGCCCTGATATCGATTAAAAGGTCCGGAATCCTAACCGTTGGGCTGATTTCGCCCTTATATAGTCCGCGCTGTACTTATAGTACTAGTTAACCCTTGTACACAATTTGAACGGTCTATCCTAATTTTAAGTAACTATTTTTAGTAATTTCGATTATAAGCCTTTAAAACTTGGGAGGTCTGAGAGGGGTACAGAACCACCACTCCAATTGATCCCAAATTAGGGGAACACGCAAGAGATAGTAAAGAACACCCTTGTGGCAAATTGGAAGCTTCTACATTTTTTCAAGTTGTTATCTTTATTAATTTTAAAGATATGCTTTAAGGTCTTCGGAAATGTGTGGCTGGTCCCCGACCCACTACTCCAATGGGACCCAAATTCACAAGACACTTAGGAAATAGGAAGGGACACCCTGATACTAAATTTGGAGGTTCTATCTTCATTGGTTTCGGAATTATGCTCGTTTGGCCTGAATTCGATC
Source organism: Dolichopus griseipennis (assembly GCA_963082915.1). Lineage (NCBI taxonomy): Eukaryota > Metazoa > Arthropoda > Insecta > Diptera > Dolichopodidae > Dolichopus > Dolichopus griseipennis. The sequence goes on from OY720443.1 coordinate 61,279,411, forward strand.
AAAAAGTTCTAGGTTCCGAACCCATGGTCCAATCCCGACCTTACGCAATTCCCGAAGTATTTTCATTACTAGTAACCTACAGCACAAATTTGATGAAGATAGCGTCATTAGTTGTTGAGTTATCGTGATTTTTTATATTTGTTCGTTAGCCCTGAAACCGATTAAAAGGTCCAGAATCCGAACCCATGGGCCGATTTCGCCCATATGCAATCCCCGCCGTACTTTCAGTCCTAGTAACCTACAGTTAAAATTTCATCAAGATAGCTCCATTATTTTTTGAGTTATCGTGCCTACGGACGGACGGACGGACGGACGGACGGACATGGCTATATCGACTAAGGCGGTCACGCTGATCACAAATATATATACTTTTCCATATCTAGCTCGCTTCCTTTAGGTGGTTACAAACACCATACCAAAGTTAATATACCCCTTTACCTATTCTATAGGTGTAGGGTATAATAATAATTGTAGTGTTAGCAAATGAATAAATAAAATAAAAAAAATAATAATAAGAATTCATTTTAAGCTAAACAAATAAAATTTGAAAAAAAATTTTATTTTAAAATTATTAAAATTGTTTTTATTTGAAGAAAATCAAATAGAAAATGAAAATAATTTCTAATTGTATTTGAATTTAATATTAAAATAACTCAGTCAATATAATGAAATTATATTATCTTAAAATTTTTCAATAAAATTTTTTAATTGTATTATTATCATGAAAATGTAAAGAAACACTTCAATATAAAAATCTTTTTATTGTTTAAAAAAAAGTTTTAAAAATTCTTAATAATCATTTTTTTTTTTTAATTTTGTATTCAAATTGAATATTTGTTTTATTATTATTTGGTAGGTACTTTAGGTTTTGCTATTTATGTAGTTACCTAGGTAAAGTTTAACAAATATATTTATTTTTAGAAATATAGAATAACACAAGGTCGTATCGTTGGTATTATTATTACTTTTAGAATAGAAAATATTTACACTTTAAGTGCAAGTTTTTTTCATTTAAATGCAATTTTAATTTACAGGCTCGTCAAACTTATTTCTCTTAGATTTCCCAAAATAATATAGCATTTATTTAATTATAATATACTGATCTAATGTCATCTTCACTTCTGCTCCAATTTCTTTTTTTTTGCAAGGGGCAGTTTCTAAAGCCACATATTTTGCGGAGTTCCTATAAGTAGTGTGCGAATTTAAAACAACAAATCCACCATCTTTTTACCTTTAATTCAGTATATACACTGTAGAACAAAAAGTTAGAAGTTCCTCAGTTAAGTTTGTAGGTGGGCCAAATCGAGCCACTGGATCGGAGACTCCCATAAAAGAAACCCCAGAAATTTCGAGTTCTTCAGCTTTGCAATGAGTTTAAATTTGGTACATAGTCAATTGGTGAATAACCATGGTGGAATAGTTCTTAATTTATTCTAGTATCATGAAGCCAAGATATTCTAAGAGTGTTCACATAATTGTTTCGGGAATGTCAATAACTCATAGAAATTTAAAACAATTTTAATGAAATTTGAAAAAACTTTTCACATGGGAAAAGTTGGGTCACGGAATCGGTAGGGCTCCCATATAAAACAGCTAGACTTTGTCAGAAATCTGAATTTATAGACTTTCTTGCATAATATAAACCATATTATGTAAGAAGAAAAGCTAATACAATCCAGCTTGAATTTCTACGTTTTTCAGCCATCAATCAGTTCTTGCATATAAAAGGGGAAACTTGGATTTAATATGAAATTCTCAAATTATCACACATAAGTGAAAATGATAAAATACTTAACTGCGAAATTAAAATTAGAATTTTTGGAAATGGCTTATAAATATTAAAGGATTAGAAGAATGCGGAACGGTTCATCTTATACCGTTTACTTTACGTAAGTAAAATTTTAAAAGAAACATTTTTTTGAAGATAGAATTTTTAAACCTTATATATAGAGACTGTAGGTAGGTACGAAAACGAGACTGTTGCGAGCACACTTAAGCCCGTTGTGATATTCATGGATCTAATTTTCCTAAACTAAACCAGTTAGAGCTTTTTAAAAAGCGAAGTGTGTCGGTTATGTAAACGTCCGACGCATCAAGAACATTACATAAGAAATAATAAGTTTTCGTGGTTGCTCTTCTTTTAAGAGCGAAGACCGGACATTCACATAATAGATGAACAACCGTTTCCTCCTTCTCTTTTTCTTTGCAGCTACTAAAAAATTATTTGTGAGTAGTCCTAGCGGTCTGCTAGGAAATAGAACTCGAATGTGCTCCTATCTTCGAGCATCCAAAACAAAAAATGCATATTACATCTTGCATGCAATGTATGCGAAATTGTAGTCTCTTGAAATAATTGAATTCTTATATAAATCAATGCTTGTAACAAACACGAAATATCAAAGTGAGCTTCAATAAATCTTTTACATCATCATTTATTTAATTAAAACACTTATACTTTTATTTTTATAAGAATCCCACTCTATATATACTAATGTAAATTATATAAGGTAATCCCTATATGTACTAAAAGTACATAAGGTAATCCCTATATATGAATGTAAATAGTTACATTTCTAAGATGCATTACACAACGAGGTAACTAATTAATTTAATGATACAAAAGGATAAGACATTTGATAGGTTTCATTCTTCTACTGGATCGTTAGTATTATTATTATTATTATTATTATTATTATTATTATCATTATTATTTGTCGAGTAATCATAACTCATCATCAACTAATCCAAACCTCGCAATATATAATACTGTTATTTAATAATATGTAATATAAATCCTTACTTTCATTATATTCCATGGCATATAAGAAAAGAGGAGGAATTTAGTGTTCCTTTGAAAAGTTTTCAATAGATGAAGTTATGGAATGAATAGTAATTCGTCTACACTTTATAGCACTATCAATTCAAAATAAATTCGAGTTAAAACTATGAAAGGATCCTTTACATAATAGTGCAACTAATTAAAAAAAAAGTGTTCCTTGTAAGTGGTATAAAGCAGTAGATCTTATACTTGGGATGTTCTTAGGAATATCTCTGAAATATCTTAAATATAGAGTACCTTTTATAACTTCAGTACAAAAAATATTTTCAATAAGTACTTAGGTTCCGATTAGCTTTTGTCTATCATTTCATTTCTGAGGTCCATTAAAAAACCGCGTTAGTAAAATTTAAAATAGAATATAGAGCTAAAAATACTAATAATTTCTCTTGCAATACCCTGAGATATCAAACATCATAAGTCTTTAAAGTAATCGTTTTTAAGCAAAATCATTTAGAAGAGCGACCAGATTCCACATCGTCATATGAGATTTGGCTTGAATAAAAAAAATTCTCACAGAAAAATTGTTCGCTCGTTGACTGCATATCTAAGGCCAAATACTGAATTAAGTAAATCCAGAACAATAACATTGGTGTACTTGATATAGAATTTCATAGAACTTTTTTTAAATTTATATATAATAATTAAGTACACATCAATTCGATATATACTAAAAACTGCATGAAGCTATTAAAAAACTAAGTTTAAAACTAAAAAATTAACATATTAACGAGCCAATTAGACATAAAGAACCTAGCAACATACAAGACCTAGCAATTCTTAGAAAAATTTCAAATTAATTTATTTATTTGGTTCAATTATTAATGAATGAATAGATATCTATCACCCCTGTTTTCAATTTGAAATGTGTTATGCTATTCTTACATAAGTTTCCAAGGTTTGTCCAGGGCTTCAACCCAAGGTTTATTTCCTAACCATTACGCTATCCGTCGAATATTTAAGATTACAGAATCTCTAAATATAACACATTATTTAATAACACATTATCAATCTCACGTATACCGAAAAAGGCTCTAAAGACAGGTCGGGACATTGTGATTTTATTTTTAGCAATTTACCACTTTAAATTTAACTTTAGCTAACACTAAGCTTCATCGAAGAATATTCACCATTACCAATGTAGAGCAAATGAAATTTCAAATTAATTGATCCTTTGTATTATTAAAAATGTATCCTTGTATTGTATTAAATAAAATAATGGATCCCTGAATAAAAAATAAATTAAAGATGAATTAGAGACGAAAACAGTTAAAATAAAAATTACAACCAAATTCTTTAATAAATTAGAATCTAGCTATAAGATCCAGTGAACTATTTCCGCCAAGGAAACGGAAATAAATATAAAAATATTATTTTGTAATAAATTGACTATCAAATTAATTTTGTTTTGAAATGCTTAGAATACTCAACTGAATATCTAGTACACATATAGTAACTGTAAATATTTCCTTTAATATTAGTCCAATTATTTTAGATTTATACATTAAAAACGAAATTCTATATTTTATGTGCTACTACTAAAAAAAAAAACAAAAAAATCAAAAATAAATCCAATAGAGAATAAAAAAACTGAAACTAAAAAAAACACATTTTAGAGTCCATATAAATTCGCAATAATATAGAGAAAATCCTAACGGATAAAATATTCTTAATTGAAGGACTCTGGTTTATATTTTTCCATTCTGTTCTGCTTCTGGTTTTAGTTTTTTTTTGTTTTTTTTTTAGATTCTTGCATTACGGTTTTTTTTTTTTTTTTTTATATTTGTTCATTTTTAGGGATTTGGGACTGAAATATGTACATTTGTAACTGTGGATGGGGAAAACTAGTAAATCAAATAAATAAATGAATGAATGATTTATATGTTTTCAAACTCTATACATTTATATTTGTTGTTGTAATTTTATTTCTTTGGTCCTTGGATGTTAATATGTATATGTAACTTAAACAAGAACATACTAAATTATGTATTGTTGTATATAATATACAATTTGTTATATACATTTTTTAAATGTATATTATTTGTTTATACTTTAAAATATGAACATACACGTATATCAATGGAGGAGACTTCACTGACATGCAAGGTGGCATTGCACACTTTATATAATTGTGTACATTTTTCTTTATACTTCGTTAAATCAACTTTTAACTTGCTTTTGAAAGTTAAAATTTAATTCTTGCTCCTCAGAATTTAAGTGGGCTGTAATAATTGATATTCTGTTATTTGGGTTTAGGTAAATAATGAGTTGAAATAATCTTCCAATACACTATATGTTCCCCTTTTCACATTTATGAATTTTTATGCAATCACTCTTCCCCAATGAAACTATAATATATGTGAATCAAATAATATTAATTTAAATAGTATAAAAGTAAAAAAATGTGATTTCAGTTGTAGTTTTGTGGTCCCGAGGGAATTCTCTCAAAAATAATTTTAATTATTAAAAACATAGCTGTAAAATTAATAAGGGATAATTGGTTAAATCAGTTCTTCAGCTTGAAACCTAAAGTTTTGATTAAATCAATTTCACAGTTTGGGTCTAAACAGAGCTTCGAAACACATTGGTTTCAGTAAATTCTGATAGTCTCTAATAGTTTCCTTGGATAATTTTCAAAAGCATATAATTTAAAAAGTAAAACCAAATAGAATTGACAAATAAATGATTATTGATTAATTAAAATTTTAATTTTTAAATATCAAAATTTAACAGCTGATATTGGTTTCAAAAATTGTAGTAAGCTCACTCTTTCAATATTTAAAACTAAGAAACAATTAAACTCTGCACTAAAAACTAGCCTGTCACACTAAGTTTATTCTGAAAAATTCCTGAAATCGTATCAAGTTCGGAGTTAAACGCACTAATACTAAATTATCTGTCAAATATTTAGTGTTCTCTTAAAAACACTAGAAAATCGTACTTCGCACTGAAATTGACAGCTGAAAATTATTAAATGATTTGATTGAATCATTTTTTTTTTTTAATTTTTTGTGATCCAAATAAAGTTAACGGTGATTATAATTAAAATAAAAATGCGTAATTTTCCAACATTTTGTTTAACTTCAAATAAAATGCATCCAACATTGACATCCACATATTTTTGACGTTGTCAAGAAATTTTTGACATAAAATGCTATAAAAATATGCATTAAGATAATACTTTTTCTACTCCTAAAAATTTTTTAATTATCATAAATTTTATTTTGGAAAATACAAAAGAGGGGGAAATAGTGCGATGGACTGGGCAAAATTTAAATCAAGTCAATGCAATAAATTTTTTTAGCTTAACAGAGTCTAAACTTCAGATGCAACTTAACCTCTCATTTTGTAACCCATAATTTTGATTTGATCATTAAAGTTAATTAATGCTTTTTTTTTTAATTTTCTTCGTAGTACTGTTTACACCCCTTGTTAATTGTTACGAAACACCACTGACATAAACATTATATTAACTGTGTGTATAGCATGAAATATAAATTTTTTATTTTCAAATCAGTGTCCTAATGAAGAATGACTTAGCAATTTTTATGTATTATATTTTATATGGACTTCCATATATCTTTGTACAAGTCCCTTTTATTTTGTTCTCATTTGGTGTTATTGGGTACATATCCTTGCTATCTATTAAATTTGATTTTGATTTTCTTTTCATGATTACTTAAGGATTTTTTTTTTGTTGTTTTTTTCTGTTTTTTTTAGTTTTTTTGTTGTTCTTGTTGTTGATTAATTTAAAGTAAATGAAATAAAAAACGATTTATCATGTCGATAACAAATAATTAAATTTATTTAATTTTTTTTATTTTTTTTTTTTTTTATTTTATTTTTATTTATTTTTTCAATTCATTTTCCATATGTATTTTATTGAATTTAAGTTTTTAATTTAGAATGATAGTTAAGAAAATTAAATGGAGGATTTTACAAAGTAAAATGGAAAGCCAAGGATTTTTAAAGTTCCCATATTTCGCAATTGATTAAAGCCATCTTTATGAAGTAAATCAAAAGTAGCTTAAGTCAATTTTTTAAATTTTTTTAACATTCTTAGAAAATTTATTTTTGTTGGAAATAATTTTGAAAAATTAGGAGTCATACTCTCGACTTTTGAGGAGATTTTAAGGAGTAAGCAAATGCCGTTATAACCAAAATATATAATTTGTTTTTATATTTAGGGTACTTGAAGATTAGTTGAGTGTTGAACAGAACTTTTGCAAGTACCTAAGGTCCGCAAATTTAATCTGTTTAACCACTTCAAAAAATTCAAATGTCTGAGGGTACCAGAATTTATTTTGAAGAACTGCGGACTTCCATTTTGGGACTATGTGAATTTTTAAATTTTAATTTCACGTAACTGTAAATTTATATTCAAAGCAGGAAAAATGCTTACATTGATTTTTAAAGATTAAATCATGTTCAGCACATGCTAAGCACCAGATATTAAAAATTTATTCTGCAGAACTTCAGTTATAAGTATGTGAATATACGATTCTCCGCTTCTTGGAAGTTTCCATAATGGAAAGAGGTTTTTCTAACAAGAAGATATGTTATTTGCAACTGGTACTTTTTTATGAAGCCACCTTTATCATATATGTCAATGTATCTTATGTCAAAAAATGTACAAGTTTTGTAAATTAAATGAACTTAGAGCCAGAGTAGCCAAACCCTCTTAAGAAAATGTTTTCCCTTTTACAACTGTGTACTTTAAAAGGTTCGTTTTCGGTTTTATCTGTGGTATTTTTTTTACACAAGCCAGTTTTCTTATTTTTTCAGTTTCAAGGTAGCGTAAGCCTTGTGTCTCTTTTTTTTTCATTTTTTTTTGTGGGTTAGGCCACCTTGATACTGAGACACCATATGGATAAAAAGATAGATTTATGGGTTGAGAGACACGACAAACTTTTTTTTTTCAAATTATTTTTAAAAGAGATTTGAAATAAAAAAGAAATAAAAATTTCATATGAAAAGATAAAATATAAAATTTTTAATTGAAAGGAATTCTGATTTTATTTGATTATTATATGTGAAAGTCAATAAATTAATTCAATAGAAATGATAATCGTATACCCAGATTGTGGAAAATTATAAGAGCCAATAAAAGAACGTCTATTAAAAAATATTTTAGAGATTAATTTTTATTTTGTTTTTTTTTTTAAGTAGTTTAGTACATAAACACATAATGATATATCAAATCAATATATAAGTAAATATAAAATATATCAATTATTTCTGTTAATTATTATTTAATTATTAAACGACTACAAACTTATAGAAGTCTGACGGCAAGAGACATTTTTATTTAAAACCGGACTTTTGTTTAAGAATATTCTTAGTCTTTAAATAATTTTGTATTGAAACACAGTTTTAACCAAAGAGTTCCATTAGACTCTTCACAGCTTTTGGGGATGCAAACAAAAAGCCATTACTCCAAATATGGGTAGTTGAAGCTTAAAGCAGGAGCTAGAAATTTCTTCAAATTTAAATGACCGGATCAGAAAAACCAAAAGATTATCTAGGCTTAAACATCTAGTTATAAACTTTTCAGTATGTTATGATTCTTTTTGATTTTGAAGGACTGCTTTGTGTATAATAGGCCGGGAATTTTGCATAGTCATCAAGATAACTTGTATTTGACTCGAAACGACTCATGTAACTGGCATGCATTAAATATCTTTAACGCAAAACTCCTTATAAGTGAAATCCAATACTGACACATGAGTCCATATACATAATAAGTAAATCCTCTAGTTACAAGAAAACTGCGATCAAGAAAGCGCTAACACAGACCCATACGAATGTAATTTGCGACACGCGTCAAATAATGCATTGGATAACGCGTCAAATAATGCAAATTAAAAATTTTTTGTTGGGATATGTTGGGATAGTTGCTCATTCATTGAGAGTTAAATATCTTCAACATCATTATTGGTTTATTAAAACGTTATATTAAGTACAGGTTCGATAGAAGTGTCCGTTAGATGTTTTTAACCAAAGTGTTTCGTTCGAGAAAAACAGATAGAATAAAAATTAAATCACATTATTTTAAAAATACTTCTAAAACAGACGCTTACAGGACAATAAACACAAAATTCATATTTTCAATAATTATTTTATTATTATTAAAATCAATTTATAATTTATTTAGATCGAAAATTAAACTAACCGCCTACATCAATATTGACACTTCAAGGAAGTCTTCTATTTAATTTAATAAATTTTGACCTTTAATTTTTGCATCATAAGAGATTATATTTTAAATTCAAAAATTCTATTTAGCATTTCTTATGAAATTAAATGCCAAATGTTACAAAATTTTTAGATACTATTTAATAATTTAATATTAAATTAATTCAGACTTATTGCTTAAACCTACTCAAAGTTTTTGTAATTTTGTTCTAAAAATTATCAGCTCTCTTGATTTCAAAGTATGAAGATCTTTAATTCCTACAATTTAAACAAATTTTCCTTAACTATTCAATAGTATAAAAGTTACGAGGAATTATTTTCAACATTTCTTCAGTTCTCTAGATTTCATTAATTTTTTCAAAAAATATTCAATAGAATTTAATTGAGAGTCTGAACTGTTTTAGAGACTTTCTTTACTGATGCTTTTGATCTAGAGAAAGCATTGATCTAGGGAATGCATTGATCTAGAGAAAGCATTGATCTAGGGAATGCATTGATCTAGGGAATGCATTGATCTAGGGAAAGCATTGATCTAGGAAATGCGTTAATCTAGGGAATGCATTGCTCTAGGAAATGAATTGATCTAAGGATGACATTCAAAAGTTCTTCAATTCCTCAAGAAATAAATAGTTTAACAGAATCCATTCAGGACCTTAATTTAACAATTAGTTTAGCATAAACGACAGATAATCTGACAAACTAATCAAAAGTGCAAACTGCATTCGGGAATAAATTTTATTTAAAATATAAGAATTCATATTATTAATTTTATTCAACAATTTATTACAATTCCAAGTAATATAATATGTACATAAGTACATATTATTTCAAAAATTAATTTTAAATAATGCAAATTCCAATGGTAAAATTTGGAATTTAAACATACCCTATATCAATGGTTATTTTTTGAATAAATTCCATAATAAGATAAATGTATTCTAAAGGAATTATGAATATTATTTAATTTAATATTTATGAAATTTAATATAGATGATTGAACAAAATAATTATGTAAATATGATATTTAACTGTAAAATATATATGTTACATGTAAAAAAAATATTATTTTTGAAATATTAATGAAAAAAAAACGTTTTCCTTGGAAAATCCACTAAAGCTTACTGTTTTATATGAAATTAATGGAATTTCATTCAAATTTTATTAAAAAGTATAATATGTAGGAATAATCGAATTATTTGCAATTTAAACAATTATGCTTAAGTTTTTAAATAATGGTCTGGGTGTTCGCAAATTAAACTACCGTCAAGCACATAGTATTATACTGCATAAGTAACATATACATCAATATTAGGTTGTAAATAAATTTTCAACACCAACTTATGGCAAAACCGTCATGTGTTTTCAAAACTCTATTTCCTTTCTACAAAAATACTTTAAAGCATTTACAGTTATTCATCAAGTATAATTACACAGAGGCAATATAAAGAGAATTATTCAGCAAGTATAATTACATTTAAAGTTAGGCAAAAATTAGTGCTACACAAGTAAAAAAAGCCAATTAATGAGCTTAATTTCCGATTAGACCAAAATTTTTTTTTAATTTAAAAGGGTATCAAAATTATTTTATATCTTATTGGAAATTTTTAATTAAATAATTTAGCTTATACGAGCTCTAACCAGTATTAATAAAGTAAAACAGCTATAACTTAATGATGTGATCAATCTCCTTTTGCAGCCCGTATTGCTTTAATTTTCTCAGGCTTTGTGGTAATTTAGTTTTAGTAATGACTACGAGTGATGGAACTCTAAAATTTTCTTCATTTTTGCCATAATTTTCCAAAAGAGTTTTGTGCATTTCTAAGCTGCCATTTTGTTATTCCCCTTAAATATTCAATAGGATTCATATCAGAATTCGATGAAGATCAATCTAAAGCATTTATTTGTTGTGATTGAACTCAATGTTTTGGTAATTCAAGCATAATGTTGTGGCGCACCATAATTTTTTAAAAATAATATATTCAAAACTGGAATTCCAAAAAACTTAGGGTACATATTAATAGTTGTTAGGATCGTAAGTAAAAAAAATTGACACCCACATTAGAACTGAACTACTCCTGACTCTTTAAACCTAAAGACATTAAGAAAAGTTAATTGGCGCACATTAAGCCAAACTGTCAATATCAAAAACTTGACCATTTTTCTCAACTAAGTTGTTTTCTAAGCTAATTATTTTTAATCTGGAATTCAAAACTAAATCTAAAATATACGAAACACAATTAAGCTAGCAACGTCCTCAGATTTCTTAATCAAAATATTCAAGGGATTTGGAATGATTATGCGTAAGATTTATTAGAGAAACCTAGGGTAATTTACGATTTAGTAATTTTGACATATCCTGCACTTATCAAATATTTTTTTTTTAAAGAAAAAATAAATATAAAAATCTGACATCGATATCAGAAGTAGGCGAGATTACAAGGAGTAATTACCTTCAAATACAATTAATTATATAAGATTCATTTGGATCGAGTGATATGCACATTTAAAAAAAAAGCACAGCAAATTTTAACACCTCGGCAGTGATAGAGTGCACTGCAAATCAGCTTAGGAAATTCAAAGGATCTAAAAGGCAATTTATACTTAAAATTTTGTAATTTTGATACACCCTGCATTCTTCAAATATTTAATACATGACTACGTATATTTATAATAATTCCATTATAATTCTTTTACAGCACATTATAATTGATCAAAATTAATTAAGCGTTTTAAATTTAAACAAAACTTTTAAAAATAGTTCAATAACAGTTTAAACTTTAAAATAATTTTAAAATATGAATTAATAATAATATTTTTTTTTTATTAAATAATTACCATTTTTATTATAAAAGTAAATAAATAACCCCCCATTTTTTCCATCATTTTCATTTTATAATAATTTACAACTTACCTGCAAAGAAAAAAAAAACAGAAAATATTAATTAGTTAATTTTAAGTTAAAATAAGTTAATTAAAAAGTTTAATTATAAAATATATTATAAGTAATTCATATTATATAATTTACAATATTCTGCAAAATTTATAATGAATATTTAAATAGAATTTTTCCGAAGGGTTGAAAAAGTTTTAATTTAATCATATGTAAATATACATAGTACTTAAGGTTCATTTGTACAGCTCCTGCATTTTCCAACTTTTTATATTGCATAAATTTATTTTTTCAATTAATTTTACATAATGATCAATTAATTATTTTAATTGTTTTAATGAGGTTTTAACTTATAATATGAATAATATTTGATCTCATTTGAAGCTAATTCTGATTAAATGTTATTAACAACAAATTTTTTTTTAAAAAACAATTCTTTAATTGAAATGAGAAGTTTTTAAATTATTTCAACTGTTACAAGCAATTAAAAGTTTTTAATTATATTTTTAATTTGGATCTTTAATATAATTATCTAACCCTACGTGTTACGGAGCTACAGCTCTCTTAAGTTGGTAAAAATCCTTTATTTAATCCTTTTAAACTCTTATAAGAATAGTTCTATTAAGCATTCAAACAAAGAAAGGTTAGGAGATAACTGATTTTATTAACTTCATAAATATATCTAATACAAATGTAGGTAAAGGGTTGCCACGCGGCATTAATATTTACCGTTAAGATAAGAACCTTGAAGGGAAGATTGCGAAAGCATAATTCTTAGTCTTTATTATGAGTCATTGTAGACATCATCGTCACTCTTTTTTAGTACTTTAAAAAATTAAATACGATAACATTGATTATAGTTAAATTTAGATTCTAGAAAGTTTCTGCAGCTCCTTAAGAAATTTAAAATATTATTATTTTGAATAGGACTCTTATTTTAAAAACAACGAGGAAGAGTATAGTGGAGTAGACTATGTAAACTCTGGTCTTCCCGTATGACCGTAATATTGTCATTATATCAAAATTTTAATCAACCACCATTATTAGGTATAGAGTTAAGCTCATGTAGATGCTCAAATAAAAAAAGAAGTTGTATGGCAGGTACTCCAAACCGTGGAGCAAACTAGCTGGATTTTAATACCGATGACGGCTATTGTAAAAACGAATTTATTTATTTCAGAAACCTAACTCCATTATATTTTGAGTTATCGTAGCGACGGACGGACGGAAAGATGGATGGACAGAAAGACACACGCATGGAAATACATAGCCAGATCGATTTACTTTTTGATTCTGATCGGATCCATACCTTTAAGTCCATATCTACCCCCTCTTGCTCCGCGTCACAAACGTAATGGCAAATTTACTATACCCTTTTGACCTATAGTCATACAGGCTTAAAAACCAAGAAGTGGGAAGATACAGCATATTAAACACTAAAATCTAATACAATCGATATCGATTAAATTCGATTAATTTTAATATGTAATTAATTCTAACAAACAATTTAATGTGGTAAAAAAATAAAAAAATGTTATATATTAATATTGTTAGTTATATCGAAAATTGGATAAAATAGAATACGTGTAAGAATCGATTTTTAAAAAAGATTTAATGACACGGTTAACTTTATACAGAACTTATAAATATTATAGATAAATTAACAGATATAAAATCCTTAAAAGCAAAATAGGAATTATAAAAATCTGACATCGATATTAGAGTACCTACATGAGATTTCGATGAATATAAATTAAACTAAATTGAGAGGATTACAAGGGGTAGTCATCTTCAAATACAATAATTATAATAATTATTTGCGATTAATTTAGTTGGAGTGAGATGTACATTTAAAAAAAAACGCAACAGGTTTTAACATCTCGGCAGCGATTGAGCAGTGGAATTAAGCTTAGAAGTATGAAAAGGATCCTTGGATCTCAAAGACAATATTATACTAGCATTTTCAAATGAAAAGAAACGATACGATAGGAACGAAGAGATTTAGTTTCTGGATAGGTACAGATGTTAAAACAATACTTTTTACATCCCCCACCAGCTATTTGCAGCTGTCTTCAGAGTTTTCGATACAATTCTTCTAGCTTTATCGTTTTAACCTCTCTTATCATCTTCGTTCTTCAGCTCACTATTTCCAGGATAGTATTATTATATTACATTGTAATTCAGTGTAATCGTCCTTTAAAAACTAATCCAATAACATGTGTACTTATTTCTAATTTTCAATTTTTTAATTTTATGCTTCAAAAATTTTAATTACCTATTACCATTGTATCTTAAATTTAAAGTACACGTACAAAACTGATACCATGTATTACATAATAATTTATTGAAATTTTTCCAAAGAAAAGGATATTTATTTAAAGAAAATATCCTTTATTTATTAGGTTATTCATATTCCAGCAAACCCTATAGTTATTTTGTATCCTTTTTACATTTAAATAGGATTATACCCAGAAAAAAAAAATGGTGGGGTATTTAGAACCGTCTGGTAATAAAATTATTAAATCACGTGTTCAATAAATCTTTTATAATAATGTAACAAACAGGATTAGAGCTTGGGTATTATTAGTTAATAGTATTAAAACTCTTCTACTGCCTTGTAAAATATAATTTTTCAGTTAAAAAAATATTTGTTAGTAAAAAAATTTTAAATTTTTAAAATTTATTAAATACAAAATGGGGTCTGCAGAAGATTATTTTATTTAAAGGATTTTTTAAGCAATGGGTTTATATACTACGTAAATTCAATGGGTTTGGACACCAATTTTGCTGTTATTCAGTGTTATTCAGCTTTAATATTGTAAAAATATCTCTTTAAAAACTTTGATTTTATTTTTATTATTTCAATAACACGGCCTGGTATTAGATTATAACAATGCCATATATTTTTAACGTCTAACCTTCAATTTTATGTGCAATATTATTATTTTATTAGGTATTTCAGTTTGACCTATAAATTGAAAATTGAATCCAAACACAAGTGAACTACTAAAATTATATCTATATAATATATTTTATTAAACTTTTATGACTTTTGATTTGTTCTGGTTCATATAGTGATAATAGACTTGTTTTTATTTTTAATATATAATCCAAATATTTTCCCAATTTTTTATAGTCTATTAAGACAGTGTTTAATTTTGTGTTAACTTTGTTATGTTGTAAAGTATTAATTGATTTAGGTAGAAACTTTCAAAATTAATCGGATGTGAGTTCTGATTCTATAAATTAAATTTTTAAATAGACCAGATATTCATGCAAAAACTCTTTTTAAATTTCTCGAATACTTAATCTCGATTAATATGTCATTCTAAAAATATTGCATTTTATTTGTACATAATAAAGGCTGGGTCATGATTTGATATATAAACAGAGTAATAAACTGTTAACTATAGCTCTAGATCTAAATTGAATGTGCCTTTTTCATATAATTTCAAATCTTAAATATTTCCATTTAAATGAATTCCTTTTTATGGATTTTGAAAATCGCAATCGATATACTTTAATCGATGTATTTAACAATTTTGATTTACACAACAAGGCATGGCTTATTATAGATTCAAGGTAATTCTGTGTTTCTATTGAACTAACTATGATCAAGTCTTCTTTTATTAAAAATCTTGCTTTTGATAAGTTTACAATTTTAAATGGACCATGAATTCTCAAGGTTCACACTTGTTTTGACTACTAAAGTATATTAAACAAAATTACTGTAATATAGAGTTTGATTATAGTGAGTCATTTGGCGTAGTTTTATATGGCTTTATACAATTTCGGTAATAATATTTCAACAGAATGATAAGTTTAAGAGAATTAAATAAGTTTAGGGAATAAATTAGAGGATATGGAATCAGTTTGATCAAGTTTTGACAGGAAAATGAAACCTCGTGCAGAAATATAGATGAAAGCTCAGTAAAACTTGAGTTATAGACTTTCTAACTTCAATAAAGTCCAAATCGGTTAATACAAGGAAATTAGTATTCATTCAAGATTTTTTTAAGTTATATAATACATACTAAATCAACATGTAGAGGTACCCACAAGTTTATAATATTAATATTGAGCATTGGATTCTATAATATATATTGGTTTTTGTTAGTGTTAATTTTTTACAGATTTCCTACAATAATATTGTATTATGTATAAAATATAATACATAGTACCTAATAATTTAATAATATCATCTTTTATAATATAATCCACTGAGATTTAAGTGTAGGTCAAACTTTTTAATAAGAATATAAACAAAAAAAAAAAAATTCACATCAAAATTTGAAGTTAATAATATTAAAATTCTGTTAAAATAAAATTTTAGTTTAAGTATACTTAGATTTTCAACATCAAAAAGTAAACATTCTATAGAAATGTACACTCATGGTCAGAAATATAGGTGTACATAGTTAATACAGTTTAATTTTTAAGTTATTAAAATCAAATAAATTATTTGAAATTTATTTAAAATTTTATTCTGGTTCATTGGTCAACAGAGTCATTATTGATTTCTGAAGTTCGGTAATTATTTAACAGTCAAACTGAAAAGTCCTGCGACTGTCTCTCAGATATATTTGGGTTTCAGAGAATTGAAAGTTCATGAATAATATTTGAACAAAGGCGGGTAGGGAAGCGGTAGTGGACTTATACTACCGGACACAGTTGTAAGTCTAATACTCTATAAAAAGTCGAATTTAAAACTAGGCTACTATATCCAACATGTTTTTTATACCTTTAAATATTTAATTTTGAGGAGGTTCTAGTAAATTTTTGTAAAAAAAGTTTAGTTGAAAGAAATTTGAAAGTAAAGAATCGAAAGCAATGTTTTGTCACATAAGATTTTGGCGTAAAAGATATCTAATGTATAAATCAATCCAAAGAAAAATTAAAGCAATTTCCTTCTATCATCAGACCAATGACGTAGTAGTAAAGACGCCGCCTTTCAGTTGTAAAGTTTAGGGTTTAAACCACGGTTAGATCATATTTAATAAAAAAATATCGTAAAATTGTATAATTATATCGTAATATTAGATAGGATTTAATATAAATATATAAATAAATGTTGTGTAAGATAATAGATGGCGCACAAAATTAACATTTGTGTATTCATAATCTTATACAATGCCTATAGTCAAGTAATCAACAGCTTAGTTAAAGAAATTGAAGCCTAGTCTAATAGACTGGATTAATGCACTATACTCATTAAATTCACTATACTCCTTAATGCATTGTTTACTTTAAATTTCAGAATTTTTGTCGGAATTCTTGAAAACATATTTTTGATGGGTATTTTTATTAACCCATTTTTGGGGCGTGACCTTTGTTTGTTATTATTTTTGCATTAAATTCTTCTGAGAGACTGTTTTTCGTTGAAAATTTAATAGAAAAAAAAACAAGAAACAACTTTATTTAATTAATTGAATTTATTACTTTGTGTAGTGGCGTTTGACTCTAAGTGTGTGTTAATACCAACAATTTATTTATTTTTTTTTTACTTCTAAATAAAAATGTTCTGAATTTATGACACGATTTCATTTTAATAGTATTTCTATATTCTCATTTTATTTTTTATGTGCGTTTATTCTTTGACACTAACTAATACTAATTCGTTTTTAGTGTTTTTCATATAAAGTGAAGTGATCTATCAATCACTGTGTAACTATATATATAATAATATGAATTTTGGCATTTTTATTTAATATTTTTTGTTATCAAAATTTATTTATTTTTTTTTTTTGATATTTTTGTAACACAAAAAATTTGCGATTATTGCCATAAACTTTTGACATAAATTGAATTATGAGATTTTTATAAAAAGGATTTTCATTTATTCACTCACTCATTCATACTATTTGTTTTGCGTCCTTTTTCTATATTAATGAATGATTATACATGAATAGGAACTTTAAGGTGATTATTTAAGTGATTTTTTGGGTAAACGTTTTTGATTACTGTTATCAAAAATTTTTTGAGTGATAATATTAATTGGTATAAGAGTGTATTTTTAGTGAGTGTATTGTATTGTTGTTGAGCACTTTAAAAAAAAACTAATCATATTGTTAACTCTAATTATTTTATTTGAAGGATTATGAAAACAAATTTGTAGTGTGAAATATCTCTGCATTTTTTTATTAATTTTAAACTTAAAGAATCCAAAATTTGGTATAATACATACAATATACTTCAAATCTATCAATCAGTCCTGCATAACATATGAGTCAAATGGTACCAAGTAAGTAGAATTCCCTGATATTTATTACTTTCCGAAATACCAATTATTAGTAAGATTTAAATTTAAGTTAAAGCTTACAAAATTTTAGTATTAGTAACAGAGTCAAGCAACACCACTTACAATTTCCAGAAAGTAAATTTTGAGTTTAATTACTTTTTTAATTATTTATGATATTTAAGTACTTGGGAATCAAATATTTTAATACCACGAAATAAGCAAAAATGGGTTACTATCACAAGTCTGTTTTTCTTTTAACTGTATTTCATTTACCTGTATTAACATTTGCTTGTATTTCATTTGCCTGTTTTTTCATTTGCCTGTATTTTGCAGAATTATTTTCACTTTCATTAATATTTTAGCTGAAGCCAAATTAATTTAATTGATATTTCAGTGGACTACTCCCAGAAACCAACTATAAAATTCCTCCTAGATATTTTTTATATTAATATATATTTTCAACAATAGAGAACTTCCAAAAGTGAGGGCTCCCGCTCCCTAACCCTCGCTAGACAAATTATTAAAACCCTGATTTTGTAACCAACTATAAAATCTTTCATAACTCAGATTATCCCATATGTATATATATATATAAATATTCTGAAAAAAGCGTATTAATCGTGCTTTTGAATTCAACTATAAAATTTCTCCTTAATTGTAATGTCTAATTATAATAGTACTCAATGTTTATAAAGAACTACACGGCTCAAAAGGATTTTCACCTATAAAATGCTCTAAAAATTTAACGATTTTAAAAAACTCCGGTACTAGGGAGGTTCAAGCTAAATTAGTACTAATCTAATCTACCATTATACAAATAAGTATTTTGTAAACATTTTGGTACATCATGCACATGCAAAAATTATTTAACTAAATCTCAACTCCTTTTGCAAGAGACTCTACCATCTTAGATTTTACAGTATAACCTGTTGAAGTATACAAAAAAATATTGTTTTGGTAGCTGTCACCAAGTCTTCACCTAAAGTTTTCTGTAAATATTTTAATTAAATAATTAAATTCATTAAATTTCAAGCCAAGAAATCTTCAATTTTATTCATTAGTCAATACAAAATGTTAAATGACAATAAAAGGCTAACCCAAAAGTAAACTAAAGTTTTTCCATCGCAAACCATTTTAAACACAAAGGAAATCAAAGTAAAGAAAAGTTTTGAATTCTAATAATTAATTACAAGTAAAAATATAAGAAAAATTGTAATTCTTATAAAGTAAAAGTTTTCAATTTCCTTCAAAAAGAAAAAACCATAATAGAAATTTCCAATAAAATTTTAATTAACTTTGAATTTTTTTTTGAATGAAAATGAAATTCAACTAAAACAAAATGATAGATCTTTTATTTTTATATTTTTAAATAAAAAGTTAACTTTTAAATAACTTTTCTATTTTATTCTATAATTAAATATAAAATTAAAAAAAAAAACTATCTAAAGTCTGTCATTGTTTTTGGTGAATTCAAAGTTACTGGAAATCTTAAATGTCATTTCACGGAAATTATAAAAGACTCCTTCTACCATTGAATTTCATTTATTTAAATACAAAATTGAAAACTTTTGAACTGTTTCAAGTATAGGTAATGGATATTTTCCATGTCCCCTTCTTATTAAAAGAAATAAATTTATAACTTTTCTAAAATTAAAAAAAAAGGAACAATTACCTACTATTTAATTTTCTATTATTAAATAAATTGTTTAATTTTCTTAAAAAAAAAAAATGAAATTGAAAAAAAGGAAAATAATAGTATTAATTACATGTATTAAAAAAAAGTATCTTAAATTATTCTAAATATAGTAATTACGCCTACGTTTTTCATTCTCAAATTTAACTTTAAAATTGACACGTGTATGTATTTATAAAATAATTTGATAATTACGTACATATATTATGTTTCTCAAATATCTGGCATTAATTTCAGGAAAAATTGTAAATCAAAATTGAAAACACTAGCTAATTTATAGAAAATTAAATCAAAAACACAAGTTTACTTAACAAGTTGACTTAAATTCAGTCAACTTGACTTAAATACAAAGTTTAGGTCGAAAACATTAGTTTTAACTTTAAACTTAAAATGTGATATTAAAAAAAATATTGAAAATCGTTTATACTTTATTATAAGTGTTATTTGCTTTCGACATCAAACTTCAAATAATGCAGGTCTTGAAGTTCTGGGTCAGGCTACTAGATTTGCTTTAGGAAATACTAAAATTTTTATTCGGAAATATCGTGGCTTTTCAAAGCAATGAATTCTATTAAATATAAGAATAGAAAAAATATTAAATAATCTTAGGAGCATTATAAGAAGTTCGAAGGAAATTTTAATTAAGAGGTCTAGCAACAATTACTTAGAATTTATAATAAAAAGAATAATTTAAAATTTAAAATAAAATTTCATATATATTGATTCAAAATATTATGAATTTCTTATAAGTTAACAAATCAAACAATTAAAATTAATTTGAATAATCCAAACAATTAACTTTAAAATATAGAAAATTTTAAAATTACAGTATCTATATTAAGTAATTCTAAGAATTTTTCCTGTAAAATCGTTTTATCTATAATTTTTTTCTATAATTTTATAGGTTGATTTATAAATATCAAAATTTAATTACATGAATTATTATTGTGAATTATTTCAACTGTTACAAAAGTTCGTTCTCATTAAAAAAAATTTGAATTAATTTAATATTTAGAAAAGTCTTTACTAGACAGAAAAAAAACCATTGTCTAATTTAATTCCACCAATTAAACACATCAGAATAAACCTAATAACAAATATCATTTCCGTAGTAATTTCTAAAATTAAAGAACAAGTTTTGAAAATTCCTTTGCTACCGCCAAAGATTTTAAGCCTTCCACCAACAAACTCAACCATTCGGATTAAAAATTATGATTGCAATACCTGAATTAGAAACAGAGAAGATAAAGCTAATCTTCTACATTACGGAAACAGATTAGAAATCAAAATCAATTACTTAATAATTTTTCGAATTGTATAATTTACCATTAGAGATTTTCCTTAACTTACCACAAATAAAATCTTTTACGCAAGTTAAGTAATATTAAAAGACATGAAATATAAAATGACATATGATATATTATTTCCCATGTATGTAGAAAAATATTATTTAATACCTAGTTATAGTATATGTAGTGACATACATATATAATAATAAAATATATTTTATACAAATACTAAGACAATTTATTGAGGTAATAAAATCAAATTTAAATAATAAAATATTTTTAAATTAAACAGGATAAACTTCAGATTTTTAAGTGCTCACCAATAAATTGTAACTAACATTGTTTTTTATTTCAATATTATATAAAGCTTTTTCTTGTTTTTGTAAAGTTCGAACAAGAATTTTAAGTGTATTATTAAGTTAAGTTTGTAATCAATTACTTTTACTAGGGTACTTCGAAAATTATCCTAAGATATTTTATAACTTAACTACTTTTCGAAATATAAACGTGAAAGGTTATAAATATGTTTATATTAATAATAAGTTCAGAGATTAAATTATAACTTAAATTTGAAGCAGAAGTCAAACAATAGGAATTGGGTTTAATTATTAATATAACTCGATTTTCAATTTAACTCTGTGTCGAAATTTGGTACCGCAAATACCGGAGGTAGAATTTGTTTAAAAAGTCAGATAAATTTAAAGCCGTTATTGTCAATGTTAATACCAACGTTAATGTCAAAGTTAATGTAAATTTTACTACCGATGTTGGTGTCAATTTTGAAGTGACAATATTAATGTAAGTGTTAATGTCAATGTTAATGTCAATTTTAATGTCAATTTTACTATCAATGTAAATTTCAATAGAATATGACATTGTAACGTTAAATGTCAATGTTAATTCATTATAAATGTCAATTTTATTGTCAATATTACTGTCAACGTTAAGATTAAAATTTTTTATATAAATTTTATAGATGACTAGCTAATACCCGGTGCGCGTTGCTGCGCCTCTTAATGGTTAAATTGAAGTTGATAATACAGCAAAAAGTTAACACAAAAATTACACAAGGTTTACACATGTAAATTTTAATATGTATGAAAGCAATCTTTTTAAAAAGATTTTTCTAGGATTATTCTAGTAATTTTTGATACTTTCTGTAATTCAAAGCAGTACAAACTACTTTCCAAAATTTGACGTAATTTACTTCCAAAAAAATTTTTTTGACTAATCGTAGGACCGACTGTTAACAGGCTTAACTCCATTTTCAAGTTGTTTCACACATATAAAATTTGAGGTCAATCGGTCAAATCGTTTCTAATTTAGAGTAAAATAACCAAAAACTTTATAAAAAGCTGTTGGGCCGCAATGGGTTAATGGAACTTAACAAAATTTATTTTGGGTGGCTTTCTTGAAAGCCAAAGCAGAATTTCGTAAAGTCGGACAAAATTTGGACCCAAAATTTTTTTTTGACCAACCGTCGGCCCGACATGGGTTAACAAATTCCAAAACTGTTAATAGTGTCAACTCAATTCTCAAGGAGCATCACCTATACAAAATTTGAAGTTAATTGGTCAAACAGTTTCGAACTTAGAGTAAAGTATTGAAAAAACCTATAAAAAGCTGTTGGGCCTCAATGGGTTAATGGAACTTACCAAAATTTTTTTTGGGACTTTCTTTTAAGCCAAAGCAGAATTTCATAAAATCGGACAAAATTTGGACCAAAATTTTTTTTGACCACCCGTCGGCCCGACATGGTTTAACAAATTCCAAAACTGTTAATAGTGTCTACTCAATTCTCAAAGACCATCACGTATACAAAATTTGAAGTCAATCGGCCAAACCGTTTTCATTTTAGAACAAAGAAGTTTAAATAATTGCACCACAGCCCCAACTTGGCGGTCCGTTAGAGCAAAATTTTTGGGCCACGATTTCTTTCCGTACCCAAAAACCTCAATACACAAATTTTCATGAAAATCGGCTGGGCAGTTTAGGAGTCTATTCGCTACAAACAAACAAACAAACTTTCATTTTTATATATATAGATAAAATAATCTTGCACACTTTTTAAATATTTAATTAAAAAACAGAAGACTTTAAATTGCCTTTTATTTAAACTTCATTAAAGCTTCAAATTCGAATAAATCAGAAATAATGAATACTTTCAAAATATTTATATTAACGAAATTAACGTATATATTAAAGAAAGTTGGCCCAATCAGTTTGAATTTCACGCAAGGCGGATAAATGTCGCCAGAAGCTGTATGAAGAGTCGTAAAATTATATTTCAACCACAATTGGCACTTCTTAAACATATTTATATCGCAAATTAAAAAAATTTAATTAATTTAACCAGTTCCTTAAACTGTAATTAAAATTAGTAGTTAACCCACAACCAACTGCAGTAGTCCAAGAAATCCCATGGACATACCTCAACAAACCTATACATTAAAATTTAAAAAGAAACGAATATCCAAAAACTTGAATAAAATATAATGCAGATATAAACCTATACCCAGAAAAAAAAACCAATAGTACTTTAGTTGAACTCATAAATAAGTAATTCAGTCAGTATAAAAATTAACCATTCATATGGGGAAACAATAAAATGTCAACCAAAATAATAAAAAACGAGGAAGAGTGTAGTAAAGTAGACTGTGTCAACTCTGGGATACCCGTATGACCGTATCATATACATTATATCATCCGATTAATTACTTTTGTCAAAATTTCAAACATACAACTTCATTAGGTATAGTGTAATGCTCATATTAAATAAGGAGTTGTATGGCAGCTACTCGAACCCTCTACAGTAGACCAACCAAATTTTGCAGAAACTTTGGCCATTACACTAAACTATTTTTAGCAAAATTTCAGACACCCAGCTTAATTAGGTGGAGAGTAATGCTCATATAAAATAAGAAGTTGTATGGCAGCTACTCGAACCCACTCCACTAGATCAACCAAATTTTGCAGACTCTTTGGCCATAAAACTAAACTACTTTTGGCAAAATTTCAGACCCGCAGCTGTAATAGGTACAGAGTAATACTCATACAAAAAAAGGAGTTGTATGGTTGCTACCCGAACCCATGGACCAAAATGGCTGGATTTAAATAGCGATGACGGCTATTGAAAAAAACCGAATTTGCGAAAATTTCAAGATCCTAGCTCCTTTAGTTTTTGAGTTATCGTGCGGACGGACGGACGGACGAACACACATCGCTAAATCGATTTATTTTTCGATTCTGATCCGATCCATACACTTGAGTCTATATCTATCCCCCCTCCTTCTCTGCGTTACAAAAGTAATGGCAAATTTATTATACCCTTTGGCTATATAGTCATACGGGTATAAAAAAAAAAACTTTTAACTTATAAATGTCCCACAATAGTAAAAACCAGTTACAAGAATAATAAAAACAATATAGTGATCCTTTTTATACCCGTATGACTATATAGTCAAAGGGTATAATAAATTTTCCATTACGTTTGTGACGCAGAGAAGGAGGAGGGGTAGATATAGACTCAAGTGTATGGATCGGATCAGAATCGAAAAATAAAACGATTTAGCTAGGTATGTCCGTCCGTCCCCACGATAACTCAAAAACTAAAGGAGCCAGGATTTTGAAATTTTCGCGAATTCGTTTTTTTGCAATAGACGTCATCGCTATTTAAATCCATCCATTTTGGTCCATGAGTTCGGGTAGCTGTCATACAACTTCTTTTTTTATATGAGTATTACTCTGTACCTATTACAGCCGCGTGTCTGAAATTTTGCCGAAAGTAGTTTTTTTCTATGGCCAAAGTTTTTGCGAAATTTGGTTGGTCTAGTGGAGTGGGTTCGAGTAGCTGCCATACAACTTCTTATGTTATATGAGCATTACTCTTTACCTATTGAAGCTGGGTGTCTGAAATTTTGGCAAAAATAGTTTAGTGTAATGGCCAAAGTTTCTGCTAAATTTGGTTGGTCTACTGCTGAGGGTTCGAGTAGCTACCATACAACTCCTTCTTTTATATGAGCATTATACTACACCTAATAAAACTGTATGTTTGAAATTTTGCCAAAAGTAATTAACCAGATTATATAATGTATATGTTACGGTCATACGGGTATCCCAGAGTTGACACAGTCTACTCTACTACACTCTTCCTCGTTTTCATTATATTTTATATCTTTTGTTATTTTTAAATTTTTACTGTTGTTTTTTTTTTTTTGAAATAAAACTTTGTATTAGTATTTGTGTTTATTTTTGAGTTTTAAAAAAAAGCTTGACAGGAACTTCTTTATTTTTTTCAAAACCTCATTTTTGTAGCTTATAAACAAAAATACTAAAATTTATTAGTTTTTTACAAATTCTATTTTTTATTTTACTTGAAGAAAAGTTAATATAAAGTTTTGGTTTTAATATATCAAAAGACATATTTAGCTTTTTGATTTAGTTGTTCTATGTAAGGAATTTCTTTTTAAAAATATTTAAATAAATAGTTACATAGTATACTTGGTATATACTAATTCAAAAATTTTAAGTATTTGAGTGAAGTTTATTATTTTTGGTTTTTTAGTTTTTATATTTATTTTTTATTTGTGGTTTCACATAAAAACAAATACTGTAGTAAATAGTTGACACTATTAAGTTTTTGGTACAAGGTGCTTTTTGTATTTTGTAATTTTTAAAAAAATAAACTTTTAAATTCCCAGTAGAATGTATGAGTAATTTTTCATTATTTTTGTTATACTTGAAAAGAGTTTTGAAAACAACCATGTTGGTTAAGTGACAAATCTTTAAACCGTTGAAACAAAAATCTCGATTTACAGATAATATTAAAAATTGTGTCAGATATAAAGCCAATCAGAATGGTATAAGTAATATTGATAATACTATACTATTAAACTTAAAGTTAACTATACCCCGTTTGTTGGAAATGGTAAAGCCGACATATAATATTTAAAAGCTGAAGTATAAAGCCCAATTATTTAACATTTTTTTGCAGTGACTTTAATAGTATTTTCTACCTTAGAATTTTCATAGCAAATTTCTGCTCAAAATAGACCAGTAGACAAGACAATTAAATATTAAAAATTGCCAATGACATCTCCAACTCCAAAAAGCTTTTATTTCCTTATTTATTTATTCGTTGTACCAGACAATAGTAAATATTGCCTGATAATATTAATGCTTTGCCTATTTGACATTTGGGCTTCCTATTAAATTATTTTAATAAACACTATATTTTTTTAATTAGATATGATCCCGAGACTTTTCCTAAATGCTTATTCCTAATTGATTTTACATCTAAGCTGTATAATACTTAATGAAAAAGAGTTTCTCTTAGGTTAGATGTAGCAATTTTTGTAACAACCCAATTCGAAACTAATTGAACTAGTTTATTCATATTTGGAGATTAATAAAGGGTACTAATACCTTTATTTTTAATTTTTGTAAAATTATTTTTTGAATAATATTCTTGTTTCATAAAAGGCTGTGTCAAAATTTTAATACATAGTTTTTTGTACAAATCCCCAACTATTTTCCTTCTTAAAGTACAGATGATCATCAAACTTTTTTTTATAATAAAAAAAATTGACTTCTAATATATTTTCCGGCCAAGAATTGTAGTATATAATGGTTGTCCGTTTAAGATTTGTATATTGGCTTACAATGGCTTTGCAATTTGACGGGTCCCTTACATTACGGATGTGGGCCAACCCTATTTATATTAATTTTATAAGTAGTATTATTTTTTTTGTTTATATCATAAACCTATTTTATATTTAACTATGTGTTATATTTGGTCACCATGGAGATTTGTTAAGAAAAACAGTTTTTCAATAATTGGTTCCGTCCAGTTGGAAAGCAGCAAATGATGAATTGCAACGATGAAATGTATACTGACTGCTGCAAGTTTTATACTAAACGTTTTACAGCGATTTGTTTTAAATTTTTTATTTTTTTGAAAGCGCTTTTTTTTTAAATTATTGTACAAAGTATCTATGGTTACAGTTGCATTGTTTTGAAGAATTTTTTTATAATAAATAAATAAACAAAAAAACTGGGTAATTATGAAAATAAATGAGAGTTTTCTGGCAAATTAATTCTCGCTACTCTTTTAAGAAATAACATTGTTCCGTTATGCTGCAAAATTTATGAAGCAATTTAAAGCAGCTTAAAATCTGTTCAATAGGAAATTGCTTTAAGCGATTTAATATTTGTAAAGCGCAATATTGAATTGTACAGGCCAATGCTAATTAAATAATTCTTGTATGGGAATCAAACTCACACCCCCCTCGTTTAATAAACCAAAATATGTTTAACCACTTTACTACCGAGGCCCCGTATTTTATATATTTTACTAAAATAAAATATGATTCTTATTATTTCCACTTTATTAAGCCAACTTTATTAATAATTTTTCATAGAATTTCAATTAACAACTGGTTGATAAAAATTCTATTTTATTACCTATATTATAAAATTTCCCATAATTTGTAGAATTTTTTAAGTATTATATTACCAAAAAAAAATTAAGAACTTTTTCACTTAAATTTACCCCTGTAAAATAAAATATAAACTTTAAAATATAATTTTTAATTCTGAACCCATTTTTTAAAATATTATTTTACAAAACATAAAAAATAATTATACTTTTAAATTTTTCAGTGAATAGATATTTTTTTAGAAGGTTTCAAATTTCTAAAAAAAAAAAAATTTTCTTTTATAACTGTGCTTCCTTTTGCTTTTTTCAATTTCAACTGAAATTTAATCCAATTTTTATTACCTACATAATAAACATACCTTAAAATAATATAATACCTATAAATACATGTACATGTATAAGTAAAAGTTACTCTATATACCTAAAAAATTCCAAAATTTTTAGAGAAAATTGTTTTAAAACTTTAATATTATTTTCACCGAAATTTATTATTGTAAAGCATACTTTTAGGAAAAAACTTAAGTCAATAAAAGTGTTACCAGTGTTTGTGTTTTTTTTTTTTTGTTTTGATTTTGTTTTTCTTTGTATGAATGTATGTGATACCTTATATTTTTATTTTTACAGTATATTATAGAATACAATAATAATTTCTAATACTCGTTGAACATTTCGCTAAAAAGCTTATTTTGTTGTTGTTGTTGTTTTTTTTCTTTTTTTGAAAAATTCCTAATACACGATCCGTTATTTTTTGTAAGTAAAAATAAAATTTATTTAAGATTGTATTTTTTATTTTCACGAAAAAAATGTTTTTTTCAGATTTTTTATTATTTTCTTACAATTTATTGGATAATAACATGAAAATCTTACAAATAATCGAAATTTTTTATGTTGCAAATACATATAAAGAAAAAAAAATATCAGAGTCAATATTAACAAATTATTTTTTTGATATTTTTTATAAGTAGGTACTTTTTGCGGTAGAATGATATAAAGTCAAATGTGATAATGCCATAAAGGATTTTTTTTAGTGAAATAAATTCGCATTTAAATAATATCATGAATAGTTTAAGACTTTATTTCAAACGAATGATAAAGTAAAGTAAACTGGTGACAATTTTGGGATACAGGGATACACACACATGCACACATTAATATAAACATTATAAGAACCGGGTGACTTTTTTTTTATACGAGGTAATGGAAAGCTCGAAAGCCACCCATTGAAACTGTGCTTTGGGTAGTGTGCGATTTTAACACACCGTAACCACAACACCGTTTTTGAGTCAAACTTTAGGAGGGAACCTATGATACTAATATACAGTTTAGCTACAGGGATGGGGATATGTAAGGAATTGGGATTATGGTTGAAGTTATTTGGGATTTCTGGATTATGGGAATGGGGAAAATTGGATGAGATATTTAGAAGTAAGATGTTAATGTTCTTCTTAAATTTACCTAAATCGTGCATTACTTTTGAAAATCCTAAGGCCGATTCGAACTAGGGAGGCCTGTGATAGGGATCCAAAACACCACTCCAATTAATTCTCAATTTAAGAGATATAATGGAAGCAGAAAAAAATTTTGTTTAGTTTTGTGCATTTAAATTCTTGTTACTAAATTACATGGATATTCCTAAGTACAAAAAGTAATTTAAAAAGTAGTTAAACTTCAAATTTAATTACTTCTGGGAATTACAAGTATTTTTATTTAATTCAATAAAATTCAGTAAAATTATACTTAAAATTATTAAGTATCGAAATCTTACTAAAACTGGTAGGTACTTGACAAAGTATTATGATCTGGTAACAGTACTTAAGTACCATTTTACTCAATATTATACACGTCTGGACACACTTATGAGATTATTGTGTATATTGTACTTAGTAACTTAATTAAAAAAAATAAAATAAAACTTAAAACCAAAAAATCATAATTATTTCAAAAGTTAAACTAAAAAAAGACCATAATTTTATTGTTAAATCTTTAAAAATAATTTCTAAATTAAATTTGTCTTATATGAAATTTTAATTAATTGCTAGAAATTTATTCACGTGTAAATTTTGAATTTTTTCGCAGCTCGGAAATATAATTAGCAGGATAATATTACAAGTCATGTATAGTATATAAAGAGATCAACCAATATATGGTACATGATAATATGTAATTACCAAATGACAATATATTTATATAGTACATAATATAAAGCAATCGTTCTTCTCAATTTGAAACGACTACATATTTTTATTTGAGTATATAATTGTTCATATTTATATGGATGTATTGTTTAAATGTATGCATTTATATGAATACAAGTATAGTCATCTTCACTTTTTTGAAATTAATACTACGGTTAATTATTTTCGTTTGAATATAATTACATTTTGTGTTAAAACCAATTTTTTTGAGTTATTGTCGTCACTTCATATTGTTCATAAGTTGAGTTGTTGTACATTATGAATTAAAAATATAATTTAATAATTTAATAAAATATACAATTGTTTCATTTTAACCCCGAGCTATCTAAACAATTATGGTTTTATATCATTCGGCATTATTTCAATTCTTAAAATATTTTGCAACAATTCAAAACTTAAGAAATTATTTTATAATTAATATCTTTTAAATTTTTTTTTTTTTATAAATTTAAAATACGAAATACGAGTAAAGTTTTTTTTAAGAATTAGATACAAAATTCTTTTAAAAATTCAATAAATAACTATAAAGTTGAAATATAAGTTTATAATTTAGTGTCAAATTTTTCCAATAAAATTAGTAATTTATAATGCAAAGTTGTTCGAAATTAAAACAAATTTATCTTGGAAATTAAAGTAAATTAAAAGATGTATCTCCTATAATAGGGCTTATGTGCTTTTATGAAAAATATGAGATAGATTGAAACAAAAAAAAAGAGTTTTATAAGTTTACATTAAAAACCTTTCAAATAAATCGACAGCTCCCCCAAAATGAGATTAAACTCAATTTCCCTAAAAAAAGTTCTATATCGATGCAGGGTCATAAGTCCCCAAGGGATTCATTTAGTCGGACATAAGTTCCCAAGGGACTTAAGACTCATAGCAATGAGCCAAAACTCCTAAAGCGACTTACGACCCTTAGAGTTTTGACTCAAAAAAATGGGTCATACCTCCTTTACACAGTTCTCATCTGAAGAGTTATTAATAATATTAAAACAAATATTAATTTTAATTATATAACATCAGTAACGGGTACGAATATATAAAGACTTTCTTGAACTATAATATCAAAAAAAAGAAGCATACATTTTGGAGTTGGAATCGAAATTTGAGTACCCCTTTTTTCTAAAATTAAGAAAAAACTAATAATTTTTAAATAATATTTATTAAAGCGCGCCATAACTCACTTAGTTGGTTATAACTTCCAAAACGAGCTCATCACCCACTGATTAAGGGACTAATGCCCCAAGTTAATTTTTTAAAGGGAATCTCAGATCGCACAAAAGTCAAGGACCTATGACGGTGGGAATTATGAATCTGCACTAGTTAGATTATTGTGATTCCAACTTTCTTAAATTACGTGTATGTGGAACCAATATTTTAATAGACGCAGTTACTAACATAATCAACTTTTTACTTAACATCTTTTTAAATCATCCTGTTCCCAAATGTGCACCCATTATTTAACGGTACAATATAACACGCGCCTTCATAACCGCCAAAACCTTGTCCCTGTAGCCAATATTCTTTCATTACTAAATATTATAATTTTTAATATTGTAGTCTACAAAATAAATGAGCTTTTCTATAACAATTGCAAGTTAGTTTTGTTAAATATAAAAATTCTGAGTAACTGAAGTTATTTGCCGTTATCTATAGTAATATAACAGTTTATGACAACTTTATTAGCAATTAAAAGTATTTTACTGCTTGAATTTATAACTTTACATGTAAAATTTTTTATAATATATGTTACTATCTCCCCTTTTTTTTCCCTTTAATTACTTCCCCCAACTTCTCTCATCATTCTCAACAAGTTCTCAACACACTTACAACTATTAAACCCTTCAATATTAAAATATACTCAGCACAATTCATTTTTAATTCCTTCTTCAAAATTTCTTAGTAATTTTTTATATTAAAAAAAAAAAAACAAATTTGATGACAAAAGTAGTACATACTCGAATTTTTTAATGTCAAAACCATTAAATTACTTTTCTAAAAACTAAAAAAAAAAAATTATTTTTTGTAATAAAAAACTGGCTACAATAAAATTTTACTCATTATTTTTCTTTAGAATTTCAGTTAAGTACATATTGTCAAAAAAAAAAAAAAAAATAAAAAAATATTATTTATAAATATCTTATGTTACTTTAAGTTTAAGTATTCACTGTACATATAATATGAGAATATGTGATTTTGAGGTTTTATAACATTTCTTTATGGTTTTGTAAAAATTTTTTATATTGAAAACTTTCTCTTCTCTTTAATATCTACATATATATTATAGAAATAAACTAATACTTACATTAAAAATACATAAATAAATATAAATGTCATATAAAATAGAATATTTTTTCATACAGGGTGTTTCATACATCAAATAAATGTCAAAATATTATCCAGACCGTCATCTTAATTATTAGCTTGAACTGAATACATATATATTGAACAGATCGCTAGTTATAACGGTTTTTGTAAAATAGAATAAAATAACAAGGATACTTTTAAATGTCCTTTTCCTCCTTAAAGGATAATATGCGCCATTAAAGCTATATATTTTTTGAAAGCTGGAACCCTAGCTATCTTTTATATATAGTCATTTGGTCCTACGCGGATACTAGTTAAACCTTAGAATAGCCGTGTTTTGTTTAAGAATCTTAACTGTTATAAGACAAGTAGAAGAGTTGTATCCCTTATCCCAGTTAAAATATATTGGGGGATTTGAACAAGTAGAAAAGGTACAATCCTGTTCAAATCTATTGGTGGATTTTGAGTTGGAATCTTAGGCTCTGAAGTATACCATATTTAACAGAGTTTTGATTTTAAAAATTTCAAGGACTTTAAAAAAAATTGTAAAAATTTTTAACAGATTTGATTTTAAGGAGACGAATGAAATGAACAATATTGTTAGGTGAAATATAAAAGCTTTAATCTTTTTATTGATTTTTATTTGTGTTCTTCTGGTATTCTTTACCAAATAACTGTAAGATTGTGAACATTGAAGGTATTTAAAAAATAATTTTTGTTAACACCCTGTAACAATTTTTTTATTTTTTAATAGCTTTGACAGTATGAAATAATGCACGTTGCCATGCTTTTAAAACCTCAGAACTAAAACAAAGACTTAAAAGTTAGACTATCACTATGCAATTTGAAAAATAAAGTTTTTATTCAACATTTTTCAGGCTGGCTTCCGTTTAGAATTAAAATAACATTTTTTTATCATTGTTGCATTGAACTGTGAAAATTCGTTAAGTTTTGCATTCCAGTGAAAACATGAGAGGGATTGGTTGACAATAAATCATAAATATAAGCACATTAATAAATTATTTAAATTCACGCATCATTAGTTTTGACCTTAGCATAATTGTGTCTAATTTAATAATTGATTGAATTCTTGTTTTTTATCAAAATTCAAAAGCATTTCAAAATAAAAATGAAATATAACTAAAAACAATATTTCGCATATCATTTAATTAATATTTAATTGAGAAATTCCTCAAAAAAATTATTTAATGGATTTTGCAGCAAAAATATTTGATTTGAAATTGTTTTTAGTTTAACAGCAGATGGTCTGTTAATAAATAGATACTATTATTTAAAAGTAATTTTAATATTTATTTATCTATTTATAATATACAATATTATAAGCTAATGGTTATACATTTTGTATTATAATATAAATTATAAATTAAATTTCTTATTAGATATGATCCAACCAAGCTACGCATCTGAAGCCCTTCAATTAAAAGACCGACATCCTAACCACTACACCACCGAACGAATATAATATTAATATCCTATAATCTAATAAATATTTTTAAGCAATAAATAATAGTATATAATACATATTTTAAAAATTGTCTAAATTCCCTGTGGTAAGCCGAACCTATCGTAAATGGCATAAGTCTCTCAAAGTTAATCATATAAATTAATTCGATTCCATTTTACAGTTAAAAATCTTGTAATTGTTTTAAGTTGATTGATGTTAGAAAAGTATAATATTAAATTGTTATTAAATTAGTGCACAAGCTCTTGATCTACACAATTCTTTTTTTGTTATATAAACATATGATCTAACGTATCCTATGTATAAAACTCTTAAGTTTCGCAGCTGAAGAATAAATACGTGATTATTCAATTATTTAAATAGTTTATTATTACATTGCAGAAGTAATTTTAATAATTTAAAACTATATACTATACTACTATACTATAGCTATGAATCACCCTGTAAATATATTTTGTATTTGTTGTAACTTAATTAGAGGGAACTTAAGATCTTAAATTCGGCCCTGCTATTTTACTTTTTTTGTTAAATATGTATTTCAAATTGAATATTTGCAGTTCTCATACATAGACCACCCTGTAATTTCTATATCTAATAATATATATATATATATATACATTAATTTTACAGTTTTTCACAATATAAAATTCAGTTTAATCAAGAAAGAAAATTTTATTCTCTTTAATTTATAATCAAAACCAAAGAAAGTTTAGGTGTTAAGTTTAAGGGAAAAGATTTTTTTTTTGTTTTTGTTGTAAATTCTGGTTTTTACTTTTGTTTTTTTTTTTTCTGATAAAACCAACAGAGAAAAAGTTTTTAATTTTGAAAAACAAAAGAGAAAATTTTTTCCTTATATTTAACTTTAATACGTACGACATACAGAAAAAAATATTTTTTTACTGGATATTTTGTGTGGTTTTATATCAAACCATGTTTTGCAGGTATTGGTTTAAAATTCAAAATTTACCAAAAAAAACAAGAAACAGCAAAAAAATATAAATTAAATATTCTTTTTGGAAAATAACAATTTTAAATCTCTAAAGTCAGTTTTTTTTATTTTGTTGTGGGACTTATAAGGAAAATTTGATTTTTTTTAATTCTAGTGAAAATTCGATACAAAAATTTGTAAGTTCTTTGATCAGAAAATGGTTGTGTTACGTACTTCATTAATAACAAGATTATAATTTTCAGTTTTGATGTTGTAATTAAAAATTATTTAATATGTGCCTAGAAATTAAAGCTTGTTTTGTAATTTGACAAGTGTTTAAAAGGTGTTAAAATAGAAGATTATGGTATTATGACGTTAGATTTTAAATTTTAAATTAATTTTGCCTAAAAGTATGCAATTGTTTTTTTTTTTTAAATTCTCATACATTTAACGTTAAAAAATAAATTATACCTTGTTTGTTAACTTTGTATTATAGGTTAAGATATTCATAATTAAATTAATTGCAAAATAATAACTTATTTCAAAAACATAAGATTGATTCCTTTATTTTATAAGAGGACTTGAGTTGCATAGTGTTAAGTTATTAATTGAAAGAAGTGTTATACAATACTCTAAACCTTACGAAATTGAGTTGAACATGCTAAAATACTAAAATATATCCAATGGAATTTCCAATATTATTTGGAATTATAGAGCTAAGTATTTAAGTTAGACTTATTGAGAGATTTTTCAAAAATGGTTCGATCCTTGAAACCTTAAAAAATATAGTTTTCCATGTATTTTTAATGAGTTGGTCTGCAAGTGACTAGGAAAATTTACCTTTTTTCTATGTAATAGGTGGAACCTCTCCAACTTTATTTATTTTAATTCTGACTAACTAGTTTTATTTCAAACTTAAAGGCTTCTTTGAAATAGATTCGGGGACATTTTAAAAAACAGGATTCCATTTATATTACCTCAAGTGCGAAATTTTGATAATAGCAAAGTATCTAGGTTTATATTGCAATTGTTGAACTTTAGGTGGCTGATAAAAAAATATAAAATTTATAAAAAAATTAAAATCTTTCAATAAAATAATTAGAATCGCAGAAAAATTTTATTTTTAAATATCTTTTTAAATCAAAAAAAACTTGTTGCATCATTTAAATTTTTAGAACTTCTATATTCGAGGATAACCGTTCCAAATTAATCGGAAATTTGTTTAGTAATATAATAAAAAACCTTGTAAAAAACTACTTTCAAATTTTCAATATTAATTTAGTTAAATTGAATTTTATTTTGGATTAAAAAAATGTTGTATAAAATTTTTTTAGAAGCTATAAATAAAAATTTTAATTTAATTTACCGGCAGGGAACATTTTTACAAGCAAACCACAAAAAAATGGGAAATTTTATTTTTACTTTTTTTACAATTTTTTAAAGTTTTTTTTTAGAACAATTAAAAATCAATACTGATTTATTTACTTAAAATAACTTTTTTAAAATCCGTTTAAAAAATTTTTTAAAAATGGTTTATTTTCTACTACAATCTGCGCTAAATAAACAGTTTATTTGAAATCAATTTTCCATTAACTCAATTTATTTTATAAAACTATAGGAATAAATTAATTAGACTAAAATTTTAGTTAAACTTATTAAATAAATTAGGTTTGAATACGATCGAGTCCTGATTTCCATTATTCCGCCTTGCTGTTCTTAAAATTTTGAAAATTTTGAACTCTAATTTGGTTAATTTTTGTTTTTTAAAATTAAGTAAAATTATTAAAAATTT
The DNA here is from genome assembly GCA_963082915.1 of Dolichopus griseipennis. Taxonomy (NCBI): domain Eukaryota; kingdom Metazoa; phylum Arthropoda; class Insecta; order Diptera; family Dolichopodidae; genus Dolichopus; species Dolichopus griseipennis. Next base: position 61,315,693 of record OY720443.1, read on the forward strand.
ACAGGACATCCTAAATGCCTCAATATATTTTCATAGTATATGCGTAGCCTCAAGTATGAAAATATGCAAATATTTCAGTAATTCCAATCCAACGAGAAGTTAGTTGATCATGCATTTAATTAGGCGCTATTTAATTGATTAATATGTTCGGGAGCGTATCGAAATTCCGCGAATTAAAATGTTTTAACTCAAAATCTAGTTTTTTTAAAAATTTCGTTTTTTTAAATCTCGCGTAAAAATTTTAAAATCAGGATTGTACACATTTTACAGAATATGAGTATATTATGCGAGTGGAAAACTGTAAATTTTAAAATACAAGATTTTAAGTTACACGAGGTTTGAAACACGAGATTTTAATTTCGAGAGATTTTGAGACACAACATTTCAATTCGCAAGACTTCGATAGGCTTCCGAACAAATTAAAGAAATAAATGCCACATAAATTAATGCTTGATCAATTTCAGATCAGATTTTGAAACGCGATATTTCGGAGCGAACTCATTTGTTTATTCCTTTTAAAGTTTCCTTTAACTTTCAAATAATTTTAATAAACGAATCATGTGTTTCATAATATCATTGAACTTCATAATATAAATTTGTTGTTTATATATTATTATTGTTTACATTCAAGGGTAAAGCCCTGCTGCAGAGATACAAATATTATTAAATATCCAAAAAAAAAAAGAAAAATATTAAAAATTACAAGAAGGAAGAAAAGTTGTTATTACTTTAAATAAAAATCCATTTAAATCTCGATTATGAGAACTTTAAACTACGAATAACTACCAAAATCAAAAGATTTATCTGGGGAATTAAAATAAATAAATTTAATTGAAACTTTAAATTTAAAGAAATTTTAAAGTTTCTTAGCTTCTATTTTATGAATCCATAAAAGTAAGTAGAATTTAACAATAACACTAATAAAAACACACCATTGAAGCGTTAGAAGTGTAACAGCAGAGTAAAATGTAATAATTTAAAATTAATAAATATTAAGCTGTATAAGTAATATTGAGAATCCCGTATGTGAGTATCGCCAAAAGGAAAGGTTAAAAAATTATTCCTCCAAATAATTTTAAGGAAACCTTTTCCCTAAGTCTGAGAAAGCAAATGAAGTACAAAGAACATCAAATGAGGCACAACGCATAAATATACAAAAGACAACTTTAAAATTGAAATAAGAAATTCAATTAATTATTGCTATACTCAGAAAATTTTCAAATAATCTAATAATTTAATTTAAAAAAAAAAATAACAGTAAGTCCTGTTAATTTGAAGACATCCTTGGCACGTTTCGAACACAAGTTAAAAAGTTATAAGAAAATTGTATGTCGATACAATGAAAGGAAAAGAAGCATTTGGAATTATACAAAAGTAGAAAAAGTGTGTTATCCAGGCAGAGGAGCTGGTTCGAACATAGAATGTTCAAATTAATAGATTCTATTGCTTTTTAAAAAAAAAATTCCAATATTAAAAAAGTTTTTTAAAATAAAATATAAAAAAAAAAAGAAAATTAAATTATTTGCAAAATACATTATATTGATAGATCCTTCAAAAAATTTCCATTTTGATCCTACATTTTCCATTAATATATAAACAAAAGAAAATCTTGATGTCCTTCATTTTATTTCTTTATTATTTTTTTGTTCCTTTTGTTTTTTTGTACTTTTTGTACGTATACTTCAATGAATTTTCAATTTAATTTACTTTATATTTTTTTTACTATGAACAATATTACATTATAAACGATTTAATCATGTGAATGAGCACATATACGTAACACAAAAGAAAATTAACCTAAAATCGATTTTTTGTAATCGAAACACATACGACAACATAAACAATTAAGTTTTAAAGGACTGCAGTTTTTTTTTAAAGTCAATATATAAACATTAAGTTTTCTTTATATTGTTGATGGACATACTGTATTATAAACATCCAAGGCTTGTAATAAAAAAGGTTGTGTGGGTTACCGATGAATGTATAATGAAAATTGTTCTACGAGACGTAATACTTTAAAATTTGTATTCCACACTTTTATTGATTTTAAACCTAAACATTGTGACATAAAATTGAAAAATTTTTTAAATCTCGTGGAGAGGCTTAGATTATATAACTGTGCAATTCCAAAAATCAATTTTTTATTCAACTTTGTGTAGGCTGGCTGTTCGGAATGAAAATAACGTAGATGCTATTTATCAATGATGCATTGAAACGTGAAAATTCAGATGAAAACAGTGGGTGGTGGGTTCACAATCAATCATAAATATGAACACATTGATAATATATTATTTCAATTTATGCATCAGTAGCTTTGACCTTAGCATATATGTGTCTAATTTAATAATTGATTGAATTCTTGTATTTGACATAGTTTTGAAAGTTTTTATCCAAATTCAAAAGCATTCCAAAATTACAAAGAAAAAGAAATTAGCAATAAAACATATTTCGTATATCGTTTAATTATTATTTAATTTTGAAATTCCTCAACAAATTATTTAACGAAATTTTTTAGCAAAATTATTTGATTTGAAATTATGTTTAATCAAATTTCAGATGCACTGTTAATAAACAGATACTATTATTTTAAAGTAATTTTGATTATTAATTTAAGGAATTTTTTTTATTTCTTGATAGCGTATAAAATTTTCTAGATTGATTGTGGATAACTGAAGCTATAGAAAATGCAATAAGCCATTTAGAATTAAATTTAATCATATAAGTAATTGGAATCAATTTGACAGTAAGAGAATAATTGTAATAGTTTTGAGTTGCTGAAAGGTATTACAAATTTTAATATATATTTTGAAAGTTCTAAAGCATCTGCTGACTAACAGTAGCAAAAAGAATAGGTCTAACTCTAAATGATGATTTTAAATTAATTTTCAAAAAATAAGTTCAGTTTTGAGCAAAACGAAATTTTTGATTATTCAAAAAAAAATTTGAATCCTACAGAAAAAGTCCTTGATATAAATTAATACCTAATAGCCTAAAATAAATCTATTTAGTCTTATCTTAAATTGTATTTATATGTTTTGGACACTTAATAGTACAGTGAGAAGGTAAAAAAATTCGAAACTGAGGGGAAAGAAATTACTTTTGCTCAAAAAATTTTTAAAAGTAGCTGGAAACAATTTTTTAAGTAAATGACAATTAATATTAGGATTTATATTATATTACTTTTCAAAATGCATAGAATTATGGTAGCAAATGGATAACATTGCATATAAGAAATATAGCTGACATTTCATAATTATTAAAAAGCATTATTTTAAAAAGCAATATTTATACAAAACGTAATTTTAATATTTGACAAAGTATTAAAAAATTTTCTAAAGTAACTCAACATTATAAAGTATTTCAAAATGACAGTATATATATGACAGTATATATATATGACAGTGTATATATATGACAGTATAAGTTGACAGCTAGAAGAGATAAAATAATTCAGCAAAAATGCGTTAAACAAACCTGTGCAATCAATATTGCACAAGGACCCCTGTTCTTGTTTAAATATAAAATTATTAGAATAAGCGGCAAATGGAATTGTGTACGATAGAAGTCTGAGCGGTTGGGTACGAAATTCCAAAAAGAAAATTCTATTTCCAAAATTGCAAAAAAATAAATTCCAAAAAAAATAAATTCCAAAAAAAAAAATTCCAAAAAAAAAAAAATCCAAAAAAACAAAATTCCAAAAAAACAAAATTCCACAAAAAAAAGTTTCAAAAATCAAAATTAAATAGCAAACTATTTTTTATATTGTAACAAACTCTAAAATTCCTCCTAGTTGGGAATCTCACATATACATATATTATATATAAATATTCTAGAAAAGCGGCAATTCAGATTTTGAATCCAACTCAAAAATCCCTTCTAATTAAGAATATCACATAAATATATATATATATATATACTTTTCCACCCAGCCTATTATCTTTCTTACCTATAGGTCTAGCTAAAATTAGCTATAAGATCTGTTAATCATTTAGTTATTGTGCTCTTAGCTAAATTAATTATAAGTTATATTACTACAAACATAGTCAATTATCCGATATTTAAACTGAAGTTAGAAATAAATTTTATTGAAGTTCCCCTGATTTTTCATACTAAAAGTCATAAAGAAAAAGTCATTAAACCAAATAATTAAACATCTGTACTAAGTTGTTGACTAATATGTCAACATTTTGTCAATTTTTATTAAAAACTTTAATTTTTCTACAAATTCAAGTCAAAAATCATTTGGAACCTAATTTTCTAGTGGTGCCAAATGACCATCAAGAATAACAGTTCCTTTAAAAATTAAATCAAAAAACCGTTAAATTTCAAATAAAAAAAAAATTATTTGAAATAAAATTAATAAACAAGTGATGATAAAAAACCAAGGGTTTTTAAAAAAGCACATTTTCAAAATAATATAGTGTTTCATACTAAGTATTTTATCGGAATATAATGTTGAAGCTTCAATATTAACGTTTAATTTCGGAAATATATACGTTAGTGACTAAGTTACTGCTTACTTATAAAAACCGTAAATTTTTAATTTTTAAGCCCTATTAGCTAATCTATCGGGAAGGTTGCCAAATTTCTCAAGGACCTAACTTCATCTAACCAACCCCCCCCCCCCCCACGCTACATCTCCACTTTTGTGGTTTCTAGGAATTAAACCAAAATTTGGAATTTTACTTAGAATTTTATTATCTAAGCAAAAATGAGTAAAACTGAGAGACACTTTCTTCAGTTTAAGGAACCGCTTCTAAATTTAAGAAAAGCCTTTAACATATGTTAAAATATAATGTTGGACCTTCAAATTTTGTATACTAATAAAAAAAAAATTGGACAGATATTCAAGTTACAGGTGCTTAAAAATAGCAAAATTTCAATTTTCGAGCCCTTATAGCTTCTAAACAGGGGGCTTGACAAAAAAATTTTGTTAACCGACTCCTACTAGCTTTTGAAGACCTAACCTCTCCCAAAATTTCAAGGCTCTATCTTAAACCGTTTAAGAGATATGTGGGACCAAAAATTTTGCAAAAATTGAGTTTTATATAATGCTAAATTTTAGTACCGTATGGCAACCCTATAAATTCGATCGACATATTTTTGTTGAGTCTATAAAAGCAGCTCTCTTATACCGTTTTTCGATTGAAAATAAACCTAACAGAACTCATGTAATATCATTTTAAATATAGGGCTTTTTTGGAAATTGCAGGGGCTGTAGCTTTGGAACCCTTCAAAATTAAGAAAAACCTTTGACACATGTTGAAATATAATTATAGAGCTTTGAATTTTGTATATCTCTAAAAAAAAATTTGGACAGGTATTCAAGATACAGGTGTTTAAAAATAGCAAAATTTCAATTTTCGAGCCCTTATAGCTCCTAAATAGGGGGCTTGACAAAAAAATTTTGTTAACCGACTTCTACTAATTTCTGATTATCTAACTTCTCCTAAAATTTCAAGACCCTAGTTTGAACCGTTCAGAAGATATGTGTGGTCAAAAATTTTGCAAAAATTGAGTTTTGTGTAATGTTAAATTTTAGTACCGTATGGCAACCCCAAACATTTGTCTGTCAAAAATTTATAAAACTTATGAAACCAGCTATAGTTTGCCGTTTTCAGATTGAAAATATATCTAACAGAACTCTTGTTATAACCATTTAAATATAGGGCTTTTTCCAACTTTGGGGGGCTGTAGCCCCGTGTCAGGTGGGGCTACAGAAAAAAGTTCTTCTACGAAATAATTTTTTTTGCAAAAACTACCCATGGTTAAAATTTCTTTACTCTATTTCAAACGGTGTAAAAGTTTTTGTAAACATACGGACGGACGGACGGACGGACGGACGGACGGACGGACGGACGGACGGACGGACAGACGGACGGACAGAGTGAAGCTATATAGGCACATTTTTACAAAATTTTTTGAAAATGTGCTAAAAATGAAAACGTTTATTACTATAACCACAAACCAAAAACAAAAAAACCTCCTACTCAAAAACAATTGTCACGTTTCGAAAATAAAATTACAAAAAAATAAGAAATTAAATTTTTTAAAAAAATTCCAAGATTTTTGTTTTTATCTTATATAAGCTTTTAAAAAGCCATTAGATTTATCGTTTCATCGCTTGTTTCCGTATTGAAAAAAAAAAAAAAATTAAAAACAAAAAACATTAAAACTACAAAACGACAAAATAACAAAGCAAAGCTAATAATATAAAAATACAAGCAAAACTACAGAAAAAACAAAATCATATTCAAGAGACCATTAAAATTCTGTCGTTGCTTTTAAAAAGAACAACGCTTAGTTAACAATAAACAGAAAAGTGACAAAAAACAACAAAAACAATAACAATAATAACAACAACAAAATAAATAAGCGAATCTTAAAAGAATAATAGTAGAAAAATGAGTAGAAAATTTTAAAATTTTATACTCCTTTGACGCATATAAGTTTATTTTAAGTTTTTTGCAGTTAGCAATTGTCTTCTTAAGATTTTTATTCTATTGTTTTTTATCTTTTAAAAGTTTGTTTTTTAGGCAGTGCATCCGAAATTTCTTTTAACGTTTATAATGCGTTTTTATCTAAGAGTGTTAGGATGCACTTAAATTGGTGCTGCGATAAGTGATAAGAGCGTTTAATTTAATCTGTAGCTTTAGAAAAAATTTTAATCTGTGAAAAAATGCATAATAAAGCACCCTAGATTGTAACCTATTTTACCATTGTTAAATAAGAAATAAAATCCCAAGGTATTACTGCATATAGAATGATATATACAACCTTGAGCGATTTCACTTTCGACTTTCTGAGAATTAAAGTCCTGGGGTGTTATTTCTCAAGAAATCGAAAATTTAATTGAAAGAGAAAAGACAATATGGGGTTTTAATTCTCAAGAAGTTGTTAAATTTGGGGGGGTGAAATAAAGTCGAACGAAATAAAGTCGATTCGACTTTATTACCAAAAATTGTGGAAATAGAATCGAATTGGCTGTTCTATCTTATTTCCAAAAAAAATTTTGAAAAATTAAAGTCGAACGAAATAAAGTCGAACGAAAAAAGAAATAAAGCCGACTCGACTTTATTACCAAAAATTAACAAAAATACCAATTCTATCATATTTCCAAAAAAAATCGCGATTCTATCTGATTTTGGTAATAAAGTCGAATCGACTTTATTACCAAAAACAATGGAAATAAAATCGAATTAACAATTCTATCTTATTTCCAAAAAAATGTCCAAAAAATAAAATAAATGAAATAAAGTAGAATCGACTTTATTTCCATTTAGTTGTAGTAATAAAGTCGAATAAGCAATTCTATTTTATTTTCTAAAAAAATGTTCAAAAAGTAGTTTAAATGAAATAAAGTCAAATAATCTGTAAAATCAAATTTATTTCAATAAAATGAACAAAAATTTAGTTTCCAAAATTAGAAAATTTAAACATTGTTTTAGATGGTGTAATAACTTTTTAAAACAAAGAATTAATGTAATGTAATACATTATCTAGTTTTAATTTAATTACAAAAAAATTGACTCAATTCAAATAATAGTATAGTTATAAAAAAAATAGTTTAATAGTTTATATAAGAAGTATAAGATCTCCTAAAATTATTAGTAAAAAGCTAACTAAAAATTTCGATGAAGAATGCAAAAAACCATCTCCAGAAATTTCAAGCAATATTGAATTTGGAGGAATCAATATTGAATTAAATTTAAAAATTTGATTTTGCTCCGGAATATATAGCTATATTTAAAATTAGAAATTGGATTATTTTAAATACACAAGAACAAAAACATAGTTGGTTTCAAAATTAGGGTTGCCTCCTTTTCCGAAATATGTATTTGTAAACCTTCTTTTCATGAAAATTTTCTTTTACCATATTTTCGAATATTGCCATTACAAAAAATCAATAGACCTCTTTCAACATTATAGCTATAATATTTATAACCAAAAGCTGGATCTCTAAATCCGTTAAATAGATTAATAATTTTTGTTTTATCCTCATTTTTTAATAATTTTCTCTTTAAGAGATGAAATAACTGATGTAAACTTATGCCATTAACAAAAGAAAAAACCGCGACTAGCATTCTTGATTTATAGTTTGCTTTTCCAAAAAAAGCTTCCACAATATGCTCTGGTACTTTAGTGAAATCTGTGACGTCCATTTTATTTAGGACTTTTCTCATTGCATCTGTTCGGTTTTTTTTAATAATATTTTTTTGGATATATGAATTCATCTTAAAGGGAAACTCACAATTTAATTTTAAAAAGTAAAAATGTAAAACTAAATTGTGTACGCGTTGGCAACCTTTTAATTTTGCAAAATAAATATATTTCTTATAATATCAATCACAAGTGATAATAAAACAATAACAATGCTAATCAAATAATGAAAGAAGTACCTGCTATTAAAAATTAATAATTGAAATTGAAAATATAAAAACCAGTTTTATATATTTTTTTTTAAGTTATAAAAGTGAATTAAAAGTAATTTGCAATAAATTGATTACTTTTTATGTAATTATTTTGGAAGTAACTAATAATAAATATTTTAGCAAAATTTCGATTATATTAAATATTTTTTAATAAAATATAATCTTAATTTTTTATCCGACACTAAAATCCCTCTCAATTACTTTTTTATATTACGTACATATAGTATATGATGAAAAAGCCGCCGGCTGAATCAAGCAAAACTAAGGCTATATAGGTATTCCGGAAAAGGGAGCAACTCTGCTTTTGTAACCAACTGTAAAACACTACCAACTCCGAATCTGGCAAGTACAAGTGCTTGTAACTTCAGACCCACTTTCATTTAACTTATTGCTGCAGAAGTTATGACGCATTACTATGATATTAATGTTTGCACATGTAATAAAAACTATAATTAAATGTTTTCAAATTTATAAGTATTAAAGTTAGTTCGACTTAGTTTCATTTATTTTCGTTGGATTCAATTTAATAAAATAGAATTGCTAATTCGACTTTATTTCCACTGTTTTTGGTAATAAAGTCGATTCTACTTTATTTCATTTATTTCATTTTTTGGACATTTTTTTGGAAATAAGATAGAATTGCTAATTCGATTTTATTTTCATTGCTTTTGGTAATAAAGTCGAATCGACTTTATTTCCTTTTTTTTCTTTCGACTTTATTTTTTCAAAATTTTTTTTGGAAATAAGATAGAATGACTAATTCGACTGTATTTCTATTATTTTTGGTAATAAAGTCGATTCGACTTTATTACCGAAATAAGATAGAATCGCGATTTTTTTTGGAAATAAGATAGAATTGGTATTTCATTTTCATTTTCGTTACTTTTTGGTAATAAAGTCGAATCGACTTTATTTCGTTCGACTTTATTTCACCCCCCCGTTAAATTTGACATTTAATAAGAAAATAATACCTCGGAGTCTTGTTTTATTTACTTTTGTATAAATCAATGGTTTGAAATTGGGAACAATTTGACAGAATTGTATTCAAAATTAGGGTATTTCCAGAATATATTTATGTAGGTTTTTACACATGTGTTTATGATATAGGTTATAATCTCCATATAATCTTTATCTGAGAATTAACACCCAGGGGCTTTGTTTTACAAAAGTTCAAAGAATAAATTAAAAGAAAAACGAGGAAGAGTGTAATAGAGTAGACTGTGTCAACTCTGGGATATCCGCATGACCGTAACATATACATTATATCATCCGGTTATTTACTTTTGGCAAAATTTCAGACACCGAGCTTCATTAGGTGTAGAGTAATGCTCATATAAAAGAAGGAGTTGTATGGCAGCTACTCGAACCCTTTGCAATAGACCAACCAAATTTTGCAGTAACTTTGGCCATTACACTAGACTTTTTCTTTGCAAAATTTCAGACACCCAGCTTCATCAGGTGTAGTGTAAAGCTCATATAAAAGAAGGAGGGAAAGAAGGAAACAAGGTATGGCAGCTACTCGAACCCTCTGCAGTAGACCAACCAAATTTTGCAGTAACTTTGGCCATTATACTAAACTAGTTTTGGCAAAATTTCAGACACACAGCTTCCATAGGTAAAGAGTAATGCTTATATAAAATTAGAAGTTGTATGGCAGGTACTCGAACACGTGTACCAAAATGGCTGGATTTAAATAGCGATTCCGGTTTTTGCATAAAAACGAATTTGTGAAAATTTCAGAATCCTAGCTCCTTTAGTTTTTGAGTTATCGTGATTACGGACGGACGGACGGACAGACGGACGGACAGACGGACGGACAGACGGACGGACAGACGGACGGACAGACGGACGGACGTACGGACATACATAGCTAAATCGATTTATTTTTCGATTCTGATCCGATCCATACACTTGAGTCTATATCTACTCCCCCTTCTTCTCTGCGTCACAAACGTAATGGCAAATTTATTATACCCTTTGACTATATAGTCATACGGGTATAAAAACGCTCCGGTATTTATTTCTTATATTTTCCGGCCCTTTTTCTCAATTAGGTCTTAAAAGTAAAATCCCAGGGGTTATTTCTCATAGAATGAGAGTATAATATCCGCGCATCATTTTTAATAAGCTTTACACTGAGTTACAAACCAGTTGCCTAAACGAATCGCATAATTAGTAGAAATAAAAAAAACCTACATGTGTATTTTATTATGAATAAGCTACACGAAAACTTTGTTTTCTTCAGTTCCATGCCAAATCTTATTAGGATTATATGTAATTGTATGATAATCACAACAATACCTCTGTCGATGGAGAGAAATTATACAAGAGACATCTTCACCACTGTGTTAGCCTGGGATATCTTGAAGACAAATCATGAAGACAATTTTAAAACCACAATTAAAACTATAAAACTACGCCTTAGTTTATGCAATCGTATTGGTTAAAAACTTCAGTTGGTGCAATACAACCTAAGAGTTTAATTTGCCTAAAACTGGTATTACAAGGTTAGTTATAAGTTCTCTGAAGTTCTAAAACTACTTTAATCAATATTTTTTTAATTGACTTCTTCCAAGATATTCAGAGCAACCATTCCAAAAAAAAGTTCCGATCCACGGCTCTTCTTTTATCTGCTACCTAATACCGAAATTTCAAACATCTTATAGTTATCAAAGACTATTTATCTTCTAATCTTATATCTTTACAAAATGCAATCCTTAGAATAAAAAACCTATAATACAATACAATATAATCCGTTCAGTGCTTCTGTTTATACTATTTCGATGCGATCTGGTGCAATTTTCTATTCAACTTTAAAGTTATTTAAAAAAAAAAAAAACAAAACAAAAACTAAAAGAAAATCTAACAAATAAAATAAAAGTTTTATAACAAAAGAAAAACTCCCATTATCTTTAACTTGAAAGACTTTTCTTTTTTTTTAACAACAAACATGAACACAATAATTTTTGTATGTGTATGTTTGTATTTATAACCAACATAATAATAATGATTAAAAACTATCATTACCATTATCATCATCATAGCATTTAATAGTCAGTTTAGATAATATCAAAGAATTCTATTGGGTTCGGTTAAACTTAATAATATTTTATTTTAATAGTCCTGTGTACAACTACTCTGTTCAAAGGAAAAGCTTTCAAAAGGTTTATTTTGACATTGGAGAGTTTTTTCACTTAAATGAATTTGACTTGCTTTGGAAATGTCAGACAAAAGTGGTAATTCTGGTAATTTCTGGATACAAATATGAAGAAAACAGAACTGAGCCTTTATTACAATTCTAAATGGAAACTATCAGGAAGTTACATTAAAATTTTCTAAGTTGTGCTTTGGCAGATGTAGGTCATTATTATTTTATCAATGTAATCCTGTATTTTTGATTCTTAGGAAGCTTAATGGCCTCCAAAGCATACTTATTTAGAAAGCCCAGAAAGGAAATAATGATTATTTTCTCCAGCATCAGATTCTACAGCTTAATAAGGATTAATCGCAATGTGTTAAAATCACTTAACTACTTGGTTAAAAAAATTTAAAAAACAATTCAAAGAATTAAAGAGACTCACTATAGTTGAAGGATTACCAAAATAGACTAAAACCGCATTATCTATTTACCTATTCAAGACTCTTCTATTAATCGTTTTATAATTAAAAGGTTTGATCTTAATAAGTATAGGTTCACTTATAAATTCACCGCTACACAATATTACACAAGTCATAACATTAAAGAACTTTAAGGAGGAAGAAAATTTAATATTCGAATTCATTTGGAGATTTATTTTCTGATCTAAATTATCATCTAAATTAGACTATGCATTTTCTCAAGAAGCGTTTTTTAATTCCAGAAACAAAATATAAATTACCATTACTTATTGTTGAAGGCAGATTAGAAGATACTTGAGGAGCAGACAAAAGGTAACTATCATGACTGAGAAATATTAGGAAGTGGACTAGTTTGTGCAGAATTGGAGATTTAGTTCATAGAATCCTAAATATAATGGGATTAGGCCAACATTATAGCCACTTTACGAAAAAATCTGCCCACCTACATCCAACAGTGAATAGGCATCAGAAGAAGAAAAAAACTTCTCTGGATGACTTTCGTTTATAAATCAAATTTTCAATCCTTCCAGATTCTTCACAACTACGAATATCAGACTCTTAAGTTCAACTAACTCTCACACATATAAATTGAATCACGCATACTCCGGAACCCTTCCATTTATAAATAAAATCTTTAATACTACTAGGTTTTCCACAAGGAATATTTCACTTGAGCCACTGCAGCCACTTAAGATCAACTGTAGTACTAGACCATCTAATTGTCTGTTCTATTCCAAAAACCAAAATACCATCACTGATATTGATAGTAAAAATAGAACCCAATTCAGCATTAGAAACTGTATTATAATTGCTTGAACAAGCATACGTTTAATATTTTTCAAATGTTTTCATATATAATATGCACTGTGTTGTTTGTATACACTTTCAACTTTTATTGTTTTTTTTTTTTTTTTCTCAGGACATTTTTAAAGTAAAACGAAATTATTTTTTTATCATTTTAGTGTTATCATTTTCAAAACAATAGTAACAAAATTGTAAGAAACATAAAAAAACAACAATAACAATAAAAAAAAAACAAAATTGAAAAGAAAAAGGATAAAAGTATTTTCTATTTCAAAAAATTGTAATATTTTTCACTATAACACACAAATACATTCAGCTAGATCTACTTTTATATTGCATTGTAGCATGTCCTTTTTTTTTGAAAATTTTGTTTGTTTAGAAGACATCCTTTTTTTTTGTTCGTATTACATTTTTTCTTAAATCTAAAAGTGAAAGAGATAGACTGAGAAAAAGATAGAGATAGAAAAAAACAAACACAAATGATATCTTTGGTTTGTAAGCGAAGGACTTTTTAGCAAAATAAGATATGAAAAAAATAGATATAAATGTTATATGTTTAAGTAAGAAAAATTCTATTGTGTGAATATCAAAAAACTTGTGTTTTTATTTAAAAAAAACTTTCGTAATTTTTTTTTTACATTTTTTTTTATGTTTGTATTTGTGTATTATTTTTGTAAAATGCATTTTAATGTACATACATAAAAATGTTACCTAAGAATAAAAAAAAAAAATATCTAGAGTACTAAAACAGAATTTACCTAATTTAAGTAATTTTTATAATGTACATTTTAACTTATGTTTTAGTTTTAGTTTTAGTTTTTTTTTTTTTTTCTTGTCTTGGATTTAAGACCAATCCCTCGGTATGAAATTATTGTTATGTAACTGTATTGGGAGGTTGTATTTAAGGTTGATATTACAAGTACTTATAACAATTTAATGTTTAAAAATTTTACATTTTATACTAGAAGATAATCTCCCTTGAATTTTAAATCTGGTCAAAAATATACAATGATGATGTTTTTTTCTTTAAAATATTTCGAACGTTAGGTACTACATGTTATGATATTCTTAATAGATTATATCTTGAATTAGGTATTGAAGGTATTGGAAAATCTTGCCAGCTGAAAATTGCTGGGAAGAAACTTGAAGCTAATGTTAGGTAGAAAATATAAGCTATTGACAGAGTAGTTGAATTTTAAACTTGTTTAAATGTACTGAATCCAATTATGGGGAAATGCCGTTATGATATTTAATAGGCTCTAATTTCAATTAGGTACAGTAGGTTCTATAAAATCTGGCTGGAAAAGTGTTCAGGAACTTTCTGCTAACATGCTAATTTGAAAACTGACGCCATTGGGAGATAAGTTAATTTTTAAACTTGATTTGAATGAACTGCATTTAATTTATGAGGAAATGCCGTTATGATATTTAATATATTATAATTTGAATTAGATACAATAGGAACTATAAAATCTAGCTGGATAAATGTTCGGGAACTTAAAGCTAATATATTTTAATAGATTTTAGGTAGAAAATTTAAGCTTTTGACAGGTTAGTTAAATTTGAAACTTGTTTGAATCAACTGAATCCAATTATGAGGATATGCCGTTATGTGCATCAAATTCACCAAAAGTAACCATAGTGGTTACTTGAAACTAAGGTTTTTTATTAGATGTAATGTAGAAAACTTATGCTATTAGTATGTATCTACATTTCTTTTTAAACTTGTTAAAATTAACTAAATTTAATTACGAGGATAACCCGTTATATGTACATTAAAAGTTTAGAAAGATGATATTAGGTCGAACAATTGAGTGTAGGTGATAAAAATTAGACTATGCCTTTAATATTTTGGGCTTCTTAAAAAAATTTATGGAAAGTTATATTGAATCACTGTCCAGAAAATATTTAAAAATATTTAAAAATATCTCATATTTTCTAAAAATTACAGAACTACTTGTTATGCTCCAAAAGAATGAAAAATTATAAACAGCTGTCATTACTAATTTTAACATAAAAGTTCTTAAATAATCAATTTTGTGGAAGATTCGTTGAAACGGACAAGTATGATAAAGTCTCTTGAAAGTATAAAGTAGATGCTAGATCTATCACATAAGTTCCAAAGAGGTCATCACAGGTCTCTAAATATATCAGATTTTAATTTTTCTTATAAAATTTGAAAAGACATCATCGTCTTGAAAAGTAAGCACAATATTAATAAGAGATTTTAGGCTTAATTTCTAGCGCAGTTTCATATCTCTTGCAAATATTAGTTAAAAAAAATCGGCTTTCAATTGCAGTGGAAAGTCCTCTCAGTAAAATCTTAACTTTATCTTCCCGCTCCAGCATATAGAATTTGTATTATAATTGAATTTCTGTAAAAGTTTAAAATAACTTCAGAGATTCATTCACTACCTGCATGCCTGTCCACTTCAATTTGAATGTTCTAGACAGTTTTTAAGTAAGAAAAATCTCTGATCTTATTTATAAAGAAAATTTTTACATTCAAAACTGAAGAACGATTTTCACATTTAAATAGGAACATAAACTTTATATCTATAGTAAATGGTATATCTGTGATAATATAATGTATAGGTACACTTTAATTTTTGTATTTTTTTCTTTTTCAATATTACTTTTGTATAAAATAATGCTTACGTCACAATATTATTGCTCAGATATGTGAAAACATTTAACACATGTATACTTAATTTAAGTATAATATTATGTATTAGGTTTTGATACCTGGTTTAATATACTATTCTTTAGGTGCGTTAATATACATATAATAGATAACTATTATAGTAACACTATAGTATATACGTAGGGATGCAAGTCTAAGAATGGTGGTACAATGGTTTAAGAACTTACAGATGGTCCAAGAATATTAGGTACAACGTTTTTAAATTAAAAATGTAATATGCGGCAACACATGCAGAAAATGTAAGGCTTTTCAGCATTCACAGTTTTTCAACGTTAAATATAAGTTTGTACATACTACATTAAAGTAATCATAATAACTTCTCTTAATGGAAGGAAGCTCTTCTACAATGTCTAATTTCACCCAATAATATAATATTGGTGACTCAGTTGTGAGTAATTATAGTTTTCTAGTATTAAGGACAATTTTTTTTCGTAAGAAAGCCTAAGCATGGAAGGCAGCCAACTTTTTGCGATGCAATTCTACCAAATATTACAATATATTTCGATATACATTATGTTTCCCAATCAGCTACTCTGCTTTGTCCTGCTGCATAGATCCTTTCGAATCTTCCTCTAGTTTTCCAGTTAGGGCCTTAGAGAAATCAATATAATTATTTTTTGTTCAACAAAATTTAAGGCATCTAGGTCCGGCTTTAAAATTTACATGACGCCTCACGCCCAATGTATTTATTGAAAATTGAGGCACTGGTAGAACATCTTAAGGCATATGAAAACTTAGAAGAAAAAATTATTCAATGGAAACCTGCATGCAGCAGAATAGCCCAGGCTTGTAAAATTTTATGGGTAATGTGGAAAAAAAGAAAGTCGATGCACGGCAGAAGGGAATTCTACAACTGTCGCAGCTCTACCAAATATTACAATAAGTTTACAAAAAGATGCACCTAACATTTTTCAATCTACCTGTATAATAATATATAAGAATATGAATTATATGCATTTTACATATAGAATTCTGCTGCAACTGGCATTAAATAATAAAGTGTGCATAGTAAAAACTATATAAAAGAGAAAAATACAAAAAAAAATCCTTACTATGTATAATGATATTCTGCTAGAATTTATGCTTTTGGTTTTTCACTTTTTTGTTATTGTTGTTGTTTTAATTTTCTTTTTTTATACTTTTTTCCAATTTTCTTTACACTTGAATGCTAAAATAGAACGAGATGTTTTTATAATGTCTCCATTTATTATGTATAATATGATAGTGCACTTTATTTTCCCCAGCTTTTTATTTTATTCTTCTTATGTTGTTGCTGTTGCTGTTGTTGTTGTTGTTTTATGTTACTCGGATGAGCAATTTTCTACTTAAGTGGAGCAAATAGTTCACACTATATTTTTTGTTTTTTTTTTTTTTTTTTTATACCTACCTACTCTTTTTCCGAACACTTTTTTTATATATTCCGTGTATATTCCTATACCTTTCTCTTTCTTCGAATGTTGCCAGAAAAATTATGTTACTGTGTTTTTCATTGATGCTGTGTGGTCCACACACAAACAAAAAAAAAACGAATAAAACAAAAGTAATAAAATACAAAAACAAAAAACCTTTCATTTTCATTTCTTTTGTTTATAGTTTTATTGCTTTATAAGAATCTAGTTATGCACTTATAGTATATATATCTTTCTCTTTCATTCTATAGATTTAAACTTTTATTTTCTACTTGTTTTTTTTTTAATTCTAAAAAATTCTAGGCTTATTTTTTAATTTTTTAAAATGATGGTAGGTTTCTGTTTTTTTTTTTTTTTTAATTTTGTAAATAAAAATATTATCAGTATAATCAGTAAACTTTGCATAATATTATGTTTGTATGTATGTGTATTAAAAGCTTATATATATATATATATATATATTAATTTTTTGTACTTAAACAAAGTAGGCCACTAATAACTATCTATAAGAGTTATCAAAATTTTATATAGAAGAAAAAACCTAAAGGTGGAATTACACAAACCAAGTAATTAAATGTTGAAAATACATTGAAATATTTGTACACATTGAAACTTCCGTGAATGTATATTGAATATTTGAAAGTAGATAAATGAATATTTTAACTTGTGTGTTGGGTAATTTTAAATAGCTAATAAAATGGAAATCGCTGACTTAGTTAATTTAAGAATGCGGTCTATTTTTTTAAAACTAAAATTTTTTAACTAGTTTTAAGAAATAAATTTTACAAATGAGTATATAAATAGAGTCTCATATTCATTAAAAAATTCAAGTGTACAACCCACTTCATACATCCTACTAAGCTCCAAGCGTCTTGCGTCTTGTCTATTTTCAATTACATATATTTCAAAATCCGAAAAAGAAAGATCTTAAACTCCAAGCACCTTCTTCTTTATTGCCAAAAGATCTCAAATATTCTTTAAAAACGAATACTTTACTTAATATAGGAATAGTAGATTATCCTAAAATGTGGTTAATAGAATAGTATTCAATATAATATTGTAACACTCTTGCAATATAAAAACTATCACAATGCAATGAGGAGTGACATTTTAAATGTAGATAATTTTGCCAAGTATAGCTGCTTTATGAAAAGTTCTGCTAAATAATTACTGACTTAATAAATAAGGTTATTTTTAAATGTGACTTACAATCAGACCTGTAAAATTTAGGTTCCAGTACTTGATAACGGTAATTGCTTGAGTTTTTCACAAATTTTTGTAATTCTTATGATAATTTTATATTTTTTGGTATTTAATTATTTTGAAGTGTCAAAAATGAATTAATTATCAAAAATAATTACAAAAGTAATTAAAATATCAAAAATAATTATAAAGATAATTAAATTTCAAATATAATTTAAAAAGTAATGAAAATCAAAATTCCATTAAATTCTACGAATTTACAAGAAAATATGTACTTAATTATTTTAACTGGAAATTATCAAAAATAATTACACAAGTAATTAAAATATAAAAAATAATTACAAAAGTAATTAATTTTCAAAAACAATTAAGAAAGTAATGAAAATCAAAAATTTCATTACTTTCTAGGAATTATCAAGTGAGTACTTAATTCTTTTTACTGATAATTTATTATAAAATGTTTTAAATGATAAATAAAAAGCAATGATTACCAAATAATGGTATTTAACACATTATGTACGTATGTACCATTTTAATTATTACTATACAGATCTGCTGATAATACATGACATATACATGACTATGGACTGAGTGAAAAAGCCAGCCCACTTTTCAACATTTAATTTATATATTACTTTGAAATGAAATGTGTATAATATTACATAAACCGCAAAATTTGAAAAATAGCGTAAATCCCAGTTTAACTACAAAAAAAATTATAGAACCTCACTGTAAATGTGCTAACCCCTTAACTTAAATGTTATATAAATTCTTTTTTAAATTTTTAAATACCTTAGGTATACTTCTATATAATAATTCAAAATATAAGTAGTTTTTACCATAATAAATTAGTTTTAATGACAGTAGAAATCTAACTGTACATCTCTTGTACACAACAAATGTTATATAACTTTATATAATGTTATACAGTAGTTATATACATCTACTATGTACATAGAAAAACATTTTTGTGACCATATGGGTAAACATTTTCAATGCTTTTAAAACATATTTTTTAAGTAAAGAAAAATAGTTAAAAAAAAATAAAAATGGGCTAAAAAAAAAAAAAATGAAAATTAGGTGAACTCAAAGTGTAAAAGTTTGTTCTAAAAATAAAATTTTCAAGGTTGAATTTTCAAAAAAAAACAGTAATTTTCCTCTTTAAAGAAAAACTATACTATTATATACTTTGTTGTCGTTGTTGTTGATCTTGTTGTTGTTGATGTTGAATTATAATACTTTTAGTAATAGTTTTAGACGAATTAAAAAAAAAAAAAAAAACTGAAAGTAGCAAATGTTTATAATAGCTAACTTTCTGTTTTTTTTTGGAATAGTTAAGTTCTATTTATTTGTACTTAAATAAAAACATTTAAATAAACTTTAGTATAAAGTAAAAATATTTTTTTTATTTAATTAAACTTTTATCCAATGGGTTCAAGGTATGTTTTAGTTAAATTTTAATATAAATGTTAAATATTTACGAATTTTTAAATTAAAATATTCTGTAATGGAATATGTACTTTTAAAATATCGCTGGTTATAAAAATATGTTTGAATATTTTTTCAAATTATACAAAATTGACTTTTTTTTTTAATTTGGTGCCAAAGAAGCGGTAACGTGTCATTAACCTGCAGTAGAATCCTTTAAATCATTGAATTTATCATCATTTGATTTTGATTGTCTGTATACTGTAGCTCTTCAACAACCTAAATTTGGGTGTATCACACTTTACTGAAAAAAAATCCTAAAAAACAATTGCGAATGATTAAAAATCTTGAAACCCCCCTGTTGCCGCCCTCAAACTCCCACTAGTAAAATTATTAAAACTTTGATTTTGCAACCAACCCTTAA
>OY720443.1:61335914-61385501 GCA_963082915.1 Dolichopus griseipennis
CCTAAAAGTTGAACTGTAATAAGTATAATTAAATACTTTAAAATTCTGAAGTCCTTAGTCCTAAATATTAATATCATTACATATAGTAAAACAATCCCATAAAATTTAACATAATAATATTATGTATCATTATAAATAATAAATGTGATTGACCCAAAAAAAATTCCACTATTTTAAATTACAAAAATTGTGTATTTTTCTAATCAATGAATTCTAAATGAATGTTTATCATATTTTATTTTCTATAAATTCCAAAAAATCATGTTTTTGAAAATTTATTAAAGTTTATTTCTATACTAATCTTTAATTACCAACTAGATGTATTGTTCTAAAATACATTTACAAAAATATTATATAACATGAACACACTTATTTATTATATTTATTCATTGAATTTAAATTTCTTTCTATTGAAATAAATTTAATTGAGCGTCACTATCCAAAAATGGATACGAATTATTTAAAGTTTTTGTATTAAATAGCATAAAATTTTCAATTAAACCATCCTCTAATGACCTAAATAAAATAAAATAAAATCTAAAATAAAATACATCTACTACATTTAATTATAATTTAAGTTTATTATTGTTCTAAAATTTAATTAAATATTATGTATTATCCTGTCAAGGACGAAAATTAAAGAAAGTGATAAATTTTCAAATTAAAAACAATGCTAAATTTAAATTTTATTATTTAAGAAAGTTATTAAAATTAATGAGAATTTTAATATTAAACAATTTATAATGATTTGTAATATTTGATAAGTATTTTGTGTTTCAAATTTATAAGAAATTAGAAATTAATTGGAATTATTAGCATAGATGTCAAGGTTTTCTAATTTTAAGGATTTTTGAATAGAAATAAAATTTTAAATTAATTATCGGTAATTAATTAGCTGAACATAGTCTGTAAATGGCACTTGCTATATTATTTAGATTACAGTATTTATAATAATTAATAAAACTGTATTATGAAGTTGGTCCTTTTTCTGATGAAATTTGTCTATGAGTAAATGAATGTGGACTTTTTTCAAATACAAATATTTCTTAATTTTCAAAAATTAATTTGATCCTTATTTTAATTAGCTCCATTTGTTTGGATTCAGCAGTGCGATTAACATATTGAAAATAACCAGTTGCAAATTTTATAGTAGAACCCAAATAAAGCTGGAAAAGTTTTAAGAAATTTACTCTTAAATCCTTCCTAAAAAAACTGCCTGAATAAATATAGGTGCCAGTATTTGGAACTTAACTTAATATGTTATAAAACCATAATGAAAACTATTATGGCTTTATGACTCAACTTTATGGAAAACTTTTCAATAGAAATATTATTTTCTAATTTGGTGACAAATAGAAGTAGACACATCTCATCTTTGACTTTATAACTTTCTAATAAAATTCCTTCTAATTCAGAAACTGGCATTTACACATATGAAAATTTATCGTATATGTATCGTAAATACAATATTCTGGAAAAGAAGAACTGCCTGATTTTGAATCCAGTTCTAAAATCCATATCAATTTCGTATAACGTATATAACCTATAAGGTTATACGTGTATAACCTATATATACATAAATGTACACATATTAAGTAAAAGATGAGTACCTAACTCTGATATCAAAAATTTCTCGACTATAGCTTTATAACTCAACTCATAAAGTCATAAAGCCATTATTTTAGTTAAATAGCGGAAAATGGAATTTATGAAGTCATTCATTTAAAAAAAAATTCTTTTGTCTTCAGTTTCTTCACAAATTGAAAGTTAGTTAAAAGTTATATAAAAAATTTATATAACGACTAAAGCCAAGTTTTAAAAATTAAATTTGATTCAAAAAAGAGGAAATAGACCCAAATTTATATTATTTTTCAAAATATAATGTAATTAATATAATTTTCTAAAAAAATCCAGTTTACCAAAATATAATTTTCCAAAAAGACCACGATATCCGAATCTTTTTTTAAGAAATAATCAAACTTAAGTAAAAAAAATGTATACGCACCCATTGTGGAGGAAGAAATATATAACGAAAATTTTGAACTTGACTCTAAAATCCTTTCTAATAACTTTTTTAACGTAGATTCATATTTCAATTATAAAATTTGTAAAATCTTTAACGGTAAAAACTAAAACCAAGATCTTTTAGAATCCAAATTTTTTAATAAAATTAGTTAGCGTTGAAAGTTACTTCTATATTAGAACATCCAAAAATTTTTTAATACACACTACCTCTGCGTCAGAACTATAGCTAATTAAAAAATTTCTCCTAAAAATTTTCTAAACTATCACTATAATGGTTTTTTTCGAGATAATTTGATTTTCTGATTCAATATACCGATGTCATATATCGGGAATTCCCTCAATTAAGCCGAAAGTGTTAATAGTGTACAAGAGATACAAATTTCACAAAAAATTAATAAGAAACCATTTTTTAAAAGAACCCCACTTTCTGGTAGATTTTCAAAACAATTTTTCGTAATGAATATGTTATATTGATTTTAATTAGGTCCCCTATCAAACTATTAAATGTAAATAAGCATATGGTCATTATATACTTATTTAAATTTTAATTATAATAATTTATATAAAATGTAACTTTCATTCGAATTTCGATAATCAACAGTAAAAAAAAAAATTGATTTATAAAAACAAAAACTTAAATAAAAACTTAATGAAAACCAAAAACTTTGTTTTTATATGCCATCTTAATTTTATTTCCATTAAACTTTTTTTTTTTCGAATAATGAAAAATAAATAACGAAAAGAAAAAGACAACTTTTACAAAAAAATTTTGACTTGTAAGTATATTAATTTACGATAAAAAAAAAGTCTTTAACAGGGCTACCAATATGTGTGATAAATTTGGTACAATTAATACAGTATTATGGGGCATAAGATAAGAGTTTACTAAAAAATCATTTCCGAAATGAAATTAGACTTTTCTTACCAAACAGGGCGTGGATGTAAGTTTAAGCTAATCCTATGCTCAGTAATAAGTGTCAGTTTTAAACTCGCAGAGTTAAAGCCCTCACAGAGTTAATTAATTCTTAACTTTTGGGGAAACAATCTTCTGGGGTGACCGACCGACATAAAATATGAACTTTGATTACTTATGCTATACCAAGTATTCTCTACGTAAAAAAACTCTACTCCAAGCACTTTCTATTTGTTAGCCTAATATCAAAAGTTCCCAGTCTTAGGGACCACCTCCTTCCTTGCAATCACGTGCAAATAAATAGATACCAAATCCTACCCCACAGCTAATAATTAAAAAATTTTCTCTGCTTTCTAACAAAAGTTTATCTCTTTAAAAAAAATATCAGTCAGGCTTCATATATAAAAAGGTATTGCGATGCACAGACTTGACTTGAAAACGTTTACAGATACATATTTTTTTTATTTTAAATCTTTCCTGTTTTATACTAGTACTTACATGATATTTATTTCACCAATGACATTATTCCAAAACACCCTATACATTTACTATTTATAAAATATTTACCCTAACATATATTATCTATACTTACAAGGACATTCATCTATAATTTATTTATTTATAAAATTTTTTTTTACACTGTTTATATTTTTATTTTTGAATAATTTATTCAATAATATTCGATCAATAATACATCAAAATAATATTTTGAACATCTTATAACAAAGTTATATTTATTTACTTATTTTATTTTTTTTTTTTTTTTTTATTTTTCTTTATTTTTTATTCATTACCAGTTATACAACAGTGTAAAATTACACATGTCATTTTTTTTTCCCCTATCGATATTATTAATTACATATATATGTATGTGTGTGTGTGTTTTATTTTTAGAGAAACATGCGAAAAAAAATAATATATATATGTATATATATATATATATATATATATATATATTTATATATATTTGGAGTATTATTAAAGAATAAAATACTCATCAAAAAAATTGTGTAACAATGCTATGTGGGTTAAAATGTTTATTATAGGCAAACCCAATAATAATCCAAGCCAGGATATTTATAAATTTGTTTGCTAAGTAGTGTATATTTGAAGATTTGATTTATAGGTAGTTTAAAATTTATAAGTAGGCATATGAAAATTTTTAAATTTAATTAAAACTTAATTTGTGTTAAATTTAATTTTCAAAAATTTTCGAATAGGTTCCCTTTTCCCGGCTTGTATTTTTTAAAAAATCATTAAGCAAAGGTTTTTTAAAATTCAAAACCAATTCCAGAATTTGTTTTAGAAACAAACGTTATCTTTAAGTGTCATGGCCTGTATTATACCAGATTGTGATATAATCTTACCATATCCACTACCAACACACACCTTATATACCAAAAAAATATATATATAAATTAGAAAAACTATACTATATATATAATAAACATATACACATATTGCTTTTCCATTTGTTGTTTTTCAAACAAACGTTGTTTTTAAGTGTCAGGGCCTGTATTATACCAGATTGTGTTATAATCTTACCATAGCTACCACCTACAAACACATTATATACCACAAAAATACATGTATACATAAATTAGAAAAACTATATATATATATAATAAAAATATATTATACATAATGTTTTTCCAATTTTAAAAACAGTTATAATTTTATATATCTTATTTATATTAGAGTTATATATAATAGATTTATATATTATTGTGTATCTAATAAAAACAAAATAAAAAACCTAATTTAAGTAAACCAATACTTATACACATATAAAAAAAAAAAACTTATTTTTATTGACAGTTATTTATTTTATGGTATGATTTTACATATGTCTTTTATATATGCTAATGTATTTTTAATTTGAATTTTAATTTTGATACATGCAAAATAATAATATTAGATTGAATATTTCGATTATAGTTATATATAATATGTATTCGATATGTATTCGATGCAGTATTCGATTATTTATATTAAAAATATATTGAAATAAAAGTCAAATAATAAATCATAGTTTGAATGGATTTGTTATGTAGGTGTTATTAATTATTGAATTAATTTGCATATTTTTAGGCTATATCTGTTTTAATTAATTAATATTTATCGATATAATTATTTAGATATAAATATCTTCAAATGAATATATCATATTTTTTTTATGAGTCTCTAATCTATAAATAGAGTTCTCGAAATAAAATTGAAGTATTAAATTAACTATAAATGACCTTTTTAAATTGCTTTTACACTTAAAAACAAATTAAGTGGGTAGGAAATAGATAGAAATCGTAGGTATTATGATTTAAATGAAATGTACTTGTAAGTTATAAAGGGGACCTAATTATAAGGTAAGTAAATTATAAAACATTCAAACACTGATCAGTAACGTATTCTAAATATAGCTTATGGGGGATTTTAACATTATTATTAATATAAAGATACTTTATTACATTAAACTACAAATTAGTATGTCTTTCGTCCTTAGAAATTCTGAATTGGAAGAAATTTCAATATTTATCTTTCAGCTATGTGAAGTATTGAGGTGAGATTAATGAGTAAAATCCTTAAATTTAGAACCCTTGTTTAAATTTCGGAAGTCTTTTGAAGCTATCACTTTCTTTAGTGAAGAATTCAAAAGGAAAAATGGAATATGTGACGTCTGGATAATGGTGTATAGGAGATAAATCTAGGATTAATTTTAGCATCTAGGGAATATTAATGAAGGCTCCAGAGTGTTATATTACAACCTAATTTTAATTTAAGATTGCCACTTAATGGCATATCTCCATCACTACAGTCACATTACCCCCAACTTCAAACTACCAAATCTTCTAACCCAGTTCTTTAATTTTAATAAAAACTGGATATAAAATATTAATAAAATAATATTTAAAATTTTTTTTTAAACATTTTTGCGAAAATTTAATTTTTTTTTTTTTTAAATTTTTATTAAGTCATTAAATTTCCACTCCATTTTTCAAAAATTCGCATATCAAATATTGATAAGGAGATATAAGGATACAATAAGGATACACATATTATATTATACATCAACAGTTTTCACTTCAAATATTTATCTATTTTATTTTCCGATTAATATTATAACAACAACAAACAACATCTACAACATTTTTTTTTTTTCAATTTTTGATATTCATTTTGAAAATTCGTTCATTTTTTTCAAAAATTTTCTATTAATGCAAAAATAACAAATTTCAATTTCTTTTAAGCATCTTTCTTATTTTATTTTATTCTCTTTATGATATTTTTATAGCATACATCTAGGCGATAATAATAATAATAATAAATTAAATACACATCATTGATTTCTATTATTCATAGTATCTATAGTAGGATACATAGAAAATATTTTATACTTATGTGTATTATATGTGTAAAATGATCCCTTCAACTAGAAATACCTATAAAAAATTATTACTCATTGTGGATTAATATCCTTTTATTTTTGTTGTTGTATTTGTTACCGGAACAAAAAGGATTAAATGGTTCTAATCGAAATCATGGTTATATGGGTTATATATTCTATGCCCTTCTGACAACATAAACATAATTTAACATTTTTTTTTTTGTGTGTAAAACATGGTGTACAAGTATAGTAAAGTTTTAAATTAAATTTAATTTAATTGTATATTAGAGAGTATTAATTAGTTTCTATAGGTCTCACCACTCTTAGGTAATGAGTGGTAATCAACTAAATCTTATCCATTCTAAAACAAATTTCAAATCCATTTTGGTAATTGATTCATTATAACTTTTTATACTATAAAATGATTACAGTTCCAGAAATCAGAATCTATTGGGGAATTAGAGATAATAACAATCAAGCGGGCATTAGTAAAAGATGAAGAGTGAGCCCAATAAAATTACGCTTCATTATTGGAGTAAGTAATGTTTCTTTGCATAATGTAAAAGAGCTGTTGTTCTATAAAAAAGGATTAAGAACCTGGAATTTCAGTACATTATAAAGATCAATAACCTTAGATTTTAAGTAATAATGCTAGTGTTAGTTAAGTAAAAGACCTGTTAGTCCATAAATAGGATTAGCAACACCAGATTTAGGTAATCCTAAATAGCCTTATATAGAAAACTATTTTATTAAGTTATTTATCAAAAATCTTATCTTAGGTCCTATGTAGAATCTTGAGAAGCTAATAGGATTTAATCTTACAATATCCCATATAAAGTTGGTAATGAAGGTGATCGTGAAACTTAATAGGAATCAAAATACTAGCAAATAAAAAATGTAGATGTTTAACTGGTGGATCACAAAAGGATATTACAAAGTTTTCCCAAATCCATGGTGCAGACTTTATCACAATGACTTATTACAATAATAATCTCTAGGTAAATCTACCTAAAATAGAATATTATAAGTTCCGTTTCGCAAAAAGGATCAATGACCTTAATTTAAACCAATTCTATTTAGTACTAAAATGTCCTAAGTACGGTTGATAGGGTTTAAATGAAATTCAAAAGCGAAAGGAGATTATAATACTGATCACAAAATGTTATCTAAGTTTTAAATGATTTTTGGCAATAAAGCAAGTACCATGTATGATAAATAGATCAGAATCCACTAAAAATTCATTTCCAAAATGAGATTGCACTTTTCTAACCAAATAGGAAGTAGGTCTACTTTTTAGTTTAATCTATGCTCAGTAACAAATACCAGTTTTAATTCGTTATTAGGTACTCCAAGAGTTAGTTATATCGTAACTTTTAGAAAAACCATCGTTTGCCCTGCAAACCAGTTCGATCTATATAAAATTTATTCTCTAGTTATCTGTGCTACCAGATGTTCTCTATTTAACAGAACTCTTCTCCAAGAATAAAGGATTTTCTATTATAAATAATATAAGAGCAAGGGTTTGGTTGTTAACTCACCAATAAATTTATTAATACGATATAATCGTTAAAATGGACAAACTATATAATACAAAGTGACACTAATAGTTTCCAGAACCCATCTTCTTCAAATCGAAATCAAATTTTCTAAATAATCCACATAGTTTCAGTAAAATCAGAACACAATTCCAAAATGGTGGAAGCAAAGGATATGGCGACTTTTGACTAAAAAACTAAAGTTCAAGGACCCTTAAAATATAGAACGTTTTTATAATTTTTATTATCAAACACATAAGTCACTAATTTGGCACTCTGTACATAACTCCATCCATAAAAAAAAAATTATTAAATTCTTAACCATAAACCAATCTATATTACACATACCTACACACATTCTACTTAAAAAAAAACACAAACTTTTATTTTTTTAATGAAATATGCAGACCCTCTTCATGTTGGCGTAAAACCAATTTACTTATGGGAAAACAATAAATACAGAAAGTTTTATTTTCTTCTTTTTTGTTTTCATTTTAAAATTTTGTAGCCCTAAGCGACATGAAAATATTTATTTTAAATAAGGGAAATATAGTTAAAATGTCCTTTAATTATAAACAAAAATTTAAAGGATATCTAATAAAATTTATTTTAACACACGCTAGACTAAAAAATTCCCTGATTAGATAAAAAAAAAAAAAATTTAAAGTGGTCTTTTTGCAGGACAACATTTTTCGTGGTGCGTAAGTGTGAATTATTTTTACTTTTAAAGGATAATGTGTTTTTTTTTTCGATTTTGTTGTTGTTATGTAGTTTTAAAAGCTTTAATGACATTTTCAAAATAATATCCTTCTATAATGTCCTTTTTTTTCTGTGATTTCCTTTAAATTTAAAACCATTTTTGAAAATTTAGTGGAATCAAAAAAAAGTACAACTTGCGTGGAAAATGTATGAATTTATGAAAAGTTTCAAATCGATGTTTTTATTCTGCATACACATACGTTCGTAATTTGTATACATATATTATGATACATTTTTATGTATATGTAAATATTTTCATAAAATTGCTTTAAACAATATCTGCACGAGTTATTTATGTTTTATAAAAGCAAAGAAAATCAAAAAAAAAATTAAAAAAAAAAATTGTTTAATAATTTTATTTGAATGGATTTTGGAATTTTCATTTTATCATTTTTTATGACCATGTTATCAGGGGGGTTTTTTTTTTTTATTTAAATTATAAAGATATAGATTTTTATTTGAGTAAATAATGGCCGCATATTTAATACAGTAAAGACTTTTTATTTGGAACACATGTTTTTGAGCTAAAGAATACTTTTTTAAGCTAAGGAATCGACTAGTAAGAGGATAAGTATTTTTTACTAGTTTTATAATATATAATTAAATGTACTGGAACATATTATACAAAAGCACCTTTCTTTGTTAATTATATTGCAAACAAGGTAAATGTATTTACTTTTTTCAAATGAATTCGATCCTTTTATAAAACAATTTAATCCTTTTTCAAATTAATTTGATCCTTTATTAAAAACTCTTCTTTATCTTAAAACCCAGAAGTCAAACTGAAATTATATAAAAAATTCTATCCATGTGTTTGTAATTAGTTTTTATTATTTCCCAAAATATATCACCCAAATTTTTGAGCTTTTGTCTAAAGAGGACATAAAAGTCGCACTTTTTTAATTTTTTGGTTATTATGTTTAGATTCTTCTAAAAAATCTTCTAAAGAAGGTCTATTTAATTTGACAATATAGGACTTTTTCTCTTTGAAATAATTCATTTGAAAATAGGCACAATTTATTTTAATTAATAGGTTAAGTTTTAATCTTGCTTTATCGACTTTTACCAAATTTTTGAGTAAATGCAACAATAAATTCTATTACTAATGTATGATTCTATTAACTCATCAAGAGTTGGTTAATTACAAATCAAATGTTCATAATCTTTTATTGCAATGACATAGTAAGTAATTAACTTGTAAGTAACTTGTAAAGTGTATATTACTTTGTAATTAAGTCAAAATAAGAATAAAAATATATCCTACAAAGAGCAGTATAACAATACCCAACTCTGTTAAATCTTAAGATTAAATCAAAGGCAAAAAAAAATCTGGAAAGTCCCGTCTTTTCTAAATTCAAATATTTTGATTATAATCTAAATTACTATAACTGACAGTGTCTAGTAATTTTAATTAATATTAAATCTTATTAATATGGCAACACTAATTAAATAGATTTAGATTATAAGAAAACTCTTTTATTATGATTTCAAGTCAATAAATCTAAGAAATTTTATAAAATGTATCATGGAAAATCAAATTTACAAATAAAATTTTACAAGAACCCAAACATGGTTAATAATTTTATAATTCTGTGTTTCAAATATAAACTCAAAACTTGTAATTCAAATTTTAAACTTGTAATTTCAAAGTATAGAAGTGTTACATTCTTTTTTACAACTCTAAAATCACTTGTAAAAAAGTTTAATGCTTTATAATAGTCTTAAAAACTGTGCAGAGTAATTTACAATTTCACATTTTTCAATAAAATTAAGTTTCATAAATTACAATTTTTTTTTTATATTTTATTGGACTATTTCCCCAAAATTTACAATTCTACAACTCTTACCATCTTAATAAATTGTTTTGTAAAATACATGGAAATATTTTAATAAAACATAAAATTTTGTAAAAACTTTTTACAAATTGTAGGATTACTGATTTGGTGAAATAAGATCCTAATCCGTAAATTTGTAGTATTTACAAGTTTGGTTCACAAAATACTTACACAACTTTTTCATCATGAAACAAAATGTTAATTGTTTTACAATTGTTAATACAAGTAAATTTTACTTGTATTTGGAAAACGACGAATAGCTTCACATTTTACTGTATAATAAATACTTGTATACTCATGCAAATACCTAAAAACACAATCATTCATACAACATATACAATGTATTTCTTATTCTATACGTACTGGAGTTTTTTGAATTAATTTACAAATAATTACGTTAACTTAAGGGTTTCAGATTACCAGGAACGTAAATGATCATTACAGCTCAACAATTAAAGAAAAATTTGTAAAATAAGTACTTGATGGAAAATTAGATTTACAAGTATGTAAATTAATTCTACAAGAACTAATATTTTGTGTTGTTTCGTATTTTCGGTTGCAAATATACTTGGTACTCATATTTTAAACTTGTAATTTGAAATTTGTTTTACAAGTAGATCATGTAGCACTTGTAAAAAATTATATTCCTTACTTACTTATATAAAGTTGCGTTTATTTACTAGTTTAGTTTTTCAATTAAATTAAGTTTTGTAAAAATTAGAAATGTATTTTTATGTTTTGTCATACCAAATATATACACAGCTTATATATATCATGTTGCACCGAGTTGTTTACAAGTTGATTTAAATTACTTAATTTATTTAACAGTTATATTAAGATTTGTAAATTAGAATTTAATTTTTACAAGTAAGAAAATGTGTAAAATTTCCAAGTTTGACAACAGAATGTTTAAACAACTTTGTCATCATGAAACAAAATGTTCAATGTTTTACAATTGTTACTACAAGTTAATTTTACTTGTAATGGGAATACCAACTTATAAAACGTTCAGGTTTTACTTACTTATAATCCAGATTTTACTGAATAATAAATATTTGTATATTAATACAAATACATAAAAACACAAACATTTATACATACACAATGCACTTCATACCATAAATAGGTAATGGACGAGAAGATTTTCTTTGCTTTTTGCTTTGATTTTTTTTTTTTTTAATTTAAAATAAAAAAAAAAATGTTTATACGGTTTTTAAAAAAATATTTTCATTATGTTTTGATTTATTTATTTTATTTATATTTCTTTCATTCTTTTTTTTTATATTTTGTTTTTATCTTTTATTTGAAATCCATTAAACATTTCGCTCTAAAAAATTATTTTAAAACAAAAATTCAAAAATAGACATTTATTTCTTTATCTGAGAGTACGAATGTATATATATATATATACATGTATATATATATATCTAACTATTAAATATGTCTATTAAATCAGAGATTTTATTGTATTAAAGAAGGAAATCAGGATACAATAGGACGCTAATGCTAACTAAAATAAAAAGATCCGAATTTTTTATAAAATAGTATTGACTTTTAACTGATATTTTCTAATAAATTATTTAAGTTTATTTTATTTTTTAAAAAAAAAGGCCATTTTTTTTGAAATTTTTAAGGATGACTATAAAATATTTTAGTGGAGGAAAAAAACCTTTTAATTTAAATGGAAATTTAGAGAAGAAAATAAAAAACTTATCGATTATATTATTAATGGATATTGGTCAATAAATTTTAAGTTTAAATAAAAACAAAAACAAAAACTGCATCATATATCTTCCATTTCACTTTTATTTCATTGAATTTAATGGAAGGATCCTTATGATGTTTCTTTAATGGGTTTGAAAAATAATTTTAATAGAAAAACTATTAGGTACTCAAGGAATAAAATTTTAACTAAATACATACATTAGTTTTAGCTGGATAATTCAATTTGTAATAGATTACTAAATTAGACATATTTTAGATGAAAACGGATTATCTAAAGGAAATTGAAATAACAGTAACTGATTGGTTTTAGGGGAAAACCCTTCTTCCTTGGAAGGAGTTTATTTTACGATAATTTTTATTAAAAATTAATTTTGCAATAACATTAATTTAAGTTTTAAAAATCAAAATGAGGTTATACCCAAAAATGTATTATTCAAACCATAAATTGCATATTTTTAGGCTTCGAATTGAAAATATTTAAATTAATTAAATCTTACGTTTTCCTTTAAAATTTAATAACCTTAGTTCAAGTTTAAGAACCAGAATGTGCCATACTCAGATATGTATTCTTCAAACATTAAATTGCATATTTTTAGGCTTCGAATTAAAAATATATCATTTAGACTTACGTTGTCTATTAAAATACAGCTTTTTATTTCATAAAATGAAGTCTGTCTATAATCTGTTATTTTAATGATCATTTTCGAACACATGTTTGTATGTTTATGAATTGGCTAGCTTTCCAGATATCTTCTGGCTTTCCAATATTCAAGTCCTTTAAATCCTTTTTTTCATTTTCAAAAAAATAATAAATAAAATGAATACTACTTTAAAACTTCAAATAAAAAATTCCTAAGTTTAATCTGTATATATGTATAAAATAGAATGTTTTTTTGTTTGTCTATTTCTAAGAACCGCGAAGTAGGAACTCTGGTGCAAGCATTTAAAAATGATTGACTTCAAATTTTGTTTACAAGAGCAGCTGTCGGCATAACGATTGGACAAAACAAAATGGTGGAAGGGACTTCGATTGACTTCAAATTTTTTACATATGCTTGACAGTTTGACAATGGAGTTTAATGTATTAACAACCATAGAATTTTTTAACCCATATTTGCACGACGATATATTTAAAAACAATTTTAAAGTAAATTATGATTCATTTTTTAAGTATTTCTTTGACTCAAAGGAAATTCTCAACTTTAATTAAAAATCCATGGAGAGGCGCAGTTACGCGTACAGAGTAATAGCTAAAATAAAATAAGGAAATTATAACACATTAAAAATTTTCAGTTAATATTAAACTATGAAATAATTAACTAATAAATTTTTAAATTAAATATTAAATAAAATTTTACTACATCTTATTTAATATCGCTTTTAATTTACTACAATTATTTGAATTGAATTACAAAACTCAATTTGTCTTATTTAAATTGTTTCGTTTCGTCCTTTTCATTTTTCCTTTTACAAATTTAAAGAAAATTTTATTTGTCTGGAAAGATCGATTTAATACACATTTATTCTGAAACTCAGTTCTCTTATATTTCAACCCTGTTATTAGCAATTTTGCCAAAAGGAAACTTTTTTTTAAGGCAAAATAAAAGGATTCAGTTTTTCAATTTTTATTTTTCATTTTGAATTGTATCTAAATTTGTATACATTATTATGTATTTGTATATTATATTCTTATAAATGTTAATAAAATATACCTAAGGATAAACTGTATATGTATATGTATACATATAATAAAACCTACATTAATGCGCATATTATTAATGTATTGAAAAAATTTAAAAAAAAAAAAGTCAATACAAAAACAAAAGAAAAAAAGTTATTGTTGCTTATCTTGGATAATATTAAGGATATTTTTTTATTGAAAACTTTTTTATTATCCTTTTTATCGGTTTTTTTTTCATTTTTTTTTTTTTGTGTTAATAAAAGAAAAATTTAAAAAAAAAATTCTTTAATAATAAGAAAAAACTAATTTTTTAATTGATTTTCAAAGTTTTCTTTATTTTGATTTTAAAAAAAAATTCGATTTGAATTTGAAATATTGATTTTTAATTTAAGAACAGTTCTAAAATTTAAAATTGAATATGGGAAAGCAAATTTCACCAGTTTAAAATAAGCCTCAATAGTTGGATAAACGAGGTCAACTATTCATTAGCGTACCACCAGCTTAAGACTTTTGATAGAAATGTTTAAAAACATCCTTTTATATGCCTGTAGAAACATGGAATCTCATATACAATATAACAAAACATTTAAAGCATATATCAAACGCTCTCCTTACCGCATTATAAAAATAAGATTGCCGAACACGATTTTAAATCAAGAACTGCGACCGAAGACAAGTCAAATGACGGTTAAGATCGAAAATCAAGAACGTAAATGAATATGATCAAGATAATATCCTTAGGCGACTAACTAAACTCTAAAACTCTAAATATGCTTTCAAGCTCCTTTGAGTACACGACGTTTTAGAAGGCAAAAGAAACCTTAGGGAAGAACCATATTACCCGAGGAAAGTTCGCTAAATACGTGATGTCTTCAAAAGAAATGTACAAAAAATTATAGTCTTACTCACTTACTAAGATCTGAAAAGCATCTTCGATATGGTAATGATCTGACCTCAACTGGATTGAGGTACTTGGACCGACGGTATGGTGGCTAGGTTTAGGAAAGCTTGTAGCAGCAATCCGAATCCTTACTTTAATTCCTCTCAAATTGCAGAAATATAACGGAAAGAGTACTACAAAAACGCCAAACGTACAAAATTTCAATAACGCCAATTATCAGAAGTCCTTGGTAGAATTTAAAAAAAGATTTATAAACCACTAGAAGTTGTGGACTGAAACGCATCAATGATGTCACTTTCTTTAATCTACATTCTGTACATAATTATAGAACAATAGCTAGTTCGGGGACACGTGATGTCCATCCTCTAAGATTAGTCGGGCTAGTCTGGCTCTCAATATTAATATGTTGACGGTAGTATCAGACCTCACACCTTAAGTTAGTATTTGGCTGGAATTTACTGCGGTCTGTAGAGTGGTGTTAGACGTTAAAAAGCTCCACCGATCTTAAATTAAACCTTTTAAAGGTTATTTACACCAATTCATTACCAGATTTTGGGGCTACTGACATCTTATTTTGGGAGCATTATTGACTATATAATATTTAAAACTACTTACTAAATATTATAAAATTTTGTGATTCATTTACTCCAAAAATTCGATTAAATTTAAAATAATTAATAATAAATACAGATACTAATAATATCATTTAATAAGTAATATTGGAAAGGCCTCGGTGGGTTAACAGGTAAGCATTTGGTTTACTAACCGAGGCGATTCGGGTTTGATTCCCGTACGTACGGGTAATGAATTTTTTAATTGAAAAATAATTTTTATTTACAAATCCCCATGGTGACCACATAGAATTTAAAATATTATACAAATATACAGGGTGTTTCTTAATCAATTGGACTACTGTGTACCACTTCATACATACTTATGAGTAGATAAAAAATAAAAATGTTAAACTCAACGTGTCTTAAATTTAAAAGCTCGCTTTTAGGTTTTGAAAGTCTAAAAGATAGAAAACGATAAAAGTTTAAAAGAAGACATATTAAGAATGTAAGAAGACATATAAAATGCATTCGAATATTATTACATTTTCGAATGCATTTTACAAAATTTTCAAAAGTAATCTATAGAAACAGAGTTAAGACTAAAATTATTAAAACAAAAAAAAATATTTAAATTTCATTTAAGCCTCCATACCCTAGAAGCTGGAAGAGGTCTACCTTAGCTCCGATACATAAAATTTATCTACCAATAATTATCTGTGCAGTGGTATACTAATCCGGCAACACCTTGTATAATATATACAAAATAAAAAATATTACTTATAAATTGATAAAAAGTATTAAAAGTGGGTGTACAACGGAGTGTGCAGGGCCTACGTGTTAGGATGGCTCATGCTATCCTTCATATCAAAACAACATAGTAATACTGGATTCAATATCAACTATGTATTTAATTTTTCAATAAAAATTAAAAAAATTTTATAATTTATATAAATTCTCAGTAGGAGTACTTTAAAATTTAAGATAAGTATCTATAATATTCGAGATTACAATAAATAAACAATCTAATGATAGTCATAAACCGATTTATTACAAAAAAAAAACATAAAAAAAAAATCAAAAACTCAAAGTTGCTTCATATTATAAAATCGAGTCATTCAAAAAATTACGAAATTTTTAGAAATAGAATAATTTTAAACTTATATCAAGTTGTTAAATTTTAATTAATCGACTGGAATTAATTTACTTATATGTTTATGTATATGTTAGTATTTTAAAAAGTTAAAAATAAAATTTATATTTCTTTTTTTTTTTATTATAAAAGAATAATAAAAAAAATTGAAAAATTCTCAAGATAAATTTAATAGATCAATAACTAACATTTTTAAAAATGGCAAATATTTAATGACTTAATTATCTTAAATGTTTTTTTTAGAATTTAAGTGTTTCTTTTGGATGTACTTAAAATTAGTAGTTAAAATTTTAAGTAATTATCCTTCTAATTATATTTTATTTTAAAATTGTGAATAAATAAATAAAAAGGTCATGTTCAAGGTTTTCTTATCCTTTAAGGATCTGAGCTATAAATAATACGCTACAATCTTAGCTATTTACCTTTAGGTTTCTGGTGTTTTCCACTGTAATTTACCTTTTTTCCACTTTCACCTCCTATTTTAGTTTTAATTTTTCTTTGATGAAAAAGTGTCTATTTACTACCATTTTGTGGACTAAAACTGAAAAATTTTGGTCTATTCTTCATTTTTATTTAAAGTTTTACCTTTTTCTGAGGTCGAATGTTAATGACACACGTGAAATTAGACTTTTAAAAAGTGCGTTTATTTGAGCATTTTTTCCTCTAGCGGAAATAATTTTCTAAACATTGTGCCATCCTATTTATAACACAATATTAAATTTTGCCATCTACTTTATAACAGAATATTAACTTAGAAAAATTTAATTATTACCTACATTTTAATTTTAAATTATTATTTTATCTAAAGTCAGTATATTGTCAATATTAAGATAAACTATAAAGCTACATAATATTTAACATAGCTGCAACTCCTACTTGATAAAATTTTTAATATTAGAAAATAAATTTTAAAGTTTCTAAAAAAGTCTTTTGAAACAAATATTCGTCAGACTCAAAGTTAAAATTACTTCATTAGCAATATTTCAACATATTTGATCTTCAAAAGTTTCTAATCTTATCATATTTTGATTTAAACCGTATAATTTGCAGACTTTAATGTAGTAGAACTTACAAAAAAACATTGATTTTATTCTATAGCAATTCTTTTGCTTGTGTCAGTTAATTTCCCCAAAGAATCTGAATTTAATTGAACCTATAATATCCATTAAAATAAGTTAATCTGGCCAATGGCGTATTGGTTAAAACGACGACTTTCTAAGTGCAAAATCTCGGGTTTCAACCTTTTCAGATGTAATAAAAAACAATATCATAAAGTTGTATATTATATATCGTAATATAAAATTAGATCATATTTTTCGTATTCACAATCATATACAATCATATATAATGTTTAATCATATTTATATTGTATTTGAGAATAAATGCCTCTAAACAATTCAAAATATAAGATGGTCCAGGAGAATTTCAAATGAGGAATTACTGAGAATATCGGGGCAGGAAATTATTATCTGTCAAATAAAGAGAAGAAAATGGAGATGTATTCGTCATACACTTTGGAAAGAGACAGAAAACATCACGCGCTAGGCTCTAGACTTAGGATAACTTGAAGATGGTCAGACGTTAAGGAATTTTAGAATAGCTGCAGAACGTGGGCAGAATCGAAACAACTAGCTCACTATAGAGTGCGATAAAGAAGCTTTGTGGGAGCTATAGTCGAGTAACATACGGCTTTGTGAATATAACGGTGAAAGAATCTGAAACGAAATCTAAATAAATTGTTGAATGCACTATAGAGTGCGTTTTTTGCACTTATATTTATATAGACACCTTTTTGAAAGTCCTATGCTCCCTCCGGGGGTAAAAAAAAATTCATATATAACCTACAATCCAATAATATACGGCTTTGTGAATATAACGGTGAAAGAAGTTGAAACGAAGTATAAATAAATTGGTGAAAGCTCTATGCTCCTTAAAGGAATGGAAAAAAAAATAAAAATTAATAAGTAGATTTTATTAATTCAATTGACAAAAGATATTGTAGTTTTTCCAAAAGTTTGACTTGATAATCTTAATATAAGTTCACTTTATCTAAATATTGTTTTACAATTTCCATTGCATTGTAACCCTTTATTTTATAGCCTCATATGTATTTCTATAGGTCCTATTATTATAGATTCATATTCTAGACTATAACTCCTGTTTAAATGTGATTCCAGAACCAGAACAGAATAGATCGCACAAAAATCTTGATTGGTCCAGTATTTTTCGAAATTAGTTAATTTTAAAATTGATTAAAGAACTTGACTTTAATTTTTAAAATTTAAACTTAAAAAATATAATAAACTTTTTATTATGTAATATATTAATAAATATATTTTAATTATTTTCTCATCAATGTTTCCCCAGTTAAGTTAAAATTATTTCAGAATTATTCTCCATTATCCATTATCCAACCAAAGATAAAAATTTTTATTGTTTAAATTATACGGGGTAAAAAAAATTATCCATTTTAAAAAAATAACAGTAAATTTTTAAATTAAATTCAACTATAATAAAATAAATTTAATTTTTCTCTTTTAACTTTGACCTTTATTTAAAAAAGAAAACCAGAGTACTGGGTTGGATATGGGATGAAAAATTTCTATTGTATATTTTACTAATTTTTTTTTTGGTACTTCATTTTATTTTTTACGAATAAATTTCAAGTTAATGTTTATTTAATTCGAAAGTTTATAATTTAACATAAATTAAAAGAAATGAAATTAAAATGTTCATAAAACTGATAAATAAATTTTTTTTTAACTGGAAAATTTTATTATTGTGCAAATTAATGTCCTTCATAATTCTTTAAAGATAAATATTATGGTAGTAAGTAACTATAATGTCATATAGATAACCATCAATTAGTGAAGTTTATAATATACTTTATTCTAATCATAGGAATGTTCTAATCTAGTTGCAGGGAAATATGATTTAAAATATGAGGCAGGGATAGTAGAAGTTCTTTAACAAATCGAGGTACACTAAGAAGTCTTAACTCAAAAAGCCTTAATCAAGAAAAGACTTTTGACTTTGACTATTGACTTACAATTTTTCATCCAACCCAATTTTACACATATTATTAGAAATTTTTATGAATTAATAAGGTTTACAAAAAAATTTCAATTCCAAATACTACAAGACATGCGTATAAAGATAATCAGGTACAAAGATTTATTTCTGGACTAACATTTCAAAAACTGATTTGAAAGAAGCTAGACCTATTCTCCAATTAGAGTTATCACATGTGAATTAATTTTTGTCTAACTTTTTTTATATGTAAAAAATTTTTTTTAAAATCTTATTGTTAAAATTACAATTATTTTTTAATTTATGACGCATACGCTTGTTATTATTTAGGGTAAGCACTGTTATAAACAGCATTTGCTAATTAATCTTATACACCTTATTATACTCTTTTTTACGAAAATTTGAAATAATGCGATTTGAAAATATGATTAAATTCAATAAACGATTCATAATTCCACAAAAAAATTTTTATCAAGAAATATGATTTCTTTTAATTACATTTATACATACACCTAAGAATTTGAATTCCTTAATGAC
The DNA here is from genome assembly GCA_963082915.1 of Dolichopus griseipennis. Taxonomy (NCBI): domain Eukaryota; kingdom Metazoa; phylum Arthropoda; class Insecta; order Diptera; family Dolichopodidae; genus Dolichopus; species Dolichopus griseipennis. The sequence continues at coordinate 61,355,942 of OY720443.1, forward strand.
TAACTATCGTGAATTATACAAAGAATTTACTAAACCAAAATTCAAAGATTAATAACAGATTTTTCAACTAAGACGACGATCAAAATTTTTTTGGGACCTTATTATATTAAGAGAGCTCAGGTAAAGTTTATCCTTAATTTGGAAATCATTCAAGAAAGAGTTATTCTTGTTAATAATGATAATGATGTTACAAAAAAATTGACGTCATTAAGTGAGCACTTAAAAATTAATAATTATGCCAAAGGGCCATTCTCTCCACTGCAACAGCAGCTATAGAACAGAGGTAAAGTTATTAAACAGCTCAATTGCATTTATATACAGTAGATTATACTCGTATTTCTAATACAATATCTGAGTTATATACAAGATATGTCCTCCTTCAAAAAAATACAAAATCAAGGAACGCATAACAATCTTACATTAAATTTCCCAAATTTTAAGAAATTTCAAAAGGGAAGTAAACTTATTCCATTTAATTAATTCTTAATAAAATAATATAAAGGCATTTACAATAGAAAAGTACTAAAAAGGACATTTCCACTATAAATGCTCCACTCATTGTTCACAATAAGCAATTCCAATGCTTAATCCGCTATACTTCGTACAGGCGAAGGTGGTGCTAGTTAGTACAAGGCCTATACCACCTAAGAGTTTAAAGTTTCAAGGCGCCTATTGAAGGCTGTCAACTTGATCTATATTTAGTTAAATAATGCTAATGATGTTTAATTACAATTATAATTATAGAATAAAACTGGATTACTCTAATTATAGTTGCAATTATAATCTTTAGAAAATAAAATTATATTGCATTTTAATTGCCAAACATCATTATTTTTATTATTTGTTTTTGTATATAATCTTATGTTTTAATTTAAAAAAAACATACACAAATGCAATGTATAGGTAATGCATATATATTTGAGACCTTTAAAAAAAGCATTTAAAAAATTGACATGGAGAAAATTGCGACTACTAAAAAAAAAAACTGTTTTTTAGTAGAAATTCAAATTATGCAAATTTAAATGACCTTTTAATTTTTCTTTTTTTTTATTTTTATTTTTCTTCAAGTACATCTACAAATATTATTTTTAAGATGTATGAGTTGAAAAAAATTTCTAAGACAAACATTTTAGCATTATTAAAACAGTTTTTTTTCTCAATTTTTTTTTTTTTTTTTTTTTTTGCACACGAATTAAAATTTTTGTTTACATATTTTTCTTTTGTTTTTTTCATCTTTCGTAAATAAAACCTTGAATTTCTTTTAAATAAAAACATAAAAAAACTAAGTTTTTGTAGATTTCATTTTTAACCAAAAATAGGTACCGTTGTTTTTATCCTGTTAGAATTAAGTTTGTGTTTCTGGAAAAATAAAAAAACAAATTTTATCTCAATTTTTGTTTTTTGGTTTTTATGGTTATGCTCCAGTGGCATGCAATCATCAACATGAATTAAAATACACAAGTATTTATCACATAAAAACTAGGTGCTAAAGGGAAAAACTAAAAATCTTAACAAAATTGTCAATTCAAAATAATATTTTGTACATACTTCCATATAATAAAACTTTCCTTTATTGAATAAAACAGTGGGCGGAAACTTGTCAATGGATGAGGATGGAAAGATGATTCCAAAATACATCAATCATTTTTAATATTTTAATATTATATAATATTTTTAAAGTAACCAGTCCTGAAATATCAGGATAAATTTCATTTTCAAGTATTGCATACTTTTAGGGAGAAATAAATTTTTAGTTTTTGAATATACATATTAAAATTTTGCTATCATTTTCTAAATAAAATAAACAAACAATATTATATAATTGAAATATTGTTAATTAATTTAACAAATTTTTTAAAATTATATATTGTTAAATTAACAAATTAAAATTTTATTTTTTAAAGTTAATTAAAACATGTGATGAAATATCCCATTTTCAAAGTTGACGTTCATATGTATAGTAGGTTAGTTTCGAGTTAAGAAAATATGATTAATATGATTAACGTTCATACGTATGGTAGGTTAGTTTCGAGTTAAGAAAATAAACCTTATAGAACTCTTGTTATAACAGTTTGAAGTTATAGGGGGTTTTCGGAATATGCTGTGTCATGCTATAGCTGTATCGTCATTTAAAATTCAGAAAAGTCTTTGACACATATTGAAATACAATATTGGAGCTTAAAACTTTTTAATACTTCTATTTGTGACAGGAAACTTATTCGTGGGTGTGAGTGGAAAGATGGTTCTAAATTATATATATATATATACCTAACATTCTTAATATTTTAATATTAATTAATATTTTTAACAAAATCCAGTCCTGAAATATTAGCATAAGTTCCTTTTTCAAGTATTGCATACTTTTAGGTGCGAACAATTTTTTAGTTTTTTAATACATATTAAAGTTATGGTATATAATATTTTCCCAAATAAAATTAACAAAAGTGTACGTCACAAAAAAATGTTCTGTAGCAACTGCATTAAGAACACAAATAGAAACTCAAAAATTTCGAAAGCAATTGAAAATATTGCATTAAGAACGTAATAATTCCACCGAAAAATAAATAAACTTTGTGAAAAAACTAAGTTCTAAAATTAGATCTGTACTGCATATAATTAAAACAATATAGATAATATTTTCCTGGACAATAGTCTAATAAATGCACTATAAACAAAAAATTTGGACTTATCCACTTCTTAATACAAGTCCTTCAATTATCATTTACATTTAATTTATGAGTTTTATAAAATTTTTGAATATATAAACGCAACTGAATTTGAATTTTATAGAGCTTTCAACTAGAAAATATATTTTCTTAATTTTTATTATATATAATTTCAGAATATTTTACACACTATAAGCCCTAATTTCTAACACACAAGAATTGTAATAGATACTAGGTTTTAAAATATATTAGTGATAAACATATTACTAGAACATTTTACTCTCTTTAAACACTCAATATCCCTATAAACAGGAGGGAAAATTTTAAAATTAAGTGACATACGGATCATTATTTTGCCTTAAAGTTTAGTAAGGTTAACCACTTAGTAACTTTAAATGCATTATTAAAACTACATTGTTTGAATTCTGTAAAATAATATCATGTAGGTTTTTCTTAAAGGACAATATTTAAAATTTACAAATTATATTATAAAATAGAAGTTTCATTAAAAAAAGTTTATTAGTTTATATCCTTGGTCCAAAATTTATCAAACTTTGTTTTATTTAAATAAAACGCTTATTCACTAATCATTTTGCTTCCTAATTTCATATTTCCACATAATATTTTTTAAATTTCGACCATTTTAAATTGCTTTTTATTTACAATTTTCCATTTTCTTGAGTTTTCCTTTTCTTTATGCATTCAATATCCTTTGTAAAAAAATATTTCCTTAAAATTTATTTATTTATTTGTTTTTTATTATTTTTTTTTTTTATTTTTTTTTTTTTTTCCTTTTTATTTAAGTTTTTTTTTACTTTAAGGGTAAAAGTTATAACATTTTCATTATTCAGCATAATCATCAGCACCGTCAACATAATCGTCAACATCATCATTATTATTTTCATCATCATCATCATTTTTTAATATATCAACATCAATATCAATATGATAATCATGAAAGTATTTTTTTTTTTATATAAAGCAAACCATGAAAATTAATTATGAAAAATAAGGAAAGAAAGTATAGTGGAATATTAAATTTTTTTATTTAGTAATCTAAAACTCAAACTGAAGAAATTACACAAAAATATTTAAATAAGGAAGAAAACATTTTCAAAATACATAAAATAAATATATATATATATATACGGAAAAAATTCCTTATAAGAATCCCTAAAACTTAGGGAAGAAACAAGGAAAAATAGCACATAATAAAGTAATATAAAAATATACTATGTATAATATGAAATTTTTACATACATCCCGTTTAACAATTTTATACTTTATATATATAAAATATATATGTTTGTAAAAATACTGATTACTTTCCTATTAAAGTACTCTACTTTTTTCCCCAAATTTGAAATAATCTAAAAATAATCAGCAATAAGTAATTAAAAAGTAATGCAGATTATTTTTAAATAATCAAAAGTAATCGAGAAGTATACTTGAAGTAATCGCGATTACTTTTAGATAATTTTTAAGTAATTCAAACTATTATAGTAATAATATAAGAATTATTGATTATTTTTTGATTACTAAAAATCGTAATTAAAACTTGATTCCGAATATTATAGTAACGGTAATCAAAATTTTTTATTCCGATTATTAAGTTATTGTAATCAAAATTTTACAAATCTCATTGATTCATAACTATACATATTATGTAAATGTTAAATCAGAAAAACGATTTTAATTTGGACTCCAATCCTGTGAAGTATGACCTGTTTCGATCTATGCTAAATAAAAAAATTAAGGATTCAGAAAATAAAACTAAACTAAACCAATTGTTCGAGTTCTAATCAAATATAAAATTTACACCTGTGAAATAGAAGATGGATTGGGCAAATATCTAAACTCTTGGCGAACGTCTAAACTAAAAATTAGTCTTTATACAATTAATATCACAACCTTTACAACTTTAAGGATTAATATCACTCTATAAATATGCTGAAAAATAGCATATTTTTAGAGTGATATTAGAGTAGCTTTACTGTCTTGGAAACACCAAATTTATTTCTGTAGTAATACCAAATTCAAAACTAGTTGTATTTAAACCTTTACAAATTAAAATTCTTTGTATAATTTTCATTTTTCTCAATACCTTGTACCCCAAAGAATATCCGAAGTATTTTTATTTTTTTATTTGACGCTTAAATTTTCCGTTACACCGCGAGAGGAAATGCCGTTATTTTGATGAAAATCCTAACGAACTAATTCGATATTGATGTTGGAACTACTAAATTGTTATACAGGACCAAATTTCATTTAATTATTACTATTTTTTTAATTTTTTATTATGTTAATTTTTATTATTACTATTATTTTTTTTTTTACTAATGTGTGTATTTTACCATTGTCACATTGTCACAAAACATATTTAACTGAACCTTTAACAAATTATGTAAACTACACTACACTATACTACTTTCTACTTTTTGATATTTTGACTTTCTTCAACTTTCTCAAATAGTCTTGTTATTCCTTTCAAAACAATGACATTAGAAGCTTTCTTAATTGAAGAACAAAATATTACATATATATACATGTACATACTTCCTACTAGCATATACGCATACATTCTCAAAAAAAAAATAAAATTTTAGAAGAAAAGAAAATATTGGAATAATGTGAATTAATATAAAGCTGTAGAATAATAAGAAATAGAAATAGAACTTTCCCTTTTTTCATTTTTTTGTTAATGGCCAACTAGGACTAGAACAATTATAGTGATTATTACATATTATATTATATTACATAATGTAAAAAGGATATTTAAATAATATAATTTTCTCAAAAGGAAAATAAGGACGAAAACAAAACAAAAAAATAAAAAAAAACTTCTTAAAATAACAAAAGAATGAAATAAAAGAATAAAATAGTTAATTATTATTTTTACTATAATAACCTACAACTACAATATGGTATAGAACCTGAATCATGAATACATATATATATGTGTATACATGTTTCTATACATACATATTACTTAAATTAATAATTATATTTGTAAATATATGTAAAATAAAACAAATAAAAGAAAAAAAATCACCTAAAATATGTTGTTCTCGCACTCAACCTACGACGATGGAGATCCATTAAAGACAATAAAATTATATGTATTTATATAAATTGTGAGATATATTAATATACAGGGTGCTCCATTATTAACTGTGCATATGTCCTAAATTTTAAAATTCACTTTAATGATCTCTGAAATATCTATATCTTCACAAATGTAAAAGCTTTTAATATATCAAATACTGTTGATTGGAGCCGAAGATTAACAAACTAGACGGGAGCTGTATTTTTGTAACTTTCACATGTTACGTCATCAAATGAGCTTTTTCGAATAAAATTTTTGGCAAAATTCTGCATTTATTAAGTTTAGAAGCTCGTACTTTTAAAGAAAAAAAGAAAAATAAAATAAATAAAAAAAAACTTTTAAGAAGCAGCTTTTTTTGAATTTTAAAACACAGCTTTTTTTTAATTAAAAAAGTTCTAAATTTTTAATAAAGATTTCTTTCATAGTTTTCTAAATTTTCCTATAATTGAAGTTTTCTCAAAATAATTATCTTAATATAGCAAATTTACATATTATAAAGCCTGTGAAGTTATTTCAAAAGTTGCAGACAATAATGTATAACTATTAACTTTAAATTTTTAAAAATTATAATTTTAAAAATTGCTTTCAGCCTTTATATTTATTTCGCAGTCCTTATGACTAATGTAAATTTGTTTCACATGTTTGTTGTATTAAAATCAAATTTTTTGAAGAAACTTGTGTTGTAGCAATATGAAAATTTAATTTCTCTGATGTTTTTTGGTATTATCTTTTTAAAATCAAGTGTTGTCACCAGAATCTGACATATGTCGAATGTTTGAAGTCTCTAGCTCAACGGAAAGTATGTCTAAAGTAGCTCAGAAAATTAAACGAAAATTTAATCCCGCATTACAAAGTTGTTTTCGAAGATCTTCGCGCATTTGGATGGCAAATTATTAAAACTACAAAAATATGCAAAACTCATTAAAATATTGATTTGTTGAAAATTCGAAGGGCTTCAGCTTTAAGTCCACACAAAACAAATACTTTCTATATAGAGATATATTGTAATTATTATTAACAGGACTTGCATTATAAATTACATGAAAATTGTAACTATACAAGTAATTGACTTCAAGTCAAAATTACATGGAATTATAATTAAAAATTGTTTCAATTATAATTGAAAATGGAAAAATTTCAATTACAATTACATTTAATTCTGAAATTGAAAAACTATAATTAAAATTACAAGTAATTGTAATTGAAATCTTTGTAATTATAATTTACCCAAGTCTATGCAGCATATTTCGGTGTAGTAATTTATATGACACATTGTATAATATTATATATATATTTTACATATGTAACAAAAATTTTTAAACAAATAAAAAATCCCCCTATAAAATCTATAAAATTATAAAGTATATTATTGCTGTACGATAATTATTTTTTATCCTGTTTTTATCCCTACATTATATAAAAAGAACTAATTTACTAATAAAAATTACAACGTTTTTCCTTATATACCTACATTACATATATATATTCACTTATATACATATATTATACAATCAGGATATTAACCATGAAATTTGATCCTCATTGAGTAAAAAAAAAAACATAAAAAACAGAAAAAAAAAGGTTTTTTTCATTTAATACTTTTAATCTGGGGTAAGGTTTAAATGTCAAATAACTTTCAAAAAACGAGTACTTTAGTACCAAGTTCCCTTTTACTCTATATATAGTCAATAAAACTAATGTTAATAGGTAATACAAGTTTCCTTAATTCTCGGTAAAATAATAATAAAATATAAAAAATAAAAAATAGAGCCCTTAGAAAAAAATTATTACTAAGTATAAGTAGTAAGAAACGTTTTATACTGTTAATTTTCAGAAACAGCATGCTATGAGAAAAAACGAATCTATAAAATGTCAAAAAAAAAATATTATCTAATACCTAGTAAAAACGTACTAAGCAAAAACTTATAGATATGTATAATCTTAAGTAAGTTTTACTAAAACAAGTGAGGGAAAAAAACCAAGGGTTTTTAAAAAGCACATTTTCAAAATTATGTACGGTTTCTTACTGAGTATTTCATAATTTATTTTTTTTTAATTTATAATTTTGTTATTTTATTAATAATTAATTAAATGACTAATAGTGAAATACTTAGAATATAACCCCAATGCCCTCAAGAAAACCTGTTAATAAAAGCAAAATATAATGTTGGAGCTTCAATGTTAACGTTTAATTTTGGAAAAACTTATACTGGTGAATAAATTACTATTTTATAAGAACATAAAAGTTTTAATTTTGAAGACTTAGTAGCCCATCAATGGGGAAGGTTCCCAAATTTTTGCTTAGCAAACTTATGATGGATCTGCTCACCCCCCTTCTGTCTTCACCCTTCCATTTTTTTCCGGTTCTAGGAAATCATTTTTGAACTCCAACAAAATTTGGAATTTTACCTAGAAATGGTTAAGACTAAGAAACAATTTCTTCAATTTAAAGAGACCCTTTCAAATTTAAGAAAAACCTTTAACGTATGTTAAAATATAATGTTGCAGCTGTAAATTTTGCATATTTATAAAAAAAAATTTGAACAGGTGTTAAAGTTACAGGTGGTTGAAAATAGCAAAATTTCAATTTTCGATCCCTTATAGCTCCTAAACAGGGGGCGTGACAAAAAAATTTCGTTATCCGACTCCTATTAATTTCGAAAGACCTAACTTCTCCCAAAATTTCAAGTTCCTAGGTTGAACCGTATAGAAGATATATGGGGCCAAAAATTTTGCAAAAGTTGAGTTTAGCTTAATGGTACGTTTTAGTACCGTATGGTAACCCTATACATTTTAGGCTTATATTTTTGTGGAGCCTATAAAATTAGCTATCTTTTGCCGTTTTCAGATTGAAAATACACTTAACAGAACTCTTGTTATAACAATTTAAAAATAGGGCTTTTTCCAAATTTGGGGGGCCGTAGCTCCGTAACGGGTGGGGCTCCAGAAAAAAATTCTTCTACGAAATTAATTTTTTTGTAATATCTACCCGTGGTTAAAATTTCTTTACTCTATTTCAAACGGTGTAAAAGTTTTTGTAAACATACGGACGGACGGACGGACGGACAAAGTCAAAATTAAGAAAAACCTTTGACACTTATTGAAACTTTCGTTTTGGAGCTTTCAATTTTGTACACAAATAAAAAAAAATTTTGACAGGTATTCAAGTTATAGGTGTTTAAAAGCTAAATTTTTAGCAAAATTTCAATTTTCGACCTCTTACAGCTCCTAAAGAGGGGGCGTGACAAAAAAATTTTGTTAACTGACTCTTACTTATTTCTAAGGATCTAACTTCTCCCAAAATTTCAAGTTTGTAGATTTAGCCGTTCAGAAGTTATGAGGGACCAAAAATTTTGCAAAACTTAGTTTTGGATAACGGTAAATTTTAGTACCGTATGGTAACCCTATATAATTGGTTTTTAAAAATTTGTAAAGCTTATAAGAACAGCTGTCTGTTACCGTTTTCAGGTTGGAAATATTTCTTATAGAACTCTAATTATAACTGTTTAAATATAGGGCTTTTTTCGACTTTGTGGGGCTGTAGCTCCGTAACGGGGGTGGCTACAAAAAAAAGTTTTAACATTAAATTGTTTTTATTGCAATACCTACCCATTTCTGATATTTTTTAGTCAGCCTTAGGTAAAAAGGGACGGACGGACGGACGGACAGACGGACAGACAGAGTGAAGCTATATAGGCACATTTTTACAAAATTTTTTGAAAATGTGCTAAAAATGTTACTAACAAATTATACGTAAAGAAACTTTGATCTCAAACGATTGGAAAATTTTGTAAAATTTTCTTTATTTTAAAAATGTATCTGAAGTATCTGATGTTTATTTCCTTTCAAAATCAATTCCTATACCATAAAATAAATTAACTGACATTTTCAAGGAAAAATTACTTAGTGTTTTAAAAATGGAAAACTATTGGAATTTAAAATTTTTCTTTTTTTTAAATTTTTTATTTAATCAAATCATTCATTTCAAAATCAAATCATTCAAATGTAAATCACCAACCAGTGAGTTGTCAATAGCAATAAATTTCAATCAAGCAAACATCAATGAATTCAAAACGCATTTACAAAACTTCAACATTAAAATGCTTTTGCGCAATTTTTTCAAATTCTTCCAATTACAGTTATAAGATACTCTAATTTTCTAATTCTTCAGATACTTTCTTTAATTTCAAGACAATTTTATTGAGTTGTAATGGAGAAAAACAGCTTTTGAGTTTTTATCTAAAAAGAATACACATCACATAGTGAGGTATTTTTTTTATGTGTAATAAAATTATAAACTCTTGGGGTCTGTTTCAAAAAATTTGCAATCCTGAATTTTTTAGTAAGATTAGCATTTATTTTAAATCAAATTTTATTATAATTTACATATATTTTACAAAAACAGTTTCTAAAAATTGCAAGAGTTGTAGGATTGTAAATTTGATGAAATATTCCTCAGGTATATTAATTTAATTAATAAATTTAAAAAAACGCATCCTAAAATTATGCAAAAATTGTAAATTCAAAACAATATTTTCAAAAAGTAAGAAAGAGAGTCTCGTGAGTTTAGTGTTTAGTCTCAGACTTACATAATGTGTTCACTACTTATAATTAAAAAAAAAAATATTTTTTATGACATAGTTGGAAATAACTGTGCCGATGAAGTTCCACAAATAACTTCCAGATCACCACTTAATCTAAATAAAGTTTCTAAAAAAAGGGACATCAATACGGGAAAAATTACAAGAAACATATTAGCAAAACTACAAATTTTAAAAATTTAAAATATTCATTAAACTGCATCTCGATATCTTACAACAAAAAAACAAATAATAATGTTCATAAATTTTTAGAATAGAACACACCAAATTCACACACCAACACATTTTAAGAAAAAGAACCAACAATCATTTGCAAAAATTGTCAAATTAAGCCCAGGTTGACAACATGTTACACAATTATCTATAACCGAGCCAAGACTAAATCTAAAACTTAATAAAGTCACAGCTTAAAACATTAAAAAAATTCAACCAACTTTTAAAAAAACTATAATAAACTCAAAGAGACTATAAAATACAACAGAGTCAATCAACATCACAATTATAAAATATAAACATAGTCGAAGATTTTGCTGTCATTGTTTTGTTTACAAATTTTATGAATCGAAAAATATTCAATAGTTTAAAGTGTATTGGAAACCTAATAATGGTTTGATATTATTTAACCCAAGATAGAAAAAAATTAATTATTTTACTAATTTTTATTCTGATATATTTTTTTTTCTGAAAAAAAAAATATTTTTCAAACTTCAATTATTTGACATTTGAATACGTAGAGAAAGCGAAAAAGTTAAAAAACTTTTTTAATAACTGCGTAATGGCTGCGGCATGTCTGCGTCTATTGTAGACACTTTCATATAATTCATTACATTTAAATTAGTTTGACAGATAACTACGTGTAGAGAGTGAAACGAAAGCGTTCATTGTAGATAGGCTGTTAGCATTAATAAAATAATAATAATAAAAATTTTAAAATCTGAAATTAACTTAAAAACTGAAAAAAAATCTTGTGCATGTTATATAATACCGTGTCTAAGATATCTTGCAATGAAGTCATCAAGCTTAATACAATTCAATAATTATTAATCATCTACTTTATATAAAAGCTGAATATTTATAATTATAAAAAACATAATACAACCAAATCATATATATTTACTAAAAACCAATTTTATTTATTCTTTCACTCATTTTTAAGTGACCAATATTTTCCTGTCCTCTTTTATTTTTCTAATTTTCTTTTAAAAGTTTTTTTTTAGTCTTTAAAAAGTCATTGTTACCATTTTTAATCGATTTTTCTAACTTTAACTTTTCCATTTATGGTATGTATGTATGTGTACAATTTATTTTTACCCTATTAACATAATATTTAAAATTTTTCACATTCATTTTTAACTTTAAACAAATAAGAGTTAAAATGAATGTTTGTTTTAATGTGTTTTAGCTGTCAGCAGTCAGCACTAATGTAAAATATCTATAAATAGCTATATATAGATTACTAATTCAAAGAAACTGTCTCTCAAATTTAAAGGAACTGTCAATAACAAAGGTTCAGTATTTTAAAATCTCTTTAAAGATATTATTTAAAAGTATCTATAGATTTTAAATTCGTTTTTCAAGTGAATCGTATATCAACTCAGAATAAAAATTCAAACCCTATCTGTCTAAAACATTTAAAAGACAGTATCAGAAAATGCGAAAGTTCAGTATAAATTTGTAAATAGTTTATACAATATTTGAAAAAGGTTATATAAGATTTTCGTATAATATGAAATACACTATTAAATAAAAATATGAATTTTATTGGTTCGCTGTATTTGTTTTAACATATTATTAGGCGGAGTTTACACGTTACTTTTCATTGTACGTTTTATTTGATATGGTAAAAGTTTAAAACTATTAAAAAGCTTTTTATTTCAAAATAAATAATTGAAAGTTGAAAATTCTTTTCGGTCCGAAGTCAGCTTGATTATATCTCGACGGTATTGAATATAAAACGTTTTGTTGTAAATGTATACATTTTATTTGACTGTTTTACATTATCATATTATATCCTATTAACATACAATCCAAAGATAAGTGTTTAACCTACCTTATAATCCACTTGAAGTTATATACATTTTACTAGGCAGTATTTTATCATCGTATGAAATATACAATTTAATGTTTAATGTATAACCTAACTTACCACCACTTTACCTTACCACAAATTATATACATTTTATTTGACAAATTTTATATAATCGTATGAAACATACAATTTAACTTTAAATGTAGAACCTACCTTACCACTACATTGAAATTATATACATTTTACTTGACAAATTTTATATAATCGCATGAAGCATGCAATTCAATGTTAAGTTTATAACCTACCTTATTTTTACATTGAAGTTATATACATTTTACTTGACAGTATTTATATCATAGTAAGAAAAGTACAATTTAATGATAACGGTTTAACCCTTACCCTTACCACTTCATTGAAGTTATACACGTTTTACTTGACAGTTTAACATATTAAACGTACAATTCAACGTATTAAGTGTATAACCTGCTTTACTTTCACATTGAAGTTATATACATTTTACTTGACAGTTTAACATTTTCATATATAACGTACAATTCAACGTATAACCTGCTTTACTTTCACATTGAAGTTGGAAAAAAAATATGCTATAAACCTTTAAAAAGGGACCCACTTTAAATATTTAAATTTTCCATTTTTTTGTGTCGTATACTTACATTTGAATAAAATTTATTTTTAAAAACTGAAATTAAGGCTGAATAATATTTAGTTTATATTTATTTCTTTCCATTTCTTTGCTTCTTTTATTATATAAGATACATGTATATATGTTTATACCTAATATTTACTACAAATATATAAACGTACCTAAATATACATCTTATATCTTCAAATATATTTGTTAATGTCTGAATGATAAAGGTACCTATACTAAAACTGTTTATTTTATTTTGTATTAAAAAATAATTTTCTTGGAATAAAATTTAATTTTTTTTCAATTGCTATAAGAAATGAAAATTTTTGGTTTTTCATTAAAGGAAAATTTTCCACTAAAGCTTTAAATTTATCGAGTATATTCGGAATATTACAAAATATTTCAAGATTTGCTTAAAGTTTAAAAATAAGAAAAATTTTACAGAAAAACCTTACAAATTCCTTCATACTTTTTAACTTTTAAACATTTTAAACTTAAATTTTCAATTAAAAAGTTAAAACTTTAAATACCGTTATATTTTATAATAAAATTTAATTATTCTTTGGAATATTGGAAATTTAGTTATAAATAAATTATATTTAATTATTATTTAGGTATAAATAAGAGATATTTGAAATAAATCAGATTTACACTAAAAATTTAGTAGAGGTTTTCATTGGAATTTTACAGCAATTAATTGAAATGGAATTTAAGTTTGAAGGCAGTAGAAGAAATGATGTTATAGGTATGTATAGGTCTTCTGCTAATTACAAGAATTTTAAACAAGAATGCGTAGGTTTGTAGTATTTTCAATTATCAGTAAACCATTAATTAACTTATGAAATTTCAATTAAATTACTAATTATTAAAGCTAATTGGCATTTGAAGATTACATTGTAATCGGTTTAGAGGTTGAAATTTCTTTGAAAAAATCAAATGAAACTATAGATACTAAATATCAGTTCAAAAATCTTTTAATTGGGTTTAGTTTAAATAAGGCTGTATTTAGTTGTTGGAATATACGTAATGTACATATAATATACAACATTTTTCTGTAAATGGAAATATTTTTAGTTTAACTGAAGACACTTTTACTTAAAGTTAAGATTTTTTAATGTAGTTGTAAAGTTTTTACTTTAAGTGAAAAATTGGGAGCGGCCCGTAATAAGGCTTTAGCTATCTTAGGCAATGCGAAAACGAAATATTAAAATTCTTTTAATTACTGAACGTATTTTATAGCTTTAAGTCATCAGTTCATGTCTTCAGTTAAATTAAAATAAATTTCTCTTAAATTAAAAACAAACTAAAATATTTAGTTTTATTGAATCACGTTGAATTAAAAACTACTTATCAAAAAACAATGTAAGTAATTCTTAGGCTCTAGTGTGTTGAACTTAAACATTAAACCTCCGCTTTAAGAAATTTTCAGTATAAAAACGACTGTTATTGTAATTGAAATTTTAAATTTAATTGCAACCACTTTACAGTAGAAATAGGTTCGAAGCTTTTCCCGTTATTTTGGGAGGGAGGTTTATTGAGGTTTTTTTTAGTGAGTAAGAATGTAACACTACCAGGGAATTTAGTTTGCAAATGCCTTTTGAAAGGTTTTTGTCCTCCCTTAGAAAAAAAGCAACTAAGAACTAAATTAGATACTGATTGGTTCATCTTAACTAACTCATCAATCACTTATACGACTAGATTGATCAACATATTGATAGAAGCACAAACACTTTATTAGGTATCAACTCCAAAAAATCAGAAACAGGTGTAAAAAAGATTAAATTTAAAATAACAAGTAGCTTGATTTAAAATTATATTTTATAAAAAGGCAGACATATTATTTACAATTATTCACCCCCTTCTACACATTTATTTAAGTCTTCTATTTTTAAAACCTTTCAAATTCACAAAAAATAAAAAAATTCAATTCAAAATTTATACAATCAAAAAATTTCAAATTTACCTTTTCTTAAAAGGAAAATTATCATAATTTTTAAAGATAGATATTGATTTAAATAATATATTCAACTTAGATATTGATATATATATATTTTACATATAATTCAATTCAATGACAAATATGTATAATACATATTTTGCAAATACAAGTATATAGGTTAATTCTTATGTACAATACAATTTACGTTTAAAGTATATTTTATGTAAAAATAAATTTATTTTAAATTTAATATTAAAATTGCTAATTAATTCTACAGCATTATGTTATACTTAAGTAAAATCTATCTATTCATATTTTGTGTTCAATGCAATTTATGTGAATATGTTCGAAATAAATTTTGTATAAAATTCATTTACATTATAATGAATTTTCTTTTAATAAATTTGTAATTGGAGTATGTTAGAATGTAAATTTATATATGTACATTCTTAAATATTCCAATGAATAATTTTTAGTTATTTAATTTAAGATTTAATTTACTTTAAAATATTACAAATATTTTTGATTAATAATTTTTATCCTATATAATTTAATAAAATGTATTAAATTTCTTTAGATTAAATTTAGTTTAAATAATATAATAGTCAATTATCGACTGGTTAAAGAACAAATTCATAAATACTTATTTAAATTCGAGTATTATTTAAAGTTTATAATGTATTTTAATGTATACCTAATAACTTTTAAACATTTTCACGTAAATCACGTAATCTCGGTCTACTAAAACCTTTTTCTAAAATCTTATTTTTAGAAAATCTAGTTTTTCGAAATTCTCGTGTGTTTTGAAAAATGTCGTATTAGAAAACCACGTTTAAAAAATCTCGGTTTTAGAAAATCTAGTTTTTCATTGAAAAATCTTGTTATTTTTAAAAATCTTATTTTTAAAGGTTTTAAAGTAGGATACAAAATCACAATTATTTGGCTTTTCCAGGATGTAAAACAAAGAGATTTTCTAAAACAAGAGTTTTTAAGGACGAGATTTCTCAATGCGAAATTTTCCAAATGCGATTTTCTGAAACGAGTTTTTTTGAAAACGGGATTTGCTAAAAGAAGATTTCGACCCCACCCACTTTTAATATCGAATCAACTTAAAACTTGTTTTTAATAAAATAAAAGTAATTATCAAGAATTATATCTAAAGTTTAAGTTTATAGCCATTAGAAAAAGGATTTCAACAAAATTAAGCATAAAGTACTCTTATATATCAAAACTGCGCCTAAAAGTATGCTAATCTTAATAAAAAATTTCAAATAACCCTTCGAGGTTCGAGGCAAATTACTGAAAAAGAAAGACACGTTCCGGAAAACAAATATCTTAATTTAAATATAACAGGACTTATTTTTAATAAATATTCAATTCTAATTATAAGAATTATATCTTGGAAATGTAAAATGTAATCAAAATAATACTTGCAAATTACATCAAAAATACTTGTACTTGCAATGCTGCCAAACAAATTAATTTCATTGAAATTTCAATTAGAACTATTATTAGAAATAATTTATTAAAAAATATAATAGTAATTAATAATTATTTAATAATTTACTTACTTGTTAAATAACAGAATATTGTTATATATGTAATCATCTTGATAGCATCCGTTTTATTATGTATTTCTATTATAATATATATATATGTATATTTGATTTTGATCCTTAAAATATTTACTAACTGTATATACTATAGAAACTTTTATTAATATTTATTAATAAATTTTTAATTATTATTTAAACTATATTTTAAATAATTACACACCTATTCTAGTCCTAATATATAATAATATAATTAAATTTAAAATTAATATTAATATACACTTATAATAACTTTTTAAAGGATATTAATATACTAATAATACCGTTAAATACTAATTCAACAAAAAAAAACTAATTAAATATTTTTTTTTAATTATATCCTTGATTTAAATTTGAAATATTTTTATATTGAATTATTAATTTCTTATTTTTATAAGATTTTAATATATTTTAGTATCTTAGTCATATGTCCTTAATTTTAATTATCCTTCTTTTTTTTTTTAATTCTTGAATTATATTTGAATTTTAAAGTCCTTTTTAATGCTCAGCATTTATGTCCTTTTTAAAGTTTTAATAAATTTTTAATTATATATTACATTTTAAATTAAAGTATTGTATTAAATTAAATTAATTAAATAAAAATTTTTATTAAAAAAAAAAAAAAAACTATAATATTATTATTATTATACACATAATGGCACTAATTAAAAAGTCGAAAAACCCTCCAAAATACATGGAACAGAAAAATATAAAAAATTTTAAGTATTTTAATATGAATGAGTATTCGAATTTTGCCTCTGGTATTTATGAATTGTATAAAAATAAATTTTAAATAAATTTATTTAAATCTAATTTATAATTTATTTTTAATATAATTTAATTGATTATTTATTTTAATTTTAAATATTGATTTAATTATTTAAAAAAAAAAAAAGATAAAAACACCGACACACTTTCTGTTAAATTTGTTGTTGAATAATATTTTAAGCTCAATATTTTCCAAAATCACTTATAAGTATTTTTTAATATATTTATTTTAAAAATATATTTATTATAAAAAGGTTCTTTGTTTTATTTTTAAAAACAAATAATTAATTTATAAATAATATTTGAATTGCACAATTGTTTATTTATTTTATTTTTTTAAAAATTATTGTAAGTCCTTTACTTGGAATCCTTTTTCATTATCATTATGTTAAGTATTTTCCAAAACCTGTAAAATAGAAAAAAATATTTTAATATTAATTATGAAATATTATAAAATATCTTTTATTTAAAAAATATTAATAAAGTAAATTACATACAATAGATAATTAAATATATGATCATTTAATAAAATTTAATTAGACATTATTATTTGAGCGAATTAATAATTAGAAAAAAAAAATATAAAATACATTAAATATTAATAATATCATAATTTATAAAATCTACATATTCTTTTAGATTATAATTAAGTAATTATTAATTATTAAATAGATACTTTAGGAATTTATTATTAATCGTATATTAATTTTATTTTTAATTAGTTAACATTTTAAAAGTGTAGTATTGATTATTTGAATAACGGTTTGCATAATAATAGACATAACGATTTGCATGATTACTTTCATTCTTTTATATCAAAATTATCGAACATGTTCTTTCATGTCTTATTCAAAGATTTGTTGGCTTTTTAAAATCTAACATTTTATTTTGTAGCCTCTAACATACAAACACCGAGCAATAAAACTCTTTGCATGCGAACCTTTTACGAGAAAATACGTTCGCTCTTCTATAGGATTACTTATATGAAAGCCGAAAAGCCGATAACAGATAAAATAGCTCTGCATGAACAGAGTACGCTCAGATTTAATAAAAAAAAACACGATTTGAAAAAAGTGTCATTTTTATTTCAGCTACGTTAATTTTAAATTTAAAATTAAATTAAAAATGGATAACTTAAATAAAAATAACATTTTTTACTACTGTACTCGAAATATTTGAACTGAGCACGTAGAGCACGCTCTGATCGTGCTCAGATTTCAAAAAACAAAACGCCTTAAGAAGCTGACAGCAATTAATCCGTCAAGTACAATTTATTATAAATGTTTATTATTGACATTTCTATTCATTATTACGAAATAGAAATGTCAATTAAAAAAACGTTTCACGAACTGTCAAAGTCAACGAAAGAAGGAATGGAAATGTGAATTTTCCAATTCGATTACTTTTGATTACTTTGATTAATTTGTCAAGTATACCGTAAGAAATGATGTAATTCATTTGAGCTGTCATATTTTTGGCAGCAGTATATGAAATAAAATAAGTATTAGGTAACCCCCTTAAAAGCTATAGAAATCTTATAAAATTTATAATCCACCCAAGTAAATTTAATCAGGAAATTAAATTGTTTTATTTAATATCAGTAAGGCAAAAATAATCTCTACAAATTATGTTAAAAAAAATAAATTATAATCAACATTATATATATTTTATGACATTTACAATAATTATATTTAAATTATTATAAATAGGTATGTAAATTAAAAATATGGTAATAATAAAACGTCAGTTTAAAAAAGTGGGCACAATAAAAATAGTTGACCTAATTTTATATATATGTATGCGTTTTAAAATAAAGTACGTATACATATAAAAAAATATCACTTTAATACACTGCAAAATACAATAATACAACTGTGATTAACAGCTAAGGTCAAATAATTGGCAACGAATTTTTTAAAAGTTTTTACTTAACTTTTCAAGACTTAGATTTTGAGATTTTTAAATTGATACAAATCATTTCTAGAGTTATCATTTAAATATTAGGGTTATGTTATCTTACATCTTTATTTCTTCAAGGGTCAGCGGAACCCGTCCAAAGCCACAATTGTAATTGTATGACGTTCTTGTGGTTAAAACATGCGACCAAATATCATACTTAAACCATCACCCATTTTGAACCAAACTTTAAAATGAGATCTGTGATACAAATGTTCAGTTTTAGTTTCGAGGATTAGAATAAAGAGGGATTTGGATTTAGAATATTTAGAATTCCTGGATATTGAAGGATTGGGAAAATTGGATGCGATCAACTTAATATAAATGCAGATCAAATATTAATTTTGAAATTCTTCTCAAAAAAGTTAATCAATATTTCACAAATGTACTTAAACTGTTTCTATTTTCACTTAATTTTTAAATTTACTAAATAGATTTCCCTACTTGTGGCCATATAAACTATCAACAACTATTAACATAATACGAATATATAAATTATACGTAATTTAAAAATGTTTATTTTAAATTTTTCAAAAACTGAATTATAATTTCAATTTAATTAAATTTATGATTTTAATATATTATTATAAAAAGTTTCTATATAATTATATTTAAATAAAAAAATAATTATTAGCCTCATTATAAAATTGTTAGATAATTTTGGTTTACCTTATAAGTTTTATAAATTCATAGAAGAATTATTATATGCTGTGTTCAACTGGTGTAAAAACTATTTTTATGATAATATTATAATAAATGACGTGGTTTTTATTGGCCAGTATTCTGTTTAGTAGTATTTATTCATTTTATCCATGTTTTATGTCAAATTTTTTAAAGATTTATACATAAATTTGGTATGATATAGAATATCTGGTATATTTGGAAAAGAGTATTTGCAACGATAGTTCTCTTTAAAAACATATTTTTTTAGAAAATTTATTTTATGAAACAGGTTGCAATTTAAAGTGATTTGAAAATTGTGTGTATGAAAATGGTTAAGTAAAATGTGTATGAAATTGGGTTTACTGGGAATTTCAAAAACACAGATTTATTCTGTTTCAAGTTTAATTATTTAAATAATTACAAAATAATAATTTTTAGATACAAATTTTTATTTTAAATATGATTTTATTATCTTAAAATAAAAATTTTATAATATTTAATTTTTCTATAATTTTTATAAAGTTAATATTTTAAAAACGTATATTTATTTATTTCAATTAAATAAAAAATTTTAAGTCCCTTAGCGTTGACGCAAGTAAGCACATGATTTATTAGCAAAGGAAGTAAAAGTTTAAGTTCTGCACAGGTCACAAATTTTAAATTGGAAGACAAATTACTGAAAAAGACTTTGTTCTCAATAAATAAATACCCTTCCTTTCTGACGAAATATCTAATGTTTACATAAAATAATTGATATTGAATATATGTATTTCTTATAAATTAGGGAGCAGCCTAAATTAAAACCTACAACGCGCGTACTTTATTTAATATATCAAAAAAGCTATATATTTTAATGGTTTTATACAAAAAAAAATAATTTTATTGTAAAAACATCACCATAGCAACATAATTAAAAACAACAAAAAAAATTTTATACGCATTGTCAAATTTAAAATTTTAAAAATTCGACTTACAGTACGTCACGTATTTTGATGATTGCTGTCATATAAAGGAATGTGCCTATTTAAAAATATTTTGACTGAAATAAAAAATAGAGTGTAAACTAGGAAGAGTGTAGTAGAGTAAACTCTGTCAATTCTGGGATATGACCATAATATAAACATTATATCATCCGGTTAATTACTTTTGCCAAAATTTTAAATACACATCTTATTAGGCTTTCAGTTATGAACAAAATAAAATATAAGTTTAAAAGCAGTTCTTCGAACCTCTTCCACCAATTAATTCTATATTTCGTTCAGACGTTAATCTTTAAAGTTAACTACTATTGACAAACTTTCAAACATCCAGCTTTATTATGTATAAAGTAATGCTCTTGTGAAATTTGAAGTTGCATGGCAACTACTCAAAACCACGGCAGCGGACAAACCAAATTTTGTACAAAACTTTGGCCATAAATATAAATTATTTTTTTCAAAATTTCAGATACCCAGCTCTGTTAAGTATGGACTAATGCTAATTGAAAAGAAGGAGTTGAATGGCATCTACTCGAACCCATTGCAGTAGACTTTGGCCATAAAACTGTAGCTCCTTAACGACTTTCGCTACAGAAAAAAGCTTATTCATGCCAGACTACTTCGAAACCTAAGTACAGCCAAGGTCGGTCAAACTATTATTTAGGATCAGTTTTTCCAAAATTGTTTTTCGAAATCTTCTAAAAATATAATAAAATGAAAGTTCTGTTACAAATGAATAATTTTTCTTTTCATTTTCTTTTTGTCAATCAAAAATAGAAAATTGAGAATCTTTATTAAGTACATATATATATATTTATATTTTCTATTTTATATCTTAATGTCAATAATTATAACAAGATAATTTATATTCTAATCAAAATCCATAGAATTACAAAATTCATTTAAAGCTTAAATATTTAAATATCATTTATTATTTAAAAATATATTGGCATTTCTGTCTGTCAACACTTAATCACCTCATTTATTAAAATGTCAATTTGTTTTTGTTGTTGTTGTGCTTGTATTAGTTTTGTCTTTTATTTCTCTTATAGGGTTTTTTTTTTCTTATTACAGTTAATCAACTGGATAAACACCATCAATACAAAAAAACAAAGAAACAAAAACAATTTTTGACAGACAACTCACACAATAATATATAAATGAGTTTTTTTTTTACTTTAATTTCCAAAAATATGATTAAAAATAAAAAAAAACTACAAATTGATACGTCCTTTGTTTTAAAATTATTTTAATTTATTAAAACCTTTGAAAATCAACATAAATTTTCCACCAACAAAATCTTGTGTATTATAATATTTATATAAGTACTTATATAAATGTTTTTATATAAATAACTGTATAATCGTATATCTAAAACAAATAATGAAACCAATGAATCAAAACAAAAGAAACAAAAAAAAAAAACCAATATTTGATCAAAAAATTTTCTACTAATTTAGAATTTTTAGATTATAAATCATAAAATAGACAACAAAAAAAAAACTATGAAGTCAAATTATGATGTCATTAATATTATAATACAATGTGTACATACAACTAAAAATGTGAGTTTGTAATTTAAGTAGATATATAGCTATTATGTAGATTTAATTATTTCAACCGATGGTACAGTTACCATATTTATTATGTAAAAATAAAAAATACTGTCAGATTGAAGTAAAATTGCGTAAATTGATACGCAAACGGTCTGAGTCATTTTTTACTGAAAAATATTACGAACCAACGTTTCACTGTTCCGTTATGTTCATGAGACATTAAAGATAGCAAACACGAGATCATTCAGACGAAGCAATTGTTAAGGTCTGGAACATCAAAACTTTCATTGGTAATTAAGAGAAAAATCTAAAAACTTGCCAAAATGTTCGCTATAATGCTGCACAATGAATAACAGTAGCTTTCCCGACAATATTTTAGTGTTTTGAGAGTTTTTGTTTAAATGTACTGCGGAGTTCTTTATAGAGTTAAAAATGTATGAAATAGAATTTGAGGAAACGAATATGTATTTAAAATTTGGTGCTCCCCTGAAAGATGAACAACATAATATTATAATATTTATCGTAATATATGACTGAATTCAATTTCATCTCCCAAATATCGTAAAATCAGTATATTGATTAGAATCGAAGGCTTATAAATAATAATTAAATGTAAATTTGAGTAATTGTTTTATTGATAAAGTGATCATTTTCAACTCATATACTCAAAGTTCATATACTCATCGTTTTTTTTTTTATTATATTCTAGATGCTTTTTTATTCTTATTGCATTTGGAAGCATTGTACTAAACTCTTACAAGATCATTTTATGAAACCCAGATTCTTTAAAATTATAAAACCTATTAATTTTAAGTAGTTATACTTCTATCAAGTGCCTGAAAATTAATGATCTGAAAAAAAATAAAGTACCAGTAGTAAAGCAAAAGATGTAAGAGTTTAAGACCAGTATAATATTGATTACAATGGTACTTTACTTAAGTAAAGTTGTGCCTGATACTCATTACTTTTTCAAGTACCAGTACTATGTAGATTACAATACTTATAAAACTTAAGTATAAATAAAATAATCAAGTAAAAATACATTTGATTCCCAGAAAACAGTTAAATTTCCAGTTCAATTACTTTTGTAATTATATTTTAATACTAAAGTATTTTCGAGTAATTAAGTACCAAGAAATACTTAAGTATTAAGAATTCAATTATACAACTTATTTCAAGTATTCGATTATTTGGAAAATATTTTCATTTCTTATATTTTCATGTACCTAATCAATTATTTTCAAATATTCTCTAATTCGTAACTTGACAAAGTAACGAATATCAGGTAATGTACAAACTGGTAATTGTAATAGTACTTATATTATACTGATCTGATTTAGAGTATACTGAACCAGGTAAACATTTTAAAACTCTTTAGGTCTATACAAATTACAAAGTACAATCAGCCGAGAGTAGTAGGCTTAATAAAGCTTCTTAAAAGCAAAGAACCATGCATTTTATCAGATACATTCTTTAAGTAACGTCAAGTAACGAGAACCTTGTATCAGATAAATTTCTCAGAATTTTTTTTTTTTGAAGTAAGTAATTCATTAATCATTACCTAATATCAATAACTTCAAACATTTTCTTAACTGTAAAATACACAAAATTAAAACAGTCGGGTCAAATTAAATAAAAAATTCAACTTTTTA
This sequence comes from Dolichopus griseipennis, assembly GCA_963082915.1. Taxonomy (NCBI): domain Eukaryota; kingdom Metazoa; phylum Arthropoda; class Insecta; order Diptera; family Dolichopodidae; genus Dolichopus; species Dolichopus griseipennis. The sequence goes on from OY720443.1 coordinate 61,380,099, forward strand.
TCCTAAAAATATGCTAAAATAAAAGTAAATTATATAATTTTGTTGTTAATTAACCAGTTTATATACCTATATAATCTGTCAACTCAAAAATTAGATTAATTTATTAATAATGTATTAGTGTTAGAAATTATGAAATGTTGTTTATATAGATACGAGTACAATAGAATAATGGTGACAATTTATATTTCATTCATCAATAAATTTTAATCTTCATTGTTTCTACGTGTGTATGTATACATACATTATAGTTTGTGTACAAAATATATATATTATTTATTTATAACATGCATTATTAAAAATTAACATGACGTTATCTGTAGATCGATTATAATTTAGTTTTTAAATTAGAAAATTTTAGTTTGTTTGTTTGTTTTATTTTTTTTTTTACCTCAATTTTTAACAATTAATATTAATTACTTTTTTTTGTTGTAAAATAGATTGGATCGAATAATTTGGAATTAAAATTTTATTTTTTTAATAAAGTTTTTTTTATAGAAACCCATAATAAACATTTTGGTTGGAAAATCAACAAAACAATAGAATCTATAGAATGTGTGAACAGTTTAACACTATATTTAATATAAATTTTGGATGTAATTTTAAATTTAAGCTTCAGTAAATTATTAATTCTGTTTCTAACTTCCATAATATTTATTATTATATTATATTTATAATATTTATTTATGATTTTGGAGATTAGATTATAGTTAAAAGAACTATTCTTGACTGAGAATGTTGGAGGAACGCTCCGTTTTATATTAGTTACGCTATAATTCGTCACTTCTAATTTCATTGTAGACATTTTTTTTATAATTCACAACCGTTTTTACTAAGCAACAGCTGGGGGCCTCTAGTTATTTGTTCTGTATAGATCAAAATAGAAAATAGAGTTTGTTCTGGATTCATAAGTTTTAAAGTAGAAATATTAACAATTTGTATCATATGGAACAATTTTATAACAATCGCATATAAAGCTTGAAAATACTCAAAAGACAAGCCCTTCTCTCAAAATTTCAAATAAACCATTTGATAAATTTAAGGAGTAAAGAATTTTTAAAAAAATGAGATTCGCATAACGGTGCCATATGGCCACCTTATGCATTTATGTAGTACATACCATATCCGATAACGTTTGAAGTTTCCAGATTCGTTTGACGTTTTCAGATTTAAAAAAAAAAATAAAATAAAAAAAAAATTTTTTCAATATATACTTTTATTTAAGTAAAACTATTTAAGGGGGCTATTAAAGGTAGAAAATAACCAAATGATGGTAGATATTGATTCTTTTAATGTTTGAAAACTTTTAAGCTCAAAATATTGAAAAGTTTCATTAACCAAAAATTTATGATAGATCTTTTGCATTTAAAAGAGTTTTAATATAAAAGCTAATTGCTGAAATGAAAGACAGCTCTTCATTTTGTTAACATTAATCCAGTGGTTGGCGTAGTGGCTTCTGATGTAAAAAGATCTGAGTTCGATCCTCACTAAAACTTTTGGTCACATTTCTAATATTAATGTAGCACTAACTTACAGAATGAAAAATAAACCCATAGACACAAGCAAGTTGATATAAAAGTAGATAATAAAGAGATTTTAAGATAAAGAGATTTTAGACTTTTAATTTATCAATTTAATTAAAGTGGTTTTCCAGAATTTATAGGGCTGCCTATAAATACGAAGCTGGTTGAGTTATAGAAAAAAATTATTTCATGAAATTTTTCATTTAATTTTTTTTTTTTTTTTTTTTTCTCATCCTTACCCCTGGTTAGAATTCATTTTCCTTATTTCAAATGGTGTATAAGTTTTTTTAACACACAGACTGACACATTGACAGAGTGAAACTATACAGGTACAATTTTTTGAAAATATGCTAAAAACCCATCCAATTACAATTCAAAAGTAGTTTATGTAGAGTGAGTAATTAAAAATAATTAAATTGATATGATAATCTTTTAATATTAAATACAAAAGAATATAAAATTTGGTATTAATGAATAAATATGAAATTATTGAAATAATTACCATTAGTTAATTAACAAAAAAAACAAAAAAAAAAACAAATCAATAAAATAATCATGAAAAATGTGAATTATAAAAGTGTTTTAAATGTCACAGAAATGGTGTTCCAAAAATACGAACGTCAAATCGTATAAAAGGAACTTAAATTCTGAATACCTTCAAATCAAGATTTTTTTTAAATTAACGAAATAAAAAAATTGAAATTTCAATGTCACGAGTTAAATAGTTCAAAGATGGGCGTTCATGCATATTTTAATTTAATTATTTTGAATTTTTCCGTTTTCCAAATTTTTTGTACCGGAACATAAAAATTTGTCAAACGGAAATATTCTCCTATTTTTTTTTTTGTAGATCATCCATCTTGTTATATATTATTAAAAATATTGTAATTTAATTTAAAATTTCATTTAAAATTCAACAGCCGACATTTTTTATTATTTTATGTTTTTTTTACAAGGGTTGGGAAACGCATTGTAAGTCGTCCGGAATCACAGTACAGGGTTCTTCTAGGTATTGTTGAACTTTAGCCAAATAAACCCTCCCTTCCTTTAAAAAACAATTTTGGAATTGACTTTTAAAAAATTGTACGGAATGGTTTTTTGGATCGGGATTAGGAAAGGAAATTGGGATTAGGAATTGGGGACTATATATTAAGTTGGATATAAGGAAAAATTTGGAGGGAAATCATGAAGATGAATGTTAACATTAAGTTAAATTTTTGAACATTTCAATTTTATAGTTAGAAAGAGAATTTTAACCCGCGTTGTTAATTCATAGTTCATTAATAAGTTTTGAGACACTTATGTATACTCAGGCCCCCAATTATTGTCATCTGTAACAAAACTTCTTCGTGTACAAGGCTAAGTTTTGTGTATTTGATATTGAATTTCTTTTATGAGGACCAATAGAAAGTTTCGAAGCCACTCATTAAAGCTTTGTAGAATTTATATATCTTTTCAAGTCTAAAATTAATCTTCAGAGTCCTTCAATTTTTTGATACAAATTAACGGGAGGAAAAGATTGTATTTCAAAAATGATATTGAGAATTAGGTTTGGGAGTTTGGGATTTTAAGAGATGGGAATGTTCTTGTTTTACCAAATTAAACTGTATACGTTTATATTGAATGGAATTTGGTTTTAAAAGTTCTTTGTCACCACCAGGTCAGAGCAACTGTGTAGAGGATGAGCATCTACCCTTCCTCCTTGTTTAATATATCTCTTATTGTTTAATGTTCGAAAAGTTTAAATTAAAGATTTCATATTCAAATTAATTTGTGAATACAATCCTGAACATTACAAGGGTTCTATAAATATTTAAGAAATACTTAAGTTGGATTAAACAGAATTGAATTGATTATATTTAACTAAAACTAAGAACTTTAAACTTTAAACATTTTATTATTTCAAAAGTTTGTTTTAAATTTCTAACTATTCCAAATTAATATAAACTAGAGTTTCAAAAACAAAAACAATGAAAATAAATTTAAAATAATATCGATATTACAACTTTCCTTTAAAAAAAAACTGCAATATTTTAATTAAAAATTTTATTAAAAAACTACTGAACCAATATCAAAACCACATTTACTTTTATTTAATTTTATAAAAAACTATTTTTAATATAATATTATAGTTAAATAAAACTAAACTTTAATATTCGACTAGATACTTAAAAAATTGTACTCTGCTTAAATTTATTTTTAAAATTAGAAAAATAAAAAGAAAATGAATATATGTATATTAGAAAAGTATTTTAACAAAGTTTTCTTATAATAGGGAACTTTTTAAATAAGGGATTACTAATTAGTATTTACCTAACAATCTTTTTAAAAGCAATGAATCGTAAGCTACTTAAAAAAATATAATCCTATTACATTATATTATATAATATATTTTTTTTACCATAATTTAATCCATTTATTAAATTAATTAATTTATGGTATAAATTTTAAAAATATATTTTAAGAGGAAGTATCTAAGACCAAAGCTTTTGATGAACCAATTATAATTAAGATGACATGAAATAAAATCCTCAAAAGCACCAATGGAAAAACTCACCACAATTTATATAAACTACATACGTATATATAAAATTTCCCCATAAAAATTCTAACCAAAATATGTGTCGGAAGTTCAAAATCAAATTCCTTATCACAATGACAAAAAAAAAGGCAATATCTAGATTTTGAATCCAATTCTTTAATTAATATTAACATTGTATGTAAATACTTGCAAGCAAATTGAGATCGAATTTTTTAAATTTTTGGACTATTTCCGGGAGCTTTTCCACTATGGTAAAAATTATCTGGAAAATCTACACATTTTATAGATTCTCTCGTTTTGCAGTTTTAAGTTGAAAAAAATCTAAGAGAACTAAAATTATAAATATTCTACATACTTATAAAAATTAATTTGATAAAATATAAATCTTAATTTTTAAAATGAAAACTACGGGAAGTTGTAAAATAATAAGATTAAAAGGGTAACCGGTCAATTCCTAGAAGAAGGATTCAATTTATGGAAAAGTAATTCACAGTAAAACAAATTCAGAGTATCCATCATTATGGTGTTTTATGGAAAAGTATGCCCTAAAAAAAGAGAAATATCGTTATTCCGATCAAAGACTACAACAAGTTGTATCCTATTATTCAACGATGGCCATGACTGAATATTAAAGGGATATGAATTAAAAATAAATTTTCTGAAATTCTAGCCTTAAGTATTATTACTCCTTGACTTAAAGCTTTTGATACTGTAAATTATGGGAAGCTATGTAAACAGCTAGATACAAATTTCCTGATACATAGCAGTGCAATGTGTTTTCTTCCAATTTGTGGAATTTAATAAATTTAAGTCTAAATCACTTCCATTAGTATGTGGAGTATCTCAGGGGTCTATCCCGGCCCCTTTATTATTCTGAATATTCTTCAATGATTCACCGGATACATATACCGGATTAATATATTCGTAGGCTAAATGATTGCATTGCTAAATTAAATCACAATCTAGATGCCATATGTAATTGGAATTATCTTGATAATTTTAAGCTTAACCCAATTAAATACCAGGCCTAGATTTTCAATAGATAGAGTTCTATTTTGTTTATATTGTAATAATTTTTTATTACAGTTACATGGTATTTTATATCTGTGAGTTATAATATACAATTAAAGTATTTGTTTATATTTTGTATTTGTTTTTATTGTTATGTTCATTTATTTGTTTTTTTTTTTTTTAAGATATATAATTTATAATTCTTGATTAAGCCATTAATTGAACCCTATGGCGAATCGTAGAGTCGAAAATCAGATAAAAGTTTTTTAACTTTCGATGGGATTCGAAACCGGTCTTTTGAGCCAGCCAGCCAAATAACGTTGGATTGTA
>OY720443.1:61385701-61470079 GCA_963082915.1 Dolichopus griseipennis
CCAAATAAGGTTGAATTCTAAAAAACACTCTTAAAAGTAGGTTTCCGGAACCAAACGAAATAGATATGAAATGTTCCGGAATGATGTTTATTTTCAACACCTATATCCCATCCCGCCCATAATTGTTTGATGCCTTAGAATAAAATTAATGGTTTTATTTTTAAAACCAGAGTTATCCATTTTTTTCGGGATGTTTATGACTATATGTATAAATTAGAATAGATTTTAACGTGGATTTGGACGCAGAAATAAATACAATAATGTATTGCAAATCCAATTAAGTTCACAACTTTAAATTGTGGCCTAAATTTCTATGGATATGTTGCACCTCCCGAACATGAAAAATTGAAAAAGTTCGACTCTTAAGTTGACTTTAACAAATGGCCCTTAAGATTACGGTGACACAATTTGGATTTTTTCTTAATTTTTTTGCTAGATTTTAGTATAGATTTCTAGAATCGGGGAGTAAGTTTTTCTAATCACGTCGCCTGGGATTCTGGGTCCAAGATTGGAGATTCAGGGTCTTGCAACTTTACTTCACTTTTGAATCGCAATTGTTTAAAAACAGACATTATATTTTGTTCAATTTAAATTTTTCTGCGGAACAAAACTTAAAAAAGTGGTTGTTTTTGGTCAGGATAGAATAAAACGTTATGAAACGATTAAATTTTACTCCAATATCGTTTTGAACTCCAAATTTTGAACCGAGTTTATAAAAGTGAATGAATCATCAAATAATTTAAAAAAAAACTCTATATTAATAAACCCAACATAGCTATTAAAAATAATTAAAAGTTATTATATTTTTTTATATTTTGATTTTTAATAGCAATATAACCTTAATTAACAAATTATATTCTCGTATTTTCACAAGAGTTACTTTATTTAATCAGAATTAAATTGCCATACTGACGACTGACCAGTGCATTAAAAATTATTATCAGAGTCGATAACAAAGGTAATGAATTTTTAAAGTCTAAATATAAATATGCAAATTATGTTAAAAAAATAATAATGTTAACAAAACAATTAAAATAATTTACCTCTATGTTTTGTTTCATATTTTTTTAATTAAATAATACATATAGTTAAAATTTTTAAATATTTGAAATATCTATTGAATTATTTCTGAAATAACGAATATTTAATTATATTGCAATAAAAAAAAAATATGTTAAAAGCCTTTATTTTTATTGGATCTACATTATACTAGAAACTTTGGTAAACGTTACCAACATCACATCACTAAAAATCATACAATGTTTAGGACAATAAATTCTATGCTTATAATTAATACTTTGATCATTGGTAATTATTGATCTTCTTTTATTATAATTTAATCTGTTGTCAAAAAAAACTGTCAATATTTCAGTTATTTTGATATCCCATCGACATAAATTAATTTCTAGGATGGAGTGCAAGTATTAATATTTAGTAATTCACATGAAGTATACACTACCTGTCACGCATTGCACCAGCAACGTATCACTAATGAAATAATAATTTTTAAGTATTATTTTTAATCAGTGTTCTTAAAGTGTTTTTATAAATAAAAGTCAGTGTTTTTACTAATGAAACTTCACAAGTTTTCTGTCAAAAATGGCTTTGGAACAAATATTTATCAAAAGAGTAGGTACCTATTTGATTATTTGATTAGTGATAAGTAGTTAGTGCAATGCGTTACACATAGTGTTGTTGGTGTAATAGGAATCGACGCCCACAAATGAATATTAGTTTTCATCAATTTTTAAATTATTAATACAAAATGAAATTCACAACCTGAATTCACATACATTATGATGTTTCCTACAGATTGAATCAGTAGAACTTTTTTGAAAAAAATGGTGCTCATATAGGGATCTCGCTTGTGTCTTGGGTTATCATTTGGCATATTAACCGAGGAAGTGCGAGCTCGTTTTCCGCAAAGATCAAATTTTTTTATTGAAAGAAAAATTACTGAAAAATATAATTGTAACTTTTCTCTCGAGATCTTTGTGTACTGGTATACAACGGATGGAAAGTAACGCATTGTTATCCACTCCTCAAAAACAAGACAAACATTTATTATAGTTATTTTTACTTATTAAATAAATAAAATTAAAATGCTTAGCCACTATGTTAAGTGGCGCAGTGGTCAAAGCACCGACCTTTCATTCGGAACGCCCGGGTTCGATTCCCGGTAAAAGTGAAAAAATATTTTATCTGGTTTTCGAACTCGATATAAATTCTATTCGCCATTGAGTTCAAATTTAAGGTTTAGTCAATAATTTATAATTATAAATATTTAATAAAATATACATTAATATAATAATAAAACAAACATAAAATATTAATAAATTATTATTTAATTTAAGAATATAACTCTCAGATACAGAAACACTTCCTTATAAAATATAAAATTACTGCAATGTATAGCAAATAGAATTGTATCGATTGAAAACCTAAAATACACATGTTATAAGGCCTAGTAACTATCGAATTGTATGTAGAATTCATTAAGATCACTCCTAATAATAAGAGTATAATATGTCCCCCTGTTCCAACATGAACCCATGACAAACACAGGCTTATTAGCCTGACAGTTGAACAGTTAGCTCTTAAAAAAAAATTATTATATCCCAACCAATGGACACAGTCAATTTTTTATTAATAAAGTATTCAATGTCTTACAAAATGTTATCATTTTAAAAATATCGATTTTTAATTAATTCTTCAATTGTTATACAACATATAATAAAAAATAAATATTATGGTATTGCGGCAACTCTTAACTCATACAATGTAAAGAACATTACATAATAATTATATTCCTAACAAACTTCTATCGAAAACATATTCGTTACTAACTTTGAAATAATTTATACCTAAACAATATCTCTAAGTAAAGTATGTAAAAATGTATACATATGTGTGCACTATTGCACTGCAATATGTGCACAGCAATATAACTTTTATTATAATTTAAAATCCTTGTTCCTAGGATAATTAATTACAATTTCCGGATATAACCTGATTCATTTTAATTCCATTGAAAAATTTTAAATTGAAAAGCAAATAAAAATAATGTTATTTAAATATTTTTAAAGCTTTAAAAAAAAAGTAAATATTTATTTTTAAAAAATGAAAAATTTTTCTGGGTGTGGTCAAGGAAAATATTTATTTCAAACTTTTTTATTTTTCCCTGAAAAATTGTTATTAAAAAGAAATTTTAACTTTCAATTTGATTTTTAAAACAAATTTGTGTAAATATTTTAAAGCTAATTTTGGGAAAAAAAATTAATTAGTTTCATTCCATCGATCCACCGGACCCTTTCAATCGTCTTTTTAACAAAACTTCCAAACTTCTGTTGGTAATAATAAAATAACACCCTTGAAATAAGGTGATGCAAAATAGAGTCCACCAGGGTGTTATTTCATATTAAATTTTTTTTTTAAATGTGAATAACCAAAGCGCCGCTTCGTTAAGAAAATATAAATGGAAGCTGTCTCAATAACTGAAGAAGTTCTACTTCTCAAATGAACCTTAGTTGAAATTTAAGTGACTTTCAAAATTATTTGAAATATTAAATTTACAAACTTTTGAAAACAGAGCCAAACATAGCTTGCAATTGGCTGCAACTCCTGAATATTCTTAGTTAACAATTGGATATTTTACGAGAAGTAAGAAATGTAAAGGTTAACATCAGTAAAATATCCACCAGACTATTTCTTCCTAGCTGATTCACATGGTCTTTGAAAAATTGGAAATTTATAATTATTCAAATTTAGGCACCATTTAATGATTCTTAGAGCTTTCGAGATTTCAAAGTCACGCTTACTAAAAAAATTGCTTATAATTTCCTGTTCATAGACCTTTTTGGTTCCAGGAGAGATATGCTTAAATATATAAAGTGATAAACTAAATATTGACGGATTGTTTGAGCTTCTTAAAAACCACAAAATTAAACGGGGTTTCACGAAATATTTATGCATATAGGCGACATAACAAAAGCCCTAGACCAAAAAGTCCTTTTGGTACTTTTTTTTAACAAAATAATGCAGTGGCCCAGGGTTTCTTTTACTTCGATAAGTGAACTAAACGTCCACTAACAATGTAACAATGTAATTGTTTGCTTTTCAATTTCGACTTTATTTCTTTAAAAAGTGCAGTAAAATAAAGTCGAAATTGAAAAGCAAACAATATCGAATTTATTTTTATTTTCAAAATATTATCTAAGAATACCAACATAACAAACAAATACAAACGATAAGTACTTATATATTTGTCTATGGAAGATTCTATTTTACGAAGTATATTAAAACTGGATACATAATCAAAGTTGTCCCAGACTACTTTAGAATACTTTTTTTTCCAGAATACTTTAGAATTTGGGCAAAATTTCAAATTAGAAGAGATTTTTAAAATACTAAATTTTCAAGTCGCCGAGGGGATTCGGAATCTGGAACTTTTATTTAATCATTTGTTTTTAATCATCTGGAACTTTTATTCAACATTTTGTTTGTGCTTAATTTGTCATAGAAAATTCGACACGGAAGTTTAGCTTTAGAAAGGTCGAAACAACACCCAAAAATACGACCCTCTCGAAAAATTTAATAGAAAAGGACATTAAATTAAGAAAACAGAAGCAGGGATTCAATATTGAAACAAGTTTAAAATAGAAATTATAGTTCACAAGTATCTGTGCCACATTATTGTAGGACTTTCTAAAATTAAAAATCGCAAAGTCTTACAAAATATAGGTATACCTAAATATTAAAATTTCAAATATGCATACATACACTTATCGCATTTATCAATAAATAGGATCAAAATGTTAATACGAATTAGTATAATACCAGTTTTTTTTTTGGTGTGTTTGTGTGAGATTTTAACACTGTTATTTAATTAAATATGTAAATCTGAGTATAATAGTGATATAAAAAAAACAAACAAACACCGAATAACTTGTTTCTAATCCTTATAAAATATTCATAAAAATCCGCTAAAAATAAAATTTTATTACAACACAAATACTGTTGTAAAAAAAACAATCATAATAATGGGGTGGTATTAATATTATTAATAAGTACTTATATACATTTTAAATTTTTTTTTTGATTTTATTTTTTTTATTCAAATACCTAGTTAAAATATCAAAACAAACGTTTTAATGTAATTTGAGTTTAATATCTGAACGTATATTGAATTTTAAATTAGGAAATTTAAGGATATTCGTAAATTTGTTTGTCCTTCTTTTTTTTGGTAATTTGATTGTAAAATTTATTTAAGAAAATTGAACTAGAAATACTAAGAATGATAATTATTTTCTTGGAACAGATCTTAGGAACTGCCAGGGGTATATTTCACCAAATTTACAATTTTTATAAAAAATATGTTAATTGTAATAAAATTTACAAATTTTTGAAAATATTTTTACAAATTATAGGATTGTAAATTTGGTGAAATAGACCCTTAAGGAAATGAATTTAATTTACTAATAATAATTTCTTACAATAATATCCTTGAAGGACTAAAAGATATCATATTGTATTTTATTCTCTAAATAAAACATGTATTTCCATTTAAATCAGTTTATTGACCTTATATTGACCTTGAAATATTATTTATATTGATATTGTATTGAAAGATCCTTAAATGAATTTAAAAATTTATTTATATGATTTCCCGATAAAAATTCGATATTTCGAATAATATATGCAGGAAGACTCTCTTCTGCCGTTGAATGTTTACAGAATTTATTTAAAGATAAAATAATTGTTTGAAAGAGAGGTTTTGTTATCCCGTTGTTCTAGATATTATGTGGTCTAAATTTGTTTTTTAGATTAATTAAATTTGCTTAAATCTAACATATACAACAAATTAATAAGCTCGGTATTCGTTTATAATATATTCGATATAAGCTATAGAACAGTTCTTATTCTGTTTAATAGCTTATATCGAATAAATTAAGTTCCAAAATACGTTCTATAAATGCTGAAAACCGAAGAATTATTCCCATGTATATCATTTCAAATCCTTAAAAGGACCATAACTTTGATTTTATTTTTTTTTTATTTTAAGAGCTTAGATTTTCAACTTTTTTATTTTCCAATTAAAAATTACAAAGCGTTTTCTAGTTGAATTTAAAATTTCAAAATGATTAGAATAGAAAACAGGCCTTGCGGTAGAAATTTCAATATTAAGAGTTAAGTTATTCAAACGATTGTTTGCTCTTTTCCGAATTTTTCTCAACATTTTGGAATGATCTTCTTTATCGCTAAAGAAATGCTACGAAATTTAAAAATATTTAAAGTATTTTTTTTTTTTTACGAGGGAATGGAAAGCTCCAAGGCCACCCATTGAAACTGTACCGTGTGAGCCAAACTTTAGGAGGGAACCTGTGATACAAATTTGCAGTTTGGCTAAAGAGATGCGGATATAGAAGGATTTGGGGTTGTGGTAGAAATTATTTGGGATTTCTACATTATGGTAGATGAAAGAAATTAGATGGGATATTTCAAAGAAAGACGTTAATGTTCTTCTTAAATTTGGCTAAATCATACATTTATACATTATCAACTTTGGGGAAAATATTAGGTACTTTAAGTTAATATAATTTATTCTCAAGAAGCTTAAGTATTTGCAGGCAAAATAGATTGATCATCAAATTATGTCAACCAACTGTAGCACATACTACATATTCTTAATCCTGACAATCTAGTGACCTCTAAAACGCTAAAGCATAATTAATTTTTCCTTCACACCCATGGTATGTACATCAAGTCCCAATATTTCTCCACAGAAAAGATCATAGAATATTACTTATTTATCCTTTACATATAAAATATGTGATATAAGTTACTTCACAGAATTTTTGCATTTCAATACGTAAGTTCCGTAAAATATTTTTCATAAAAATTATCTGAAATGCCCCATAATTCCCATATCAATATATCAACTAAGTACTCTATCTTCCTCAAAACCATATTAATTACAGATATGAAACCCATTTAATAATATAGGAATGTAACTAATCAATATTTAATTAATTAATCAATTAATCAATATTTTGATAATAAAACTCTAACATTCATTATTACAATAATCAATTTCCTTTATAAGTTTTAATAATTTACTATAGAGTATGTAATCGTCTAATTATTCTATACATACTTGTACATACATCATAATATTATAACTATAGTCTCATAATCCATTTTTAATCCAAATTGAACAGTTTTCCAAAATAGAAAATTTAGAAAATAGTAGAAAATTTTTCAAATAATAAAAATCTAAGTACACTTAATCATTACAAAAATTAAAAATCAATAAATTAATATCGCACCTTATTACTCCTTTCATTATAACCTTATTTTGATTAATTCCAAAAATTTATTCGCTGTTATAATTATATTTCAATATATACTTAATAACTTAACTTTATAATATAATTTTTCAACTAATTAGTATTTAATTAATTTACTGTAACAATTTTCCTTTTAATATACTTATATAGGTTGGATACACTTTTCTTAAATCTATATCTTATGAACTTAAAACTTTTTGTAGCACAATTTTTTTTTTTTTTTATCTGTAATTTTCTTTTTGAAAACTTTATTTTAAAAAATTTTCTTAATTTTACGCAGTTTTACTTTTTTAAAAATTTACAGATTTTTTTAATGAAATTTTTTTTTTCATTACCTTTTTTTTTTAATTTCAAACCCCCGAAATTAATTGAATTATTTAAGTGATTTTAACTTTGGAAATTTTTTCTACTTTATTTTTTTGAAACAGAAAGTATCTTAAGATATAATGAAAACTCAGTAGATATATCTACTCTTAAGAATCAGTATTTTACTGATTTAGAATATTTAATTAAAAATTAGTATTTTCAGATTCATTTAAATATTATAAGTATCTTAAGATTTCAATTTACATTAACTTTTATATCTTATTTAGGTACACTTAGATATATTGAAGTTTCTGCCTAGGTACGTACTATTTCTTAATATATAATACTTATAATGAAGTAACAGCTGTTATTAGATGTACCTATTAATCCTTCTTTTATAATTTTTTATATATTTGGAACTTTCAACATTCTATTAATTTTTAAAATACTTTTTTACAAACACTATCTATTAGATAAATTTGATTTTTACATTTGATTCAAAATTTGATTGAATAATTTCCAAATTCCTATACAATTATTATTTAGGTTTTTTTTTTTTTTAAATATTTTCAAAATTATTTTTATTGTGGAAATTTCTCAGGAAAATCCAATACAAATAAATCAGTTTTCACATTTTCACAACAATTCCTTTAACAAATCATTTTTTTTTAATTCCAAATTTTTATTCTATATTTTTGTATCTTATAGATATTCTTCCTTATAATAATTTTTTTTTTAGAAAAGAATTTCCTTTTTAATTTTCCAGATTTTCTTATTAGATTTTCACCAATTTATATTTTGTTTAAATTAATTTTTTTTTTATTTTTTTTTTATGATTATTTTATATTTTGGTTTTTTTTTTTTAAATTTTTTTGAATTTTTCATTTAAGATATACACGAGTAATAAAAAATGAAAATTGGAAAAATATAACAACGAACAGCAGTTTTTTTTTTAATTTTTTGTTTTATTTTTTAAATATAAAAATGACGAAAAAATTTATTACTTATATTTGTTTTTTTTTTGATTTGCTGTTTTTGTTTTTTTTTTCTTACGTTTGTTTATTATTTTTTGGTATATTGATATATATACAATTTATATATATACAAAAAAATTAGCGAAATTTTGTTTTATTTTTTTTATTAAAAAAATCAAAACAAACAAAAAGAAAATAATTTAATTTTTTTTTAATAAATAATCGATAATATACTTAATCCGTTATAGTATCCGTTCAGTTTTACCATCGCGGTATAACTGAAAATGTAGTACGGTTAAAAAATAAATTTTTCCGTAAAAATTTTTTTTTCAATATTAATTCAGCATTTTTTTATTTTGTTGATTTTCTTTTTTTATTTTGTTTTTGTTATTTTTTTTTGTTTTTTTTTTTCCAAAATCATATGATAAGAATTTCTTATACACACGTTATTCCAAAAAAAAAAAACAATAATAAAAACCAAAAAAAAAAAACTTTTAATGCACGCAGTAAACAGAAAATATTAAACAAATTTATGTTATACATATTGTATAACAGTTTATTATTAAAGAAAAACTTTTTAGACCATTACTAATAAATTTTATGTTAAATCGTGTGAGAGAGAGAGTAAAAGAAAAGTAAAATTAGAAAATAGAAAAAATAGACTTTTAAAGAGAGAGTATTTTGAGTGATTGAAAATTTTATTAACATGAAAAAAGAGTTGTGACTGTGAGTAATCAAACAACAGAAAATATTTTAAGAGAAATATTTGTATAACAGAAATATTGTAGGAAATATTCTAAAGAAATATATGAATGTTAACAAACGTGGTAAAATTATTTTGTGATAATTAAAATAATTATTGAAAAAAATTAAAATAGTTTATTTTTTTTTTTTTAAAGCGATAACGGTTTAACTAATATACTAATAAGCTTTTCTATACAAATGGTACATATTATATTCGTCTTATTAGAGTTGATCTTAATAAATCATAAGGTATATAAGTATCTGCGATTTATATTATTAAATTAAATTATTTTTTTATATTTTGGATTTATTTATATTGTTATAATAATTTTTTTTTTTATTAAAGATATATAATTATTAATTAGTGATTAACCCATTAATTTGAACCAAATGAGGAATAGTTGCTATGTAGAGTAGAAAATCAGATAAAATTTTTTTAACTTTGACTGGGACTTAAACCCGAGCTTTTTGCATGAAAGGTTTTGACACTTTAATCACTGTGCTACCCTACAATTTTAAAAAAAAAGCTATGAATATGGAATAATTTCCATTTGAAATATAAAATCATGTGAAATTTTGTTTTTTAATGTGAATTACAGCGAAAATTTAAAATTAAATATAGTGAAATACTATGGACTTTTCAGAAATAAACTTATTCATGAATTTATTGCAAACCAAAATTTATGTAATAAATAGTGCAAAAATTTTATAAACTTGTTCAAAAAATAATTAGAATGCTAAGAAATTGATCATATATTGAAAGTCAATGGGTCAAAATATACATTAATCTAAATTGAGAAAAGTTAAAATTCATGTACCTAGTAACAGTTTATAAGTGTTTTGTATTTCAGTTTGATCTATTAGAAGAATTTTAAATTAAATAGATGCATTGTGAAAGTTTATCTAATATAATATTATATCATTGAAATTTCTATATTCATGATCTCGTTTCATTTGAATTTTAAAAGTATTAGTTAGAAAGAAAATTTTGAATTGATTTTTATAACTCACAGGAGATTTTAATAATTTTTTTATAAATTTTAAAAATTAATTAAAGTTAAAACAGGAGTTAATCAAGACAATGTAATACTATACCAGCCTGCATAAGAGTTTAATAGTATTAGAGGACAAAACACTTCTAAAAAATTTATTACAATATTTACATAATTTTAGGAAAATCCAACAATTTTTAAGGTCTACCGAAAAAAACAAAATTACGAAAGAAAACTAACCTTTAAAACAATTTTTCAATTTACTTAACTGTTATACAAAAAACAATAAAAAAAGAGAATTTTAAATTGTTTATTTTTTTTACCATTGAAAAATTTCCTTTTACAAATAATTTTTAATGAGAAAATTTCCAATTTTCTCTAACCCTGAAGATGTTCTTTCTTTTAATATTTTAAGGCTATTCTACGGTTTAACTAGTATCCGCGTAGAACCAAATGACTATATATAAAAGATAGCTGGTGTTGCCAGCTTTCAAAAAATATATAGCTTTAATGGCGCATATTATCCTTTAAGGACGAAAAGGACATTTAAAAGTATCCTTGTTATTTTAGTCTATTTTACAAAAACCGTTATAACTAGCAATCTGTTCAATATATATATATTCAGTCAAAGCTATTAACTAAGATGACGGTCTGGAGAATATTTTATCGTTTATTTGAGGACGATAGGTGCTGCCGTTTTGGAGATATTGCAATTTCAAGCAAAAATTTAAAACAAAAAAAAAAAAATTTTTGAACTTTCAAAAAAACCACTATAACTATGAAATTTTCAAAAACACCCTGTATTTTTTATTATACTGTTAGAAAGGTCTTTTGACACTCTTTTCAACGGTATATAACAAGTATGGTATATGTTGATAAATAGCCCCACCAGAGAACATGAATGAAAAACTGACACAACAATTTTATTAAAAAATACATTTTCATACTTTATTTCTCATAAATTTATTTTGCCTTTTTGTTGTCAGAATTATACGCTTTTTCCAGAATATTTATACATATGTATACGTGAGATTCTGAATTAGGAGGGATTTTAGAGTTGGATTCAAAATCAGGTTTTCAATAATTTGTTTGGCGGGGGTTTGGGGGCGGCAGCCCCCACTATTCTTAAACTTTTATTTGTTGAAATATGCATGTAAAAAATAATTAGGAGAGATTATATAGTTGGCTACAATTACAGGATTATACGCTTTTTCCAGAATATTTATATATTTGTATACGTGAGAGTCTGAATTAGGAGGGATTTTAGAGTTGGATTCAAAATCAGGGTTTCAATAATTTGTTTAGCGGGGGTTTGGGGGCGGCAGCCCCCACTATTCTTAAACTTTTATTTGTTGAAATATGCATGTAAAAAATAATTAGGAGAGATTTTATAGTTGGCTACAATTACAGGATTATACGCTTTTTCCAGAATATTTATATATTTGTATACGTGAGAGTCTGAATTAGGAGGGATTTTAGAGTTGGATTCAAAATCAGGGTTTCAATAATTTGTTTAGCGGGGGTTTAGGGGCGGCAGCCCCCTCTATTTTTAAATTTTTATTTGTTGAAATATGCTTGTAAAAAATTACTGTTATTAAAAAATATTTTGTTATTAAATTTTGATTTTTGGAATTTTTTTTGTTTGGAATTATTTTTTTTGGAATTATGAAAATGGAATTTCGGAAATGGAATTTTGGAATTTCGTACCCAACCCATTTATAAACCTATTAAAATTTTTTTTTTTTTCAAAAATAAAATTATTTAATTCATTTAAAAAGTACGGCTGAAAAAATTGTAAAACATATCAACATTTTTTTTATGCAAAAAAAATTACAAAACAAAAAATTTTTTATTTCATAAATGCTTATATCTTCTAAACGCTTTAATATAGACAGACCTTATGTATGCCCAAATTATAGAAAAAAATAAGAGCTTTCCAACGATGTAAAAATATTTAGGGGGTTTCCTTGCAAAATTTTGCAAAATATGAGTTTTAGAGAAAGGTTGTTAAAAATTTTTTTTTTTGCAAAAATTTTCAACTTTGAACTACAATATCTCCAAAACGGCAGCACCTATCGTCATCAAATAAACGATAAAATATTCTCCAGACATTAGCTTGAACTAAATGCATATATATTGAACAGATCGCTAGTTATAACGGTTTTTGTAAAATAGACTAAAATAACAAGGATACTTTTAAATGTCCTTTTCGTCCTTAAAGGATAATATGCGCCATTAAAACTATATATTTTTTGAAAGCTGGCAACACCAGCTATCTTTTATATATAGTCATTTGGTCCTACGCGGATACTAGTTAAACCTTAGAATCCCCTAATATTTCTATTCGTTCGAGTACATAAAATGTACATACATTAAATCAATTCTATAAATGAATAACTAAAATAATATGTTTTTTCATTACTTTGTATTTAATTAAGATTTAAGAATATTTACAATATATTAATAATAAGCTAATTACAGTGTAAACTATGCATATAGAGGTAAGTCAAGCTCTAATGGGTTAATTCAATTTAAAGTATCTAAACTACAAGTATTGTCATAGTACTCAATAATAACGCATTCCCTCCGCGTCTTCAGTTCCAATTTCATCTGCAGTTACATCTTAATTCATTACTTAATTACAACTTTTTAGATATTGAAATACATATAGTAGTATTTACCATACTAAAACCTACTAAAGGGTATCTAAAACAGACGCAACACCATTCGTACACACATATTTAAAAATAAAAGTTTTCAAAAAATCACTTATACGGGGAGGGGAGTATTAAATTAGTTCACACTTTCAAAAATTTTATAAATAGGACATTTAATAAAAACCTCATTTTATAGAATATTATAATTAATTCTTAATATGCAATTTTCTCAAAAGTATTTTGGGTTGATATAGTACCTACTGATTATATAAAATTCACACATCACCAAACATCTTTTAGTGTGTGTACTGTGTGGTGTTTCATGAACCGTCAATCTGCACTATAATTACTTCAAAAAATTATTTGATTTTTTTTTTTAATATTTCGATTTAAACATACATTTCACTCACTAATTAACACTTAATATTATTAAAGTAGCAAAGCATCAACTACTCATATTATACTCAAATCACCCAATAATTCATTCTACAAAATCATCCCCTCCAATATTTTTGTTTGTGCAATTATTGTGCAACTAAACGATTTTTTTGTATATTCTCTCTTTCAAATATTACAAAGTTCAACTCAAACTTGTTAACATCAATTTCAAAGTTTATTTCATAATTACTCACAAGTCACAAAATATGCAAAAAAAAAATTTGTTATTTTTTGTTTTTATTTTGGTTTTTCAATTAAAAAAAAATATGAAGAACAATTTATAATTGTTATAATAATGTATATAAGATTTTTCATTGTAAATAAAAAAAGAAAATTCTAAAAAAGAAAATATTGTGTAAAGTTTATTGGAAAATTTTCTTTTAACAATTGTTCATGAGAGCAGGTCAAGAACATATCTATTTGTTTATACTTATCTTTGTATAATATTCTATTGTTTATTTTTTTGTTCTCACTCATCATTTTTTCTCATCAGTATAACAGTTAAATGTTTATTGAGATAATTGTTATATTAAAATACCGGAAAAAGAATGAAATATGAAAAAAAAATGAAAAATCCTAAATATCTGCGCATTGCGCATTCATATATCATTTTTTTATTATTCAGTAATTTCCCGATGGAATTTTTATTTTATGTACAATGAACGTATATGGTATATATTATTTATATATAAATACAAAATACAATATACAATATTATATACATATTATACATAAAAAAACATAATAAACAATATTTTATTATTGAAAAAACAACAGAAATCACAAGCTTTAAACAATTTCCTTAATAATATTTAGATACAATACTTTTGACATGTATAATATACGTATATTGAAGTTTAAACCCTTCTAAAGGATAATAACATGGATTCAGTTGTTAGGAGTTTTGATATAGAGGAAGTTACTTTAGAAATTTAATCAAATTTGCCTAATAATAACTTTAAAGAAATTGATATTGTTGAAAAATACTTTTTTTTTATATAAATTTATTTAAACTTTTTAAGTATAAAATACTATTAATTCAATTGACAAATATATTAAAAATATAAACATATATATAAATATATATATATACATATTATATACTTAATAAAAGAATGAGGTCGAATATAGGAACCTCAATGATTTCTTAAAGAATATCAAAATATAAAAAAAAATACAAAATAATTTTAAATTTATATTCATTAAAGTATATTCATGTATAACAGTTTACAATTTAATTTAATTCACATATAAGAATTTATATCTGTTATATTATTTTATTGATAAGTTATATCCTTATTTTGGTGTTTAGAAATTTATTTCAGTGAATGAGTTTTAAATGTTTCAAACGTGTTTTAAGAAAGAAAGTAAAATTAAAATTAATCAAAACGGTTTAAAAATGAAAATAATAGGCTTTTTAACGTAGTTATTGTTAACTGATCCTATTATTATAATTATAATTAATAAAATATTTTTGGAAAATACACAAAGCCGTTTGAATATTTTTAATATTATTTATTTATTTATCAGTTGTACCAAGATTATAGTAAATATTGGCTGATATTATAATAGCCCTTTGCCTATATTGCATTTGGGCTTCTGAAATAAAGTACTTCCTATTTGTTAATGTAATATATTTTTATATTTTAAATTATATTTAGTCACCATTGGGATTTGCAAAGGAAAATTAATAAAATATTAATAAAAAAACTCTAGAAAATTTTTAAAGTACTCAGAGTTTTTTCTCTTTAGAGTTTAAAAAATTGAAGTATTTTTACTTTAGCCATTAACTAATTTTTCTAAAATTTTAGATAATATGAAATTAATATTAATCAATTTCATAGTTATATTTTATCAAATATTTAGAAATTACAGACAATTAAATGTATAATTAAAAGATTACAGACAATTTAAATCAAAACTTCAATATAAAAATCAGTTTCCATTCAATCAGTTTTTGACTATTTCAGGAGCTTTTAAACTGCTTTATCTTATTGCCAATTTTTCATTTATTATTACAAATTTCATATTCCAATATCATTCAAACTATCGAATGTTAAATACTACTATTAATTTATGTGACAGTGTGTTAATATTTATCTTTATATATATTTATCTTCTATCCGTCGAGGTATTCTGTACTTAACTATTCGAAATCGTGTGTATTAATTGCATTCATTTATATTAATATTACATACCTACTATAAATGGTACTACAATATTTAAAAACCATTGATTACTAAAATCATTATAGTTTAAGATAATATTATTAGAAAATACATACATATTATATTTATTTAATTATATTATACTATTATTATACTTGATCGTACGGAAGTATTTTATTGAAAATTACATTCTTCAGTAATTTTCCTTGGGATCAACTTAACTTAAGATCTGCGCTGAGATCGAAATCGCATCGTCTCGTTTTGTACACCAGATTCTTAACAAGTACGCCACAGTAACCCCTTTCATAATCGTAAATAAAAACCAACTTAGAAATTTTGAAAGAAAAAAATAATTGCATAATTTTAAGATATAATTTGAATTATATTTGTGATATAGCTTCATAGTCGAAAGTTAAAATCACATCTCGCTTCCATATCAAAATAAAAGTTGAGATACACTTAAAATTTTAGAATACAATTCGGGGTATAACAAATGAGAAATTTTAACATACAGCTGCATGTCTTTATCAATTAAAAATAATGAGATAAAATTATTAACTAGATAAATCAAAGGATTTGAAAAACTTTAAAAGTAGTAAATTATGTTGCAAATTTTTGTAAAAGTTCTTTAAGTAAGAATAAGAATCCTAGGTAGGTTTTTGATTTTTTCTTTTTCTTGTTACTCCTCTTGGAAACATAGGGCATTCACTTGCATCTTCTATTGGACTCAATCGTTTCTCGCTATTTCAGCCGTAGCTGTTCGACGCCAAGTGTTGTTGTTGGGTCACCGCGCCTTCTACGACCTTGGGGTTTCCATTCTAGGGTTATTCTTGTTATGTTACTTGGTGGTTTTTTCAGATGTTACCTGTCCACCTACATTTTCTGAACTTGATTTGGCTCATAACCGATGCTTCTTCTGTTAACTACTATAAGTCGCTATTACTGATGGAATTGGGCCAGAATATTCTACTAAATATGATTCTTTTGCACTTATTAGCGAATACTTGGAACTATTGTTTAATGTTGTTTGTAGTCAGCCAAGTTTTACTACCATAGAAAAGTGTTGCAATTACACATGCTTTGAATATTTTAAGCGCACTTTTCCTTGTTATTTTGCTGTTTTTCCAAATTGGTGTATTGAGAACCAATATTAAGGTGGCAATCTATAGGCGACTCTGGCTCTACGTAGTCTGTTGTTGACATTTTCTTCTGTTTCTCCATTTGTTATTAACGTGCTACCTTGCTAGGAGAAACTATCAACATATTCGACAAATTATGATGGATTCTGTTATGATGGTGTCTGTATTGATGTTGTTTATTCTCATGGTCTTTGTTATATCTGGGTTGATTACTAGCCAGTCTTTTCGTGCTGTTTTCTGAAGTTTTTTTGCTTTATGTTGGATATCGCAGAATCTATGTGTCAGTAGACATATGTCATCCGCTCTAGGTAAGTTAATTCGTTAAACGTTAAAACGGAATAAAACGACCTAGGTAGGTTAAGTCATTTTAATTATAATAATAAGAAAAAATATTGGTTTTTAATAATATTTGAGTCATAATTATGTTATATATTGATAGTTAAAACAATAATTTAATTTCAAAACACGAATAAAAAATAAATAAAAAACGTTTCTTTATACAAAATAAAACAAAAATGCAATATGCAAGTTTCCAATTTATTACAATTTATTACAAAACAATTAATATTATATACCACGGTTAAAACAATTTGTAAAACTCATGTTGTTTTATTTCTTCGGTTTCAACAATATTGATGACGAGAATTTGAAGTCAACAACATATTTTGACATTGATAAAATATGAAAAAAATATTTAAAAATAAAACAAATACTTATTAATGTAAATATAAATATAATATAAAAAAAAAACAAATTTTTGAAAACCAAAATAGCATATCCAAAAATAACAATTGAAAAATGTTTGGTTTTTTTTTTTTAAACAAAGTTTTAAAAATATAAAAAAAAAAAACAAAATTATAATTTTTGGAAAAAGTAATTTGTCTAGTTTCTTATTTTTATTTAACGGTATTAATATTAATATTTTTTCAAAATTATAATATATACATATATAAATATGTATATGTATATTAATTGTTCTTATAAGTGTAGTATATTTTTGAAATACGAGCTTTTTTTGACATTTTGACACATGACATAATAATGATCGATGTGACATTTAAAGGTTATTTTTCAATTTCAGGATATTTTTTTTTTGGAAAACTTCTTTTCTACTAATACTATATATGAATATAATTATATGTATGTGTAAAATAAAAAATAAAATACACAGGGAAAATAATTTCAATGGAAAAAATAAAAACAAAGTTTTGTTTTCTCGCATTAATATTTTAATAATTTTTGTAATTATTATATTTTAACGATTTGTCTTATTAAATTATAGATTTTTATTCAAAATATATTATATTCATAGTTTTAAATTTGAGACTTAACTGATTTAGAGTGACTAATCATCAAAATCGAAGAATTTTCTCAAGGAAAAATTATAAGAATAGACAATTTTATAATAAAATTAGATTTCAAATCGAGAGCGTATCAAAATCTCGCAAATCAAAATCTCGTGTATCAAAATTTCGCAAATCAAAATCTCGCATGTCAAAATTTCGTTTTTCAAAATATCGTTTTGCAAAATCTCACGCTTTTAATAACTTTGTAGTTAAAATACTACATATATGAAGGAAATATAATTAAAAACGGGAGCTTGGTGCGGCAACCCCCACTATTTTAAAAGTTTTGTAGTTGAAATATTAATGTAGGAAATATAATTAAAAGCGATTTTAAAGTTGGTTTCAAAATAACGGCATAAATGTAATTTCTTTAGTGGGGTTTTAGTGGAGTGGTACCCCCCATGAAACGCGAGATTTTGTACCCAACCCTTACAAATAAATATGATGGAGTACAAAAACCTTCAGCAACTAATTTATAGATTGTATAGCCCCCTGATAAATTTATTTTTGAAAAGAATTTTTTGTTATCATTCAAGACCCATGCAATTTTACTTTTTTTATTTAAAGCTTAGCAAAGCAAAGTTTCTTATTTAAAGCTTATATGTTAAGCTATAGAATATAACCAGAGCTATTAAAAACAAGGTTTCTTCAATCTAAGATACGTTATACCAACACTATACATCAAATGATTGTATAATTTAATGAATATGCATCAAACTTATTATTTTATAAAATTTAATTAAGGTGGATGCATACTGTCAATAAAAGTGTTAGAATTAAAATACTGCACCATATTGCCTTTGGATCAATTTGGAACAGTTTTATTTTTTTTTATTTACAACACTTGACAAATCGTAAAGTAAATCAAATCCACGAAGTCTTAAAATAAAACTTTATTATTTCTTTAAATATATCTGAGTTCTAATTCATATTACAAATTTGACAAAGTAATTGATATTTTATAAATTAATTACAAAGTTTACAAGGTATAATTAATTCCTAAATTTACAAGATATAAATTATCCTATGTAACTGCTTTGTTTGAAGATTTAAAAAATTTAAAGTGAAGTTGAAAAAATTTAAGTATCAACCGTTATTCTATGTATAACTCATACAGTTTAAGCCATCTAAAATGACTGCGCGCGCAACTGTGATGCTCTATCTAATACAACTACTATTTCAGTACGATTTATATACGGATTAGAATTCAACTAATAATTAACATTGAATAACAATGAAAATGGAATTGAATTGAATTGAATTAAGGATTCAAATAAACTCCTCTAGCCCCTTCTAAGTAATTTTTAAGTTTCTGAATTTAATTGAAAAAATACCAAAACTTTAAATAACAATTTTAATAGAATTAAAACCAATTGATATTTTATACCTTCTTTTTATTTATTCCATTTTTTTTTTTGTGTTTTGAAATCAATCAAAAAACTTAAAAAACTTTTTTTAAATTTCAAACTCTTTAATATTTTCGTAAAATAAAACAAACAAAATAAAAATTTTTGAATAATTTATTATTTCTTCGCATTTTTTTTTTATTTTTTCAGAATTTTTTATTTTTAAAATTTTCTTTTAAAATTTTATTTCAAGTTTACTGGGTTCCACAAAAATAAAAATCAAATCGGGAAAGAAAAAGGTACTGCGATACTTTAAATCCATCAAAGTTTTTATAAGAATAATTTTTTATCAATATAAAAAAGTTTAGGCCTCAGCTCCTTTAAAAGCGATACAAATATACATTTCACAATTCAACAATAAAGGGAGTTGAAAATATTACACAATTTTGAATTTCCTCTAATCAACATTTTTATCCTGAAGCATTTTTATTTATTTATTTATCTTTTACTACCAAGGAAGGTTTATATTGTACATATATATATATATATACATGATATTATGTACTTTTATGTATTTTTTTGAATAAAATTTTGGATTTCTTTAAAAATTTTTTTTTGATTATGATCTTTATAACAACAAAACATCCGGACCGCAAATTTAAACTTTACAACTAAGTTACATAGAATATTTTGAAAAAAGAGAGAGGATAGAGTTGAGTAGACAGTTGTCAACTCTGAGATACTGGATTTCGAAAAAAAAAACCTTTTAAAATTGGTACTACTTGTAATCATAATTTACAAGAATTATTATAATATTTATGGAGCTGTCAAAAATAATTATGAAATGTAATTACTTTTGACAGTTATTGAAACCAATTTTACTGGCCTGTATTGCAAAAGATATTGCCATAAAATTTGCTAATTCTTACAACATTTCTGAAGCATAGCTTGATTATGTGAACATAAATTTTGAAGTTTTATAAGTGTTATACAAACATGTAAAGTTAGTTAACTGATGCTGCTGTTATTAAACTAACTTCTTTTGAAAGCAAAGTTCCTGAATTTCGCACTAAATAAGACCCTGAGCTGTGCATATAGCAAAAAAATAAGTAAAAATGGTTGGGCATACGGACACAAAGCAAAGCTCAACTCACTCTATTTTTTATCCGATTTATATATTTGAGTCCTTATCTATCTCTTCTCCTCTACTGCATCACAAACAAAACGGCAAATTTGGAACAAAAAACCAAGTACAAAATTCGTGCGGATAAAAAAACTGGGAAGAAATTTCAAAAGGACACAAAAGAATTTTTATCCACAAAATGAATCATTAAAACAAAAAAAAATTTACTGTATTATAATTGATTCAAAATCCTGTCGGGTTATTTTCTGTCTTTTGTTTCTTTGGGCTTGTTTTTATGATTTTAATGGGCCTTTTTTTTTAATTATAATTTCAAATATGGCTACAAAATATTCGAATAAGAAAAAAAAATAAAGGATTTTTTTACTGTTATTAAAAAAATTTCAAGGTTACAAATTAATTCAAGGATTGGACTGTTTGTATTGGCAAATTGGTAAAGAATTCATCTTCCTTGAAATATGAAAAAAAAATATTTCGTAATTATTATGAATATTTACATATATTCACATATCAAGTATTTTAATTTGAAATTCGAATATTCCAGTAAAGAATTTAATTAAATTATATGAATGATGAAATATTCTTTCATTTAATTATAGCCTTGTAATTATTATTGAATTTATTTGACAATATTAGATCCTTGTTCCTTTTATATAAAGGATTTTCATAAGATGAAAAATGAATTTTTAATTTCTACAATTCCCACACTTCTCACTGGGAAATCCAATTCAAATTAATTAGTTCTATTTCACATTTAAAATTGAATTAATATTGTTTTCCAAGCGCCACATAAATCCTTTTGCAATACCATTCTGAAAATAACTGATCCCTAAAATAAGAACCCAAATATTGCATACTTTCAGGCTTTACATAAAAATCAATTTCTCACTATTGCGAGTTATTAAATTTTTCTTAGATCTTCAAAATTCTAAAGAGTCTATCATTTAAGGCCTTAAATACGTTACATTTATATGTGGGTATCTTAAATTATTAGGTAATCTTTGAATTCGCAAGTGAGAAATGAATTTTTAAGTCTGAAAGTATGCTATATTTAGTTTCTTATTTTAGTGATCAGGTATTTTGAAAGAACAGTTATTGATATTGCATCTTTGTGGTGAGTGCATATTATGTATCTTACTAACAAAGAGCGTGTGTGTTAAATGTCTTAATATTTATAATTTTTAATATAAATAAATACATAAAATTTAAAAAGCTATCGTTGCCATTTGACAATATTGATCCGATTTAAAAGAAACTCTTTGAAACTTACTAAATAAAAGTTTCAATATAACAAGTATCTTACTTTATAGCAAAAACCCAGGTACTTCTTGTATCACTGCTGTTAATGCTTACCAAAACCTTCAATTTTTCAGCATAGAATTTGATGTAGCAAATTGTGGAAGAGTATTCAAATAAGTCCAACTGTAGTTAATAAATTTTAAGTTTCCTTACGCCTTTTTTCAAATTGTTACAACCCAATAAATTCCTTTGATGTGTCGATCCTTACAATTTTTTTTTGACTTCCGGTTTCTTCAACTCCTTCATATTTTCTGTCATTCACATTAAACCGGAAAATTGTATTGCACACATATGTGTGTAAGCAATTTTTACACGTCATGTGTGTAACAAAATTTTTAATTGACAATTTTTAATTAAAGATTTTAAAAGTTTTAATTAACTAAACTCAAAGTGATTGTTTTAATTCCTATAAAATTAATTTTAAATTAATTGTTAAATTTTAATTAATTGTAATGTGAAATTCTATTTTATATTAAAACTAAATTAAAATATTTTTGTTTTACCAACCGCTATATATTATGAAATATAATAAGCGTTAAGTATTGTTTTCGCATCAAAAATTGGAACCTGAGATATTCGCAAATATTAGTTAAATGGATTATGTCTATCTGTGTATATGTCTGTCTGCCTGTATGAATCCCTGTATTAATGCCTGTGCACACATCTGCAGCCTAAACGGCTCCAAAAGAAATGTCACTTCTCTAGTAAGTTTTAGGTATTTTGCGAGTATCAAAAAAAACCAAAAATAGTACGAAAAAATTTATTAAATAAAACTACTTAAGCAAATAAAGAGGTACAATGGTGCCGTAGCAAGTTTCTTAATCCGACGAACTTTAGAGTTCAATTAATTGAGTTTTAAAAAAATGTTGAAGACTCACTGTAAAATTAAAACTGGAAAAAAAATTAATATCTAACTTATAGATAATAAAATTTATGCGCGTACATAATGGAATATGTATATCTAAAATTTTGTAGGAAATTATTAACACAATTAAATTAGCTTAAATAAATAAATAAAGAAGCATATGTATATATATATTACAAGTATACCAAGAGAAGTAAGGTGGACATTAACAAGCCGGGTTGAGATGACATAGCTCTCCCAATGCCACAGAAAAAGTGAACACTGTTGCCCTAGTGATCAACACAAGAAAGCAAAATCTCTTTGGATTAATACGACCAACAGAAATAACTTCGTAATAAATAATACTATAATTGATGATTTAGAGAAAATCAATCACCTAGGCAGATAATCTTTACCAAAGAAAGATGCAAAGAGGATATTGCAAACAGAATAAAACAAGCTAGAGAGGCTTTTCCAAGATTATGTGCAACATGGAGATCCTCTCACTTATCCAGAAACACAAAGTCCAACGCTCAAATTAAATCAACGAATCTATATGGCAGTGAAACCTGGCAAACAAATCGGAAAAATATTATTAAGATCCATTTCTGAACAAATGCTTAAGATCTATCTGACCAATCCCATAAGAAGACCTGGAAAACTTTGGTTCAAATGAAGCAAACGGCCAATAACAGAGTAAGATGCAACGACTATGTGGAAGCCCTATTCTTTTAAAGAGAGTAAGAGAAGGAAAAAAATATATTATTATAATAATTAAACTTATAAAAAAATTTGACATTATGCTTTTCCTGTAACAGCTGTTGGTTCTGTTATGGAAACAAAAAACAAAAAAAAAACAAATAACAAATGATATAAAATTTCCTTTACCAAAGAATTTTCTACTCCAATTCTCTATTTTAATTTTCCAATAATATTGTTAGCGGAATTATCATGGTAAAATGATTTGGTAATTTTTTATTTTATTATTATTTTTTTCACGAAATTATTATTAATCATGAACGAATCGACTGAATCTAAACCAAATAACTAATAGATTCTATTCGGTTTTTTTTACATTTTACAACTCTTTATGCATTATGTAAAAAGAGTTAACACAGAACTAAAAACTAAATAATAGATAAAAAAAATAAAAATTAACCAAAATGCAAATAAATACTTTGAATTTAGATTTGTATTAACTATTTAGTATTAAATTAAAAGGATTCACTGACCGCAAATGTCAGTGAATTTGAATGAATTTGATGTTTCACAATAAAATTTTTAGTTTTATTTTTTTCTTTTTTTGAAATGTTCTATCCTTTTACCAAAAAAACCAAATTTTGTTGGTTTAGGTTATTGTGGGCCTATATGCGATGTTTAGCATTAAATTATAAAATAACAAAATTTTTTAAAATGATTTGCAAAATTTCTATTCATGTATATTAACATTTTATGCTTTTAATATGTCCGTCGGTTTTTTGGTACGCATTATTTAATCTGGGTACGCATTATTTAATGTTGACTTTAGGAACGTATTCAAAATAATTTTCCTTCCCAACAGTTTCCTCCTCAACTCCTAATAAGTGGAGCTGTCCTCCTTGAGAAAGAATTTTTTTTCGGAATAACTTTTGCACCAGAAGAAACATAGGGTTTCCCACACATCTATAGTGTATTTATTGAGTTTTTATATTTATTTGTCTATATATATATATATGTATATATATATATATATAAATATATATATATATATATAAATGCACCAAATAAATATATATAGTAGAACTCACATTTATTTGGTGAATTTGTAGCACGCCTTTGTAAACCCTAAAATGTTAAAGATCAGTAATTTTTTGAATAAAAACCATTTTCTGATTTTTTAGAGCTAATAAAAGTTTTCGCTAGAAGCCTTGGTGGGTTAGTGGGGCAGCATTTCGTTTATTAACCGAGAGGGTGCCGGTTCGGTTCCCGTACGGTTCATGAATTTTTTTAATTAAAAATATTATTAAAAATAATTTTTCCTTACAAATCCCCATGGTAACCAAATTTAATTTTAAATATACAAATATATAATACAAACAAAATAAATAATATTTCTTATTTTCTTATAAATTGATAAAAAGTATTCAAAATGGGTGCACAACGGCCGAGAGTCTACATGTGAGGATGGCACATGCTATCCCCCATATCAAAACCAACAACAACAAAAGTTTTCGACATGAAGAAAGAAGGCGGATGATCCTTTACGAATATTTTAAACAAATTGGTTTTCAAACAAGTAGCCATACAAAAAATGATATGGCTAGTTACTCGCAAAAAAAAACCGACCGCCCACTTCCTGCTTGGCTTTAGTCTTCGTTCGGCTTAAATTTAAATTTTTACTGTTCGTATGGATTAGAAACTTCATATTAATTATTTTTAAACGAAGGTCAATTAAAAATCAGAAATAACAAACCAAAATAACCCTGCTTTTATAATAAACTTTAGGTCTTGACATTCAATGGGAATAGATATTAGAAAAGAGAGATTGCGGAATCAGGGTTAATAATTACTTCCATTATGCAGGAAATTGGGATAAATTTTTAAAATTTACATATATAAATTTAATGATTTTGAATCAAACCGTTGTATGTTCAGAAAGTTCGTTATTAGAAAGAGGAGATGTTCTTCATACTTTAAGATAAATAAAAAACATATTATTAGATCAGATTTATGTATAATTCATACAATGTGATAAGTGAGGGTTTTTGCCTTCCTTATTTAGGTGAGGAAGGTATACATTTTATACTATGATATAAATTATAAATTATATTTTATTATTACATATAATCCGACTTGGACATGGACCTGAGAGCCTTTGAATGAAAAGCTGACGTCCGAATCACTACACCACCGGTCTAATAAAAAAATAATTTATTTGGTATACAAAATTTCTACTTTTAACATTTGAATTTCAAAGATTTTTTAAATTTTCAAACCGTGTTGCCAACTATCCGTAAAATATGTTTAAATGGTTCTGCAAAATATGTTACCAAATTCTAAAAGTTCTCAATATAAGTTTATTAATTAGTCTCTAGATATGTAATCAAATATTATTTTTGGAAAATGTAATTTAAAATATTTATGTACTTTAATATTTTTAATGAGATTATATTATCAGATTACTTTTATTCTTCTAATTAAAACAATTTGTAAAATGAATCGTAAAATAAATTATGAAAATATAATTTTCAATGCATTTTTTTTCCAGTGGTTTTGTTAATCATTTTAAAAAATTAAAAAAAAGCAAACAAAAATATTTAAATGTTTATGTGTTTATTCAATCGTTAAATATTGGAAATTAGGTTTTTAAAAAAAAAATTTTTAATCTATAGATTTAAAAAAACAAAACCTAATAATTTAAAAATACGTTTTGTGGTAAATTAAAAAAAAAAAAACAGTCTTTGGTAATTTTTAAAATTTTTATTACCTATAATAATAGTTAAAAAATTTTAAGTTATTACCTGGATAAGTGTTATTTATGATATAATTTAACACTTTCCAAAGAAGAGTTTGTTCCTTCCATAAGCGTTGAATTCCTCAACAGGAAAAAAATAAATTTAATGTTGGAGAGATTTAACAAGTTAATACAATTTGATTTTCGAAATCTTTTTCGAAATTATTTAAAACTTATTTGTGGTTTTACAAATTAGGGTAATATTTCCATTTTATAATAGTTTAAAAATTTATTTAATATTAAATATAACATAAGATTTTAGAATATTGCTAACACAATCGGCTAATAAGCCATAGGTTCGATACTTTTATTGAACTATTAGTAATGTTACTTATTTAACTTTATTTGGTCACCAAGGGGATTTGTTAGGAAAAATAATATTTTTCATTTTAATTATTTTGTAACTTGCAATCGAACCCACACTCCTTCAGTTAATGGGTGAAATGTTTACCCATTGTATCATCGAGGCTTCTAATTTAAACATTTGAACTACATCTGTAATATATATTTAAGATGATAGTTTAGATAAATATTTCTTTAACTAGCTGGGCCGTCACAGAACGACGAAAGGTTAATTGAAAGAAAAATTTATTCTAGTTAAGAACTATATCTAATTCCATTATATGCATAATATGTAGGAAATCCAAACGTCACGTTAATAATCTTAATTATTTGATTTATTTTATTTATTTAACAAGGCCATTTTCGTACAACAATCTTAATTATTTCATTTATTTAACCAATTTTTAGCCAATTTTAGTACTGGTTTAATTACTGATTTAATTTATTTAATTACAAAATAATTATTAACACTGATTAATAATTATTAACAAAATTAATATTTAACACTGCAATGATTTATTGAATGATGCAACTGGGCTTAATGGCCACTTACGATGATCTGTTCTTTTTGTTTTTTTCATCTGGCACAAAAGCTTTTTATAATAAAGTGAGAGCTTTCTTACATGTATTCAAATTACATGATAATTAATGAGAAAAGAAGTGAAAGTACAGTTTAAAATCTAATCCATTCACAATAAGTAAATTCACAATTCATCTAATATCAAAATAATTCAATATAATGCTAATGTAAGGTTAAAAATTACAACTGCTTCTAGTGGTACGACTTCCCACATATATTGTATATTAATACCATTTTTTTAAATAAAATCGCAACCGTTGCATTTTGTATTAAGCAGATTGTATCCTACAGATACACAAAAAAAAAATACAAATGACTTGCATAATTTTTGTTGAATATTAATAATTTGAAAATGAATAAGTTATGTAGTCTACCTTTTGTATGTTTTGAATTTTATAAAATGTTGGGATCGTTAGTTCAAATCTCTTATTGGTGAAATTTTTTTTTAATTTCAATTAATATTTTTTTTAATTTAAATACGTAAGTACTTGTTTAAATTTAAAATTTTTAAAATTAAATTCTATAAATTTGTTTGTTATAAAAGATTTAAATTTTTTTTATAGATTTATTGGTTTCAATAATGATCTATTTCTCTATCTATTAACTTTTTGTATAATATTTTTAAAAAATATTGCTAAGCTATGTATATTGTTTCACAACCTTTGTTTAGGTTCAAATCGAAATACTTGTTTAATTCCAACATTCTACACTCAACATGCTTAATTATACACCTGTTTATATGCACATAAAATTGTATTAAATAAATGATTCAGCTTTATTAGGTGTAATGTGATGCTCATATAAAAGAAAGAGTTGTATGGCAGCTACTCGAACCTTCTGCAGTAGACTAATAGTCATACGGGTATAAAAATATATTTTGTTTATGATACGTACCTTTTACAACTCCAAACTCTTAAAAAACTTTATTACGAAAACTAAACTTGCTACCAACTGAATCAAACTGTCATAAGCTCTATAGAAATACTTTTGCGAACTTTTTTCATGTAGCCGAAATTGACATCATATTTTTTGACTTAATTTCATATATCGACTTAATTTCAATTTTATCAAATGATTTTTAAAATTTTAAATTTATTTGCCAAAATTTTAATTTATTTTACAAAAATATTAATTTACTGATTTTCTAAGTACAAACAATTTCTTCTACAATATACAAAGTTTTAAGAGTGTAAAGAAAGTTTTTTCTCTTCAAACAATGACGATTCTCTTCAAATAGACATACTATTTACTAGCTTATAAATAATTTTAATTTTTTTGTTAGCTTATACCAAAATTACATTTTATAACTGTTGCTGGTCACCTAGGAGTTTTGAACACAACAAATTCTTCAAATAAATTAAATAAATAAACTTATTCAATCGTTAAGATATTGCATGGCAATTATTTTATTTTCATTTTAATATGTGCATGTTTCTAATTTTATTTAAAACGTCACCTTCAATCTGTATCGCAACCAAACCGAGTTAAAAACTTTGACATATTAAGTGAAAGATTGAACTTTACGTTATCTACAGTAACAGATATTCTGAATCATATTTAAACTGTTACTTAACTGTCACAAATATATTTACATTTGAATTTTTACATAATAATGTGTAGAAATATAAATTCATTTACAAATTTTGCTTTTCAAAAATAAATAGGGAAAAATAATAAGTTTTAACCCTCGAAAAAGAAAAAATGTCAAATGGGCATATTGATGATTACTATACCTACAACTTGTAAGGGATGATCCACTTGAATAATTTATAATTGAAAAAAAAAATTGCACCTTGGCAACGGTATTATACTATAAAAATGTTATTTTTTTAAAAATTAATAATAATAATAAACAAAATGTTCTGTTATTAGCGATTTAACGTACTTAATAATGAGGAAACAGATACTTTTTGTAGTTCGAGTTTTGATAACAACAAAATCATAACCGGATTGAAGTTTTTGGATTACAAAAAGCATTAAATAATTAAAACACTAAACTATAATTTCTATTAAAAAAAAATACTTTTATAATTAGATTACTTCAAAATAATTTTAAAGTAATCCAAAACACTTTACGACTATTTTAAATTAGCATAAAATTGTGTACGAATAAATACAACTACAATTACTTGTCAATTACAATACAATTACTCATTAGAAATTTAAGATTATCTCTAGATCATTTTAATATATTTCAATATATTTTGCGAATTATTAAAAACTAAATTATTTTTAATCAGTTAATATTAAAAATATAGTTTGAATATTTTTTAAATTAAAAATAATTGACAAGTAATCGCTTAATTACTTTTAGATTACTTTTAAGTAATCCAAAAAAACTGTAATACAAGTCATTTATTATTTTTTTATTTTTTTGACAGTAATCAAAAAGTGTTAGTTCGATTAAATGAATGTAATCTTAAATATAAAATATTTAAGTTCGAACATTTAAGTACTTAAATTTGAAGTCTTTTTGTTTAAGTACTTAAAAATTTAGAATAATTTCTTTCAAAGTAATCTTTAATTTCACAAATCACATATTTGAAAAGACTTTGTGTTGGTCATTTAAATGAAAATATAAATTGAAACAAATACTCGACTACAAAGACAATGTTTTAACTTATGCTTAAAATACAAAAATTTATCAAAATTAAATGGTCATCCATTTTTTTAATTTGAATAAGTATTGTTGAGAATTCTTTTGTTAATTCTTATGTGGTAAACCACAAAATTTCATTTTATCACAATAATTTTTTGATTATTGATTTTATTTTGTGTTACAAAAATATTGTTTTTCTTATACAATTTTTGTATTCATTGTTAAAGAGCATTCCTTAGTATCCCATTATGTAGTTATCTATTATCTGTTGGGTTTTTTTTTATGAATTTTAATGAATGCATCAGATTCTTGCGACGAACATGATTCCATTCAACAGGACTCAATATTAAAAGCGTTATACGAGTAGTATTTTGCTTTTGTTTCTTTATTATTTCATTAGCATATTTTGAAATATTGCAATTTCATTGTTTCTATGCGGCAGCTTAAGTATTATTTTATCTACATAGGAACATATTGTTTTTTTGTTTTGTTAGATGGTTCTCTGTAATTTATCTTAGGGTCTCACTGGTATGCAGTTAAATGCGATTTGTATTGTGTTATCAATTTAAATGAAAAGTTGAACATACTTTAGATAAAAATAAGTAGGTGACGTCGCAGTGAGTAGTAGGTATATGTATATAATCTAAGTTAATACTTATGTTTAAAATAAAAAGGAAATTTTGTTTAAAGTAACGAATTTTCCAAAAGCTGGCAAGTTGACATATGGAAATATGTATAATTTGCATATAAAATATTCTGTTTCTTATAGTAGTAGTTTTTAAAAAATTTACAGGGTGAATATAAATTATTTTGTAACTATCTTGGAAAATCTTAATTTTTTCTAAAACCGTTATGTGTATTGTAATCGGTTGAAATATCTAAAAATTCACGATTATCTCTTTTCTTCCTTTCTGAATTGAACTAAATTGAACTTTGGGAGTTCCTTTTCAGGAATATATTGTAGAAACATGTTCAAATTTAGGCCTTAAAAAATTGGATCCTGACAAATTTTATATTATAACCTATTTTATTAGATCCATACTACTCACCAAGTCATTAAAGAATTGTTAAATATAAAAGTTCATCAAAGAAACAACCTTACAACATAATTCTTTTTCGAAATTTAACTAGGAACTTGAATTTGAAATACATAACTTCCTAGATCTTATTATACAGTCTAGCCAAGTGTCTCTGTAAAATAAAATATTAAAGTAATCCTACATATCAATTCAAGGAAGCCTAAATATCAACTAAGTAATCAATTGAATGAAAAGTTTAAAATCTACTTCAACTAATCAATGACTTTGAATAAATTGAAAAATGGTTTAAGGCTTGGGTCTCATACTCCTCATACTTTAATCTTATAAAAAACTATTATTTGCCATAAATAAAATCAGGGTTCGTCTGACTAAATCCCACTCGACAAGCACTTTAAAAAAACATCTAAATACTCTAAGAAATAGATCCATTGGCTGTTATTTTTCAACGTGGAAATAAACTGGAATCTTTGGGGGAGTTACAAAGAAGTTTGGTTCAGCTAATCAATTGGTCTGCTATGAAATCAATATAATTTATGGTTGGAGCATTTCTCGAAAATTTGTTAAAGCTTTGAAGCAGTGTTAATTTTTAAAGAAAAAATACTTAAACATCAGTCTCCAAAAATAATATTTAACTTTAAATTTAAGAATAAATTAAAATATATATATTTTTTTTAAGATATTTTGAGAACAAATTTTAGTCTTGTAATAACAAGAATTTTTATTACCTAAATGATAATTTAAATTACTATTTAAAAAAAATATGAATATAACAAAGAAAACATTGGAAGTAATACATCATTCTTAATAGAAGATTAGAATTTTTGTTGTATCTATAAATTGCTATGTTATATACTTGTATACTCTTATATTAGCATAGGAAAATTCTTCAGTTTAATTTTTAGCACATTTTTACCAATAATTTTGAAAAATATACGTTTTAGTTTCACTGTTATTCGTTTAACTATCTGTTGTTCTAGTGTCAAAGTTAGCTGAAAAGTTTCGGATAAATGATGATGAGGCAAACTGTCTCCCGAAAAAGTACCGTTTAGTAAAGCAATCTCATTTTTGTCCATCCACTACGGAAATCTAGAATCATGCAAGAAAACATATGATCAAAGGGAAATTCTCATAGACAAAGTCCCTAAAAACAAAATATCCAAGAAAAACTCCCCAAAACCAAAACTTTCAAAACAAAATTTCCAAGATAAAATCGGCAAAGACAAAATCCCGAAGACTAAATCTCCAAGATAAAATCGCCAAAGGTAAAATCCCCAAAGACTAAATCTCCAAGATAAAATCGCCAAAGACAGAATTGTCAAAACAAAGTCGCCTAAGACTAAATCTCCAAGATAAAATCGGCAAAGGCAAAATTCTTAAAGACTAAATCCCGAAGACACAATCCCCAAAGGCAGAATTCTCAAAACACTGTCCCCAAAGACAAAATCTCCAATTCAAAATTTCCAAAGACAAAAACCTCTAAGACAAAATCCCTAAGACAAAATTCCTAAAGACAAAATCTTCAGGACAAAACCAGAAAAACAAAATCAAGAAACCTATAAGTAGAATTTTGTAATCAAATATAACTTCTCTTTTAATTCAAAATTAGATATATACGATAAAGATATTCTGGAAAAAGCGCAAAACCCTCAATTTGTTCTCAATCGTCAAACCTCTCAAAATTCTGAATGTCACATGTATTTAAATACATAAATATTTTGAGAAAGACTTTGGGTATTTTGGTCTAAGGGAAATCGAGAACCAAATGGAAATTCTAAAAGTCAAAATCCCCAAGACAAAATCACCAACAAAAAGTTCCCAAAGATAAGAACGCCAGCAACCCAAAACCATAACTAGAATTTTGTCATAAATTATAATATATCCTTTAATATAGGATCACGTCATATTTTCGAAACAGGGATAAACATATCGCGAAAATTCAGAAAAAGCACAAAACCCTGATTTAGTAACCAATTGTAAAATCTTTCTTAATTCAGGATCTCACATTTATTTAAATACAATTAATAATTTGTAAAACTCCTTCGGTATTTTAGTTTTCGGCTCTTTATAAATAAACTAATAAAATTATACTTTAATCAATTCAAAAATGTACTTCCTTTAAACTCCTTGATTTTACATACTGCCTTATATTTTCATAGATTCTCTATAAATTTGTTCTTATATTTAAAAACTCCGTACCCGGACTTATAAAAGTCGTAAATTTTTATTGAAGTCTTTGACTAAATAAAAATTATATTTTCTTCTTCAATGAAATTTTATTTCAAAAAAAAAAAAAAAAACAAAAAAAATATTACATTATTATACGACATTACGACACATTTTTATTAAGAAACATTTTCTTATTAAAATACAAATTTGGAAAATTTTTATGATCTTTTTCTCTGTTTTTATGGTTTGTAAAATATTCCCAGCCTCCTAAAAGATTTATTTTTTGTTGGGCTTGATATTTTTTTAAAGAGAAATGAAATATCGCTAATTTTATGATCTACATTCCATTCATTAGCATAAGAATTTCTTTTAAGCTCTGCAAATTCAAATGAAAGCAATTTTATTATGATTTCCTTATGTATTTGTTTTTTCATTAGAATAGTTGTATATTTTTTAAAGCTTAATCTTGAAATTACTTTTATTTCATTTTAAGAGTGTACTAAAAATAAAAGTTGGTTACAAGAAGAGGGAAGCTGTGGAAGTATATTGCACTCTTATAAAATTTATGGTACTACCTTTACGTATATGCATTCATTTAATTTTATTGGTTGGCAATATATTTTAATAGTCATTGAATTAATTTCAATGAATCACTTTAGCTTATTTAATAGATCCTTACTTGTACTTGTTAATTTGAAAAATAGAGGAAAAACTGCTGACACTTCTTTATATCTTTCTCCTATATTAACAGATTTTTTTCAATTGGTTGTATGTTCTTACCCTTGGTTCCAGTGGTATATATCAAACATGTTTTAAACCTGGAAGGACATAAGTAACAAATAAAGACTAATCGTAAATTCTTTGGTGTAGGTTCATGAGAAATAATAGAAAAATTATAAGCTTTCAGGAGACAAAGATTATTTTCTTTAATTTTTTTAAATATATATCGTCAGGATACGCAAGAGTTTCGGTTGTTTTGAAAAAGATTGTACCACTAGTTTTAATATCAATAATTTCAGTGACCCCGCACAAATTTTTGCAATGCAATATTAAATAAAATACAGCAAAATGCGTTGCCTTGTCTACAGCCTTTGTAAGTTTGGAAGCCACTGAAGGTACGATTATTTATTTTAACAGCACACAATGTACAGGCCAAGGATATTCTACATAAATTGATAATTTTTAGCGGAAAATTTAGCTCAGTCTTGGTCCGTAGAAGCTCGTTCTTTCCGATCGTATCGTATGCCACTTCAAAATCTAGATAATGAGTTGTTTTGTTGAGCTCGTAACATTTTTCCATAATCTGGCGCAATGTGAAGATTTAATCCGCAGTTGACTTTCCAGATCTGAAACCACACTGGTAGTTGAAGATATTTGGTTTTACAAATGATTTCAATCTTTCACATATGATACTAGACAGAATTTCATAAGCCACATTCAGAAGACAGATACCTCGATAATTGCTGCGTTCTAGGCGATTAACTTTTTTTAAAAATGCGACATATAATGCTAGCGTTCCACTCGGTGGGCACACTTTCATCAACCCAAATTTTCACCATTATTCATTGGTGCATGTGCACACTCAATTCGCTATCGCCATATTTAAATAGCTCGAAGAGTATAATGTTTCTGTGCTTGGTGTTTTGTTGTTTTTTAGGAGTTTTATTGAGTTTTTACTTCTTCCAAAGTCGGTGGTGGCTCCTCTTGATGATTAACTGGTATATTATGGGAAGTAGGTGCTGGTGGATTCAGTGGATTTTGAATTGAGGACTCTCCAGGCGGCATATCCGAAAATTACTCTGACAATCTTTGAAGAATACCATCTTGGTGTATGATAAAGTATCCCTGTTTATCCGTCCAGGATACTAATCCTGGGCTTAAAACCTTGTTTTTGAGATTTTACCCTCATAAAGAATTTTTGAATCTCATAATCTTTCCTTTGAATTCTTCTAATAGTTTTGTCTGATTGTTTTCATAGGTTCTTCATTTCTACTTCTTCAAATTAACTTTTTCTCGCCTTATTTGCCTATATTCCTCGTAGGCGGTTAGTGTTTTCTTTTTCAGTGAAATTCACTTTTCGTTTTAAACAGTTAAAGTACAATTTAGCTCCGAAAATTAGAAAATTAAGAAATCATGTACTTACGTCCTTATTTACAGGCCTGTTACATATATTTGAATGAAATATCACCAAAACTGTACAGGTTTTGATTGCGAAAACTCGTCCCTCACAAATAAATGCCAATTTTAATTTCTTCGAATTAAAAAAAAATATTAAAGTTTTGTTATATATTTCACACTTTAAAATAAAAAACTTCTGAAATAAAATATTTTATAAATTTAATTTTATCACATTTAATGAATTTTTATTCAATTTAAACAATATAATAACTAAAAAAACAAAAGTGTTCATAATTTTTTTAAAATAAAAATTTCCATGTCCCGCCACAACATATATATATATATGTTTTAAAGTACACAATTAAATTGTAGGTAATGTACATACAGTAATGTGCAAAACAATGATATCACTTTTCAAAATATATGTTTTTAAAGTTTCTGACTATGTTATTGCGTTGATTAAATTGAAATTTTTTTAATACTTATGTAATTTTAGTGCAACCACTATAAGTACATGCGACTAAGCTCACTTGAGTTTACAAATAAATAAATAAATGAATAATTAGTTCTTCCCCATTATTTTAAATTAATATATGCATTTTTAATTAACTCACCCGATTTATTGAGTGATTCGAAACCCGATTTTTTATTCCCAGGACTCAATTCCACTTATGCAACAAAAGCAACAAAAACTTATCATACGACCAAGAGTGTAGTAGAGTAGACTCTGTCAATTCTGGATATCCCAGCGTGACCGTAATATGTCTACATTAACCATAAAACTAAACTCCTTTTGTCAAAATTTCAAGCATCTAGTTTTACCAAGTATAGAGTTATTTTTATGTTACCAAAAATTTGTACGCGGGCATTAGAACACGTAGAGCAAACTTGCTGGATATCAATAGCGACAATGACTATTGCATAAAAACAAATTTGTGATAATTTCAGAATCTTCTGTTTCCAGCTTCTTCTGTTTTTTTTTTTGATCTATTGAGTTGAGTTTTTTGAATTATCGTGTGGACGGACGGACGGAGTCAGAATCCCTTCTTCCTCCTTCTTCTCTGCGTTACAAACGTAATTGAAAATTGAAGATACTCTTTGACCTATAGTCATTAGATTATTTGAATATTAATTTAGCCTTAAATGCTTTATGTAATGGGCGCTCAGCTCTTGCATATTATGTCACCTTTCAGAATTTATGAAAAAATTACACGTTGTTAAGATAAATAATCAAATACAACAGTTGTTTGAAAAATTTTCTTTCAATACCTTATTTTACTAAAACTTCCAAAAATTCAAATTGACTTTTAACATTTTTGAAAAATTTGACCTGACTTCGGTTTTGTCTGTCTTCCATTTTACTAAATTTACTTCCGATGAATTCCAAATTTTTCAATATTCAAACAACTTAAGCAACTTTTACTTTTATCAAAGATTTTTAAACTTGTCGCAGTATTGTTGAAGAGGACTGTGATTCCGAAATTTTTGACTCCTGAACCTTTATTTCGCCCGTTTTTGAATAGCGATGACACCATAATCAATTTCCAAAATTTTTATTATAAATCTTATCAAGAACTTTGATCTGTGTCACATTCTTAACTCCTAACTATAGCTTAGCTTTATCCCAAATCCGTATCGAACCATCTTCTTTCTTAAATTTTTTGAGTAACATTTGAAGGAAAATCTGTTCACCTCTTTAATTAGAGTTGTATTCCATTTAGTATCCCAAATATGAAATACATAAGCGAGGGTTAAAAAAATACGCAATTTGCACTACGAACAATCTCCATTCCCCTCTGATTTCCTAGTCTTCTCTCAGCCTTTTAAAAAAAATATTGAAGAAATTAAATTTTATTAAACTGAACAAGGACAACGAAGCTGTTCTAACTTGTTCCCGAAGAAAAACT
Source organism: Dolichopus griseipennis (assembly GCA_963082915.1). Lineage (NCBI taxonomy): Eukaryota > Metazoa > Arthropoda > Insecta > Diptera > Dolichopodidae > Dolichopus > Dolichopus griseipennis. Next base: position 61,422,687 of record OY720443.1, read on the forward strand.
TGTTCATCAAACAACATGGTCCTTAAAATCGTAATAGCCCTTCAAAAACCCCAAAACTTGAAAAATTTTTCAATCAAGCTTTTATTATGCACTCAAGTTTATTTCGTTTTTTTTTGATTTTGTATAACAAACAACCAGCCTAGGTATACAGTGTTCAGAATGCTGTGCATAAATAAAGTGCTTGTATTGTTTGGAATGAATTTGAAGTGTGTTGTTTTTGTGTTTTTCTTGTTTTTTGTATTGTTCGGAAGAATATTAAATTAAGGGTTTTTTGTTTTTTATTAAAATTTATGACATTGAATTGAATGATGAAAATTTGATGCATTTTGATAACAATATAATCATAATAATCTTTAGTCATATCAACAACAGCGCCATTATTTTATGAAGGTCATATAAACGTATATAACTAAATATATATATATATATATATATATATATATATATATTTTAAATTATTTATTTTAACACTTGGGGGTGAATTATTTTTTTTTTTAATGATTAACTGGGGATTTGCTTTAAATTAAAAAACAATTGCTTTTTTAAAATTTCCTTTTTTTTTAATTTTATTTTTTAATTTGAAAATGTTTTTAAATTTTATTTAATATTTGTTGAACTAGAAAGTTAAATTTATTTTAATTGTTATTAAAAAATTAATGAAATAACACCATTTATAAAATTTAAATTTAATTTTAAAATGATCGTTTAAATGCTTTAATAACACCTTAAAATTGAAATTTATATAAGCCCGATAAACATTAATTATTTGACCTATTTTAACTTTTTTACATATTAAGTCAGTTGTATTAATCAACTTCTACAAAATTAATGGAATTCTACTTATTTAGGCCTCGGGTAATTGAATAACGGAATGTCCTTAAAGTAATTCGAAATTCTGCGGGCGATTTTTTTCTTCTTTTTATAATACTATGTCCTATGTCCCTAGTTTTAATGCTTATTAGATTGTTCCTGATGAATCAGATGACTCAACTTTGTTCCATATTCTTGAAGATCTGGATTGTCACTAAATGCATGCGTTGTTGTTACATTCGATCTTAACAAGTCTCCTTGGATTTGTTCTATCAATATGGTTTCTCTGTTTGATTTATTCACCACAGGTATTTTTGATATCCTCACTTCTAATTGGATATCAAATATAGTTTTAGAGTAATCAAAAAAATTGTTCAACCACTCTGGTTGTTATCGGATTCAGTAGAAGTTATTCCCATTTAAACATGGGAAAAATAACATTTAATTATTCCAGGCCAATTCACTTTCCCTTTTTTTATTCCTTTAAGGAGTTTAAGCCATTCACAAAGTTTCAAATAATTTAGACTACGCTTTAGTTTCTTTAATTTCTATATTCAGTAAGCCCTTGCCATGTACTACTTCTAGCTACTTTACTCTAGCTTTTGTATAAGATTATGAATACATAATTCTTAATAATTGAAAACCTTACATTGGAAATGTCGACGCCATTGGTTAGATTCGATTTATTTTCTCCTAAAGGTTATTCAAATCTAAGAACAATAAATGGCTTTATAAATTTAGGCGATTTGGTCTAAGCATTTACCGTTATATAAAATTCATTTATTTACAAGTTTTAGAATGTGTATATATTCAGCAGATGCTTAAAATAAAGCAGCTTCACAGGTCTTACACAAATGAGCACTTACTTTTCGCTTCCTTCAAATCTAGACAAACTTCGGTGCAATGGCAAGTTTCGAAATTAGTTAGGAAGTTAGAAATACTGCTTTTAAAAAACTTGAACCCTTAAATGCCTCTTGTTGCTATGTTGTACATAATGTGCACCTTTAAAAATTATTTAATTCAATATATTGCCTGGCATTTTTTTAAATTTTGTATATATAAATATATATATAAGTATATAATATTAACTTAAATTCATGTGCAGTGCATTTAATATATACCATAATTATATTTCACACAAAATATCCCTCAAGAGATTTAAAAGGGTACGTATATGGTAAAAAAAAATTAAGTCTCCAAGGTGCTTTTTACATATTTAACAACCATTCAGGTTAATTAACTTTTCATTGTGAAATGAAATTATAAAAAATTATAAGAATAATTTGACATGTTAACATTTCATATTAAAGTTAAACAATTTAATTTCTCTGGACCAGTTGATAATTAAAAATTATTATTTTAAAAGTTCACATATTAAAAACTATAAAAAAAGGGGTCCTTTCTGTGCATATAAACACACGTTAATGTCTATACAAAGGATTATTAAAAAACAAACAAATTTAGTAACAAGTTTAAATTAAAATCAAGGTTAGTTTATACTGTAATTTTGTTTAATTATTAAAAGAATAATTATTATAATTATTATAATTTGTTTTTATTTTTTAATTTTTTAAATTGCAACATTTAAAAATTCAAACAGCAAGCATTTACAGTTAAATTATTTCTTTTTTTAAATATGTAATAATTGGTAAGGATTTAAAGAGCTAATTTTAATTTCCTAATCTGTCTGACCTAAATAGGCGACGGTAGATTAAAGCTTTAAAGTCAAATCGTTTCGTGTACTGACGATTGTAATTTTAATAAGACAGTAGAACCAAAGCCCTTTTCCATTTGAAATACAAAGATGGTATGGCGTCGTATGCCATTTGATTTAAATAACACGAATTCCAAAAACGGTGTAGGAAAACTGTTGAAAACTGAAAAGCAACTCTTACTTCAGATCATTCTTAAACAAATTTATTTTTACGCAAAGATGCAGCTCATTTCTTCATTAGAAATGATTTCGTTATTACACCACTTCATACAATGGCCCATACGAAATCATCAAGCGGACACAAAAATATTTGTCTAATAAAATTAAGGATAAAATAGATAATAGACATTTTGGAAATCAGCATTTCTTATAGCAGAAGAGGACAATGAAAAATTGGAAACACCCTTAAAAAATACTAGAATATAAACATACGCTATTCCGAAGACAATTACTAAAAATCCAAACCCTAGGAACTATAATAATCGTTGTGCAGAAACGTGTGATTCCCAGAACGTTTAGTATAAGCCACATTTAATGGGGAGTGATGCGGCGCTATATTTATAATAAACTTGAAGTACCCAATATATATAATTAAAACTACGTAGAAACTTAATGTCGTAATGATGACATTCGAAATATCAAATTATTGTCAATGCTGTTCTACAAAAGCCTTGAAGCTAAATTCTAAAAAAAATGTAATATCTTAGTAGCATGATAGAACTTTTCATTATCTGATTGACATATCCAATTTTTGACTTCTTAATTCCTTGAACTAATTTTAGGCTAGTGCAAAACAACCGAGTTCGAAAAAGGGGAATACGGTATTATCATCTTTCTATCGTATGGAAAACCAACTAAGACTAAGAAAGAGGAAACAAAGGTTACATATAATTATCTTTGCCCCTCAATATCTGAACTCTGTTCCAATATAAAGACATAGTCTATTTAAAGATTTGCATTTAGAGAGAATTATTTTTAAAAGAACTTGTGGGCCCTTAATTCTATATTCTTGTAGATTTCACTGAATAGAAAAGGATACTAAAGTAAAGAGAAAACCATTTTTATTACATTTTTCCTGCACAATTAAATGAAAAGTATATATACAATTAAATGAACATTTTTAAAAAGCCTTTAATGTGGTGTCCCTTTTTAAATTGTTCTTAGAATAAAAATTTTATTTGTTTCTCCTAATGTTGTTACAATTACAAAAAAAAATCACATTCACAAATATAGAAAATTTTATATATGGAGTAAAAAGCAAATATATTTGTAAGATGTTTTACAGATGAGAAATTACAAATTTCATAAAACATTGTATTTCTTCGAATTCCATTTTATTTTCCAACCGATTTGCATTTAATTAGAATTATTTCTGGAAATAGAATTATTTTTAATTTTTAGATGCAACCGAATTACGACCTGAGCATTATTTACCTTTTTTTGATACCTAAAAAATACTTAAATCAATTACGAAGAAAGCGTTTTCCAAAATACCATATTTTGTACTAAATTTCAAGATTATTTTACTACCTTGTTTATTCGAAACATCCTAATGTTATTAAGAATTTGCAGTATAATACTTTTCAATCGTGTGCCGATTTAAAGTAACGAAAATTGCAAGTGCGCAGTTCCATTATTAAGTGTTAGGCCTTGGCTACAGAAAAAGAAGCGGGCGATTTTTTGCTGGCTAATTACCATATAGTTCGACATCTTAAAATCCCACTCGCTTAAAACCCCAAAAATGTTTGCATTATATTAATGAAACTGCTCACTTCCAGCGTAACCAACCTTAGTCTATGTTAAATATTCAACTAATTAAAATAACGGTATTTCCCGGATGGTGATAAATCAAATTTAAACCCAGATTTTAAAGAAAATCCAATGGATTTCAATCAATGTATTAATTCTACTTCAAATTAATTTAACATAACGGTATTTCCCGGATGGTGATAAATTGAATTTGAACTCAGATTTAAAATAAAAACCAATGGATTTTATTAAATAAATTAATTCTACTTCTAATTAATTCAACTTCGAATATATTATGAAATATATTTATCGAGCAAATGTATTTCGAAAATTTATATTTGTTTGTTTACTTTTCCTAAAATTTTAACAAGACATATACGAAATTATGAAAATAATGATGATGATCATAATAATAATAATAACAGTTATGATAATGATTATAAAATTTGCAAGTCAAAATTTCAAGTGAGCATCACAATGCATCACTACAACATTTTAATACCTAAATTTTTGGCATCCTTTGAAATTTACAGTTAATACATATAGTAATAATAATATAGTTCCACAATATGCTTGGTTGTGGTTATAAAAAGTATATAGGTTCACACTATATACATTTTGATATATCTGGCACATTGTATAAATTAACAAAATGTAAATAAGTTTTTAAAATTAAGAGAATACTAGTAGAAGCCAAAGAAAACTTATTTGATTAGGTAAACCCAAGAAAAGTTTCAGTTTCATTTTCATCTACCCAAAAAAAGAAACAAACAGAGTCTTTTAATTGTTTTGATTTTTATGGCTTTGTTATATATTACAATAATGGAATTATACTATTTTAATACTATTAGATTGTAACTAAAAATAAAAGTTTGTTAAATATTCTGGTAAAAAGAACTATTTTTTTTTAATTGTAAGAATTACCATAACTAGTTAGTAGTTTTGTATAAATTTTGTTAGTATTGGAAATCTTAATTGTAATATTAAGAACATATTACACTTTTACATTTTGTTTACACATACATTAAGCTAGTAATGAAAAAAATCAAGAGTTTTTAAAAAGCGCACTTCCATATAATATTATAATATCTTGATTTCATTAATTAATTATTAATTAATTTATATATTTAAAATATAAGCCCAATGCAATCAACAAAACTTGTAAACATATTTCGAAATAAAATGGCAGAAGTTCAATTTTAACTTTGGTAGCATATACACAGGTCCCTAAGATACCGCTTACATAAAACCAAGAAATTTTTAATTTTTAAATAAAGGATATAAACCCCTATTCCCCCGCCCAAACTTTTCAGGTTCAAGTATTTGAATTGTAACTTCAATTTGTTCTTAGAATTTAATTATGTAAGCAAATATGCTTAAAAATTCAGAGACATATTTTTTAATCTTAGCTTTGATTTTTGTATATTTTTTCAAAATGCCTTCAAAAATTGCAAAATTTCAATTTTTGATCTCTTGTTACAAAAAACATTCATAACTAACTCATACTAATTCATAAGGATCTAACTTCTACTAAAATTTCACGTTTCGAACTTCAACAGTTTAGAAAATATGAAGGGTCAAAAATTTAACATACATTTTTTTGAATAGTATGATGAAGAAGTTTTCTAAATACACGGACAGACGGACACCCAGAGAAAACTATATGAGTATATTTTATTCGAAAATTTGAAAATGTGCTAAAAACCATAAAAACTGCACTAAATATTGTCAAAGGTATAAAAAAATTTATATAAATTGAATTTTTTCCTTTAAATTGAAGGTTGTTGCATTTTAGAAGTCAATCAATTTAAACTGGCAACACTTTTTTTTATTCTGTTGAAAATTTAAATGTATATTATACATGTTATATCATTGCCAGTATTTCGTGGTATTTGGAGCTGCTGTCATATTACAAAAATAATAGCATTGGAAAATTAAAGAGTTTAGCTCAGATTTTTAGATTAAACTTGCTATTAGGCTGATTAGCTTCTAAGAGCGATTTTATTAAGGGAAATTGTGCAATATTGTGTAGGGAAGAGACCCATGCGCTTCAAGAAACAACTTCAAACAGTTTGGCTTTATAATTAAATATTGTTTATTGAATTAGTTTTGGAAGTAATTTGGTCTGCATTGAAATACGTAAACACTTATTTCTAAATATTACATTGTTTTATCAAGAAACGAACCCAGACATACAATGCATCCCCCGAGAAGCTATAAAGGTAGTACACATTGTATATTAAAACGTTATCATTATCTTGTTTTTATTTCTCGTTTACAATTTGTATCAATTGATTAAAGTAAATTTGACAATTAATTTTGAAAAAACTCTCAATTATCTAAGGAATTTAAATTTTAAAAAGTTCTTGGAACAGTTGATACGCCAGATACATAACCACAGCGCGACCGAGGCCCCCGGTCTTTTTTATTTTAAAGCAGTATTTTAAATTCAAAATTATTGCATATTTTTAGGATGATTTCTTTTTTAAAAATTTAACATAATCTAACTTTTAAAAGCTGGAGCTGGACACTAACTTAATAATATATTAAAACTATCAAACTTAATTTATGACTGTATTCTAAGTGCTATGGATATTCTGTAATAATTCTATTATAACCCTATATTAAAATTGTTCTAAATATGCATTTAACTACACCTACACTTCAAAATAATGACATATTTGAGCACACCTACTAACATCTGTACTTGAAAATAAATTTATGCAAATAATAATAATGCAATAAACAAACAATGATTCAGTTGAAATTATTTAAAGGAAATTTAATTAAAATTAATATGGATTATTTTTTGGGTATTGCATTGAATCTCCCTTTGACTTGAAGTTTTTCTTTTGAATTGGAAAAGTTAAGAAAAATAAATATTGTATTTTATTAATTCTTATAATTTTCCTCGTAGGATGTGAGTTTTATATGTGGTTATAAATTTTATAAACTTAATATATTTATTTCTTATAATTCTTACTTCTTTTTGTTTTTTTTTATTAAGAAAATTTTTTTAAAACTATTTAATATGCAATCTTTTTAGCCGATTATTGTACATAGTATATATATTTCTTACTGACTTATCCTGGGCTTATTCATCCTCATAAAATACATAAAAAATACAGAAATTTATGAAAAAAAACAAAATTGAAGATAAAAAGAAAAGAAAACTGTATAAAAATTACAATTTGATTTGATTACATGCATAAAATTATTTAAAGTGCCCTCTTAGGAGTATTTTAAATTGAAAAATAGATGGATCGTGACCTAGCAAGAAGAAAAAAATTGCTTTATATTATTTCAGGGCGTTTTGTTTTTTTTTTTAAGAAACGATAGTGAGGAGGAGGAGGTGGAAGTAAAACATTGAAAAATTTAAAATAAAAAATTTTCACAAGGACTAAACATAAAACAAAAAAAAACCTAAAAACTTTTTATAAGCGTTTTGGTTAAAACTTTATTTTTAATACCAACTTAAATATAAGAAAATTTATATTTATAATGTTGTCTGGTTGTCATCTATCATATAAATTTATAAGCTAGTCAATTTCGATATTCGATGAAATACGCAAACACCTGAAAAGTCGAGCCGCTAGAGCTACCAGTAAATGTAAGTTCTTCCACTTTTCCTAGCTTTTATATCTAAACGAGTAATCTTACACGCAATTTCTCAAACTAATTTCATAAAACTAAAAACGAATTTTGATTAGGATGAAAATCCTACATACCTGCATCCCCTCGCAAAGCCTTTCAATGCTATTTTAATCCAGAACAAAAAAAATAGCCAGCGAGTTTCGGGTTTGAAATCGTTAGTCAACATTCTATAGTCATCCGAAGATTCTTTTGTCAATATTTCCATTCGATTCACATTTAAAGCTGTTGAATTGATTTCGATCCAGACGGTATTAGGATTTTCGAATCTTCTGCTATCTTTATTACTTTCTAAAAGCTTAAAGGACTTATGAGCCCTACGAAAGTATTGCGAGTCATTTTCATTCGATGTCAAACCAAATATTTTTTTAACAATTTGACGATGACCCACAAATTATTTTGACAACTTGACTTTCACTTTATATTTCTAACTTAAATATTCTAATGAAAATGCACCATCCTTTCACTACATTCCAGTTTACTTCTGCTCCTTTATATTCTAAATTTTCTTATAAATCTTAAAACATAGGAAAAATCTCACAAAAATCGCTTTTCCATTCAAGTAAACCTAAAAGTATGCAAGTATTTAAAGTTAAAAAATATTTAAAAAAAAACAACTTCACAAAGTAAACTGTTATCCTTTTAACGGTAAAACTTTTAATTTCCTTATTTTATGTAATGTATTTTTGAAGTTTTAATTTTTTTTTTTTGTTCAAGGTCTTGTTTGGTGGGGTAATTTAGTTGAAAATAAATTAGCTTTAAGGGTACTTAAGTAATGTGTGGTTTAATGTTGTATTTTGCGCGAGGGATTTTTATTTTTTTTATTTCTTTTTATTTTACTTTTTTTTATATAAATTTATTATTTTTCTTTTTTTCTTCTTATGTATGCAGTATGTAACATTGTGCATATAGTTTTTTAATACAAATATTATATTAAATATACATATATATTATATAAACTGCCCAACTGTTTTCTGTGATTTTAGCTAATGATGTGTGGTATTTAAAGTATGGTACAGAAGTGATTTTGATGAATTTTTTACTTGGTCATTTTTTATATATAAAAAATAAATAAAAATTAAATTTGGATGCTTGCATATATAAACAATATCTTATAAATACATATATTTATATACAAGTATAACCTTTATGCAAAAATAAACATATTTTGTTAAATATTTGGGTAAAAACAACAAACAAAATAAAAATCAAATATTTAAAAAATTACTTTTAAAAAGTTTTTCAATCGTTTAAATAAAAAAATTATTTAAAATTTATTAAATTTATACAATTTTTTATTAATGCAGTGTTTTGTTGTTATTTTCAAATTTCTTTTAAACTTTTTTAAAGTATATAGTTTTATTACTTAGTAGTACTTTAATAATTATATATTTGAAAATATATGAATTATTCATTAGACTTATGTACTTTTTATCGGCACATCTAATAGCATGTTATACGTTATCAAAAGGGATGGCCCTATATGTGAACATTACACTTCTTTTGCACATCTTAAATATTTCCAACTCCAACGAAATTTTTTTTTCTCATCCTTTGTTAAATGCATTGTTCATAGTTTATGTTGCAAATGCTCTCTCTTGGGGATTTTTTTAAACATTTTTGCTAAAATATAACAATAAGATATGAAATCTCCCAACTCCTTAATTAATAGAATTTTTTTTAAGTTCCATAATGCCAAAATCTATGATATAATTTTTATTAGTTAAATCATTTACAGACCCTTTAAATTTTTGAACAATAGCTTTCGGCGGTGGTTTGAACCAAATAATCAATCCAACAATGATTGGTAAACAACCATCTTTAAACTTGGGAAGCCTAGATAAATTTTTTCCAGAAAAAAGTTATAGAGTGCCAAAGGCAAGCTTTTCCCAAATGAAATATCATCCAAGAGGGTAATTATACTTGTAATCAAAAGATAATCTGTACAAAATATATGCAAAGAAATAAATATATGTAATGTATGTTATCACGTTTGCTGTTCAACAAGTATGTAATAATCACTTTTGATTAAATTACTCTTTGAAAATCTTATATTTCAATTTGAGGAAGTATTTAATTTCAAAATTAGTTTTATAAATTCTTACATAGTTTAATTAATTAGGTGGAGAAACTAAAGACAAAAAAAGAGAAAACTACATAGTTCTGCATAGGTTCATTAATTTTCAAAAGAATAGACAAACAGATGTCTATATAATCACTCATAATATAAAAATTTCCCTAGAAATTTTTTTTAGTTCATATGAGGTAAAGCTATAATAGGTTTATCTCACAATTATAAATGTAATTAATCATCCTCGTGAAGTGTTCCAGCATCAATTTGAACCTAATGACGAATACCATCTAAATCAGGTTAAAGTGCTTTCAAATATATTAGAACTAGAACTGAGAATAAGGAGGTCTTTTCATTTTAACAAATATGTCACTTGCAGGTAATTTATAAAATCATTAAATATAATGATATATATGCTATTTGAAGCCATGTCTCTTTAAAAAAAAAATATTTTTGAGCAGAAAAATTAGAACTAGGTCTTACATTTGAAAACTTTAGATTGCGTATTTTCTACTCATATATTAAAATATATTTATACCGAGGCAAAGCCAATGTTAACCAAAAAATTACGCAGATACAAAAATTACCGCTAGCTCATATTTAAATACAACTATACTAATACAAGGTAATTTCACGGCTATGGATGATTCTATATTATGGAGACTGAGTGGCACATGCGAGTGGCCTCAGTTCAAATACAATGAAAGTGAAAAAAAAAACTTTTTTGGTTTTCGACTCGGCTCAGCTACCATTTGTTATTGGGTTCAAATAAATGGCTTAATCAATAATTAATAATTATATATCTTTAATAAAAAATACATTAATATAAAAATATAAACAAATAATTTAATTGAATTATATAACTCACAGATATAGAATACCATAACTCAAATGAAAAATATTACAATATAAGCAAAATAGAATATTATCTATTGAAAATCTAAAATCCCCCTATTCCAACATGTACCTAAGGTATAGACAAGCTTATTAGCCTAACAGTTGAACAGTTAACAGTTAAGACTTAAAAAAAAAAAAATCTATTAAAAATATAATTATAAAGCCTAGTACTATATCATGTTTAAATTGTAAACGCAGCTAAGATCAATTCTAATAATAAGAATATAATATTTGCTCCTTTCCCCCCCTGGTTCCAACATACACCTATCGTATAGACAAGCCAAAGTTCCAAAACAGTACACCTAGTTTTAAAACTTTAAACAACTTTTTAAAACATATTTATTTGTTTTTAATAGTTTAATATTTTTTGTTTGATTTTATTCTCCGTTTTTAATTTAAATCCAAAGTAAATTCTTTATTAACGCTTCTAAGGAATTACGAAAACTTTCCGAGAACTAAAGTTAAAAAATGTTGAATTTATTTTTAATATACTCTTTTTTTATAACTATAAAAAGCGGACATATTAAACGAATATAAATTTAGTTTTCATATATAATATATATGTATAGATTTATACAAATTATAATATAGAGAAATTCTAGAAAATCTATAAGACGCCTTTTTCATTTTCTTAAGTCAACAACATTTTCTTATTTTCATTGGAAAATTGCAAATAAAAAATAGAGTGTAATGAAATAAAAAAGTGTTCTAATTTATTTGGTTTTTTTTTATGCGCGTTTCTTTTGATGACTTACTACACAACTACACAACTACACACATTTTTCTTTTTGATTTTAACGTATGTGGGTTTGTCTATTTTTTTTTTCTTTATTTCTTTTAAAATGTTTCATAATAATTAATTAATTTTTTTCTCTATTAAGTCTGTACATTTATACAGATTTCCCAGATATTTGGTTTGATATTCCTTGAATTTTCCAGGTAAGAACTACCTTGAACTTTTTGATAATTTGATATTGAGGTTAATATCTTTAAAAATCTTGTCTTATAAATTTTCATTTATTCAAAAACCTTTTAAAATTTTTTATATAAAAAACTACTTATCTTTAGAACCTCTATAAATTTTACAATTTACAACTAAATTCATCTTCTATGATATCTAATTAATTGAATATAATGGGTTGTGGCAATGCTTTATTGGTACGTACCAATGGCAACCATTTCGTTAACGGCCCGTACCAATTCCTTAATCCTAACTTTAATATAGTAGTAGCTAAATTATAAGTTGAAGCTCTTACAGTTAACCTTATAGGTTGGTGCCCATGCCATTTTTTTGTGGCAACTAAAATAAATTTGGCAGTTTTTTATATGAAGTGTAGATGTCGCTTGAAAATTTAAATTTAAATTTTTTAAGTCTTGCTAACTTCAAAACTAAAAAGCCTACAAACACAAATAATGATATAGTGAGCTTTAAAGATAATTTAATAAGTTCTTAAATTCCATATTTTATTATTCAAATTTCTTAAGAAGTACTAATTTTGTAGATTTATTATCCAAAATAACATAATTTAAAATTATAAATTTTTAAAGCTATATAACTTCTTCGGGGTAAAGATAGACCTCACTTTCCATAATACATTACTTTTGTAAGTAATCCTGTATTATCTTCCATTCAATGTAAAAGTTATCGCGGGACATCCTGACACTCTGTACATTATATAAAAATCTTTACTAAGGACTTAGTACAAGGTAATTAGTACGGGTTAATGTGTTTGAGAGAAATTTCAAGAGCAAAATAAGAGTTGGAGGAGAAAAACTGCAAAAAAATTAATAGTTATAATTTTTACATTCTCTTTACATGTGCTGAAAATCTATTAACATTAGAAAGGGCAAATTAGTCCAAAAAAGATTTGAATATTTATAAATCCAATTTAATTAAAAATTTCAATAGATAAGGCAATATAGATAGATTAAATGATTTTGGATTGACATAATATAACTTTTCAATTATGAATAGCACGGAGGTTTTGGTTGGAATTTCAATTTCCAAAAAATACTTAATATTACAGAATTTGAACAACCTTGGAGAATTTAAACAACCTCTCTTGAAAAGGAAATGATCTTACTGAAGATGGTATCTAAAACAAAATATTACACTCCTAATTAAGAACTCCTAATAAGTCAATGAAACTCAAAAAAAAAAACTGTCAGCAAGTTTAATTAACGAAAAACTAAGAGTTTCATTGACTTGATCCAACTTATCACGTACGGGCTGAAGTACGTCGATCTTTCAATCGAAGAGTCTCGTGTTCAAACCATGGTCAGTTCATATTTAATAGAAAAAAAATCGAATTTATAAATTATGTCACAATAGCTCCTTATATTTTAAATTGGAAACAGGAATTACAACTAGCTGGTTCATTCAATGACTTCAAATTACAAATTTAGACTAGCCAGCTGCCAACAATTTTATTTCATAATTTAGAAAAGAGCTTTTTACAAATCAATGATATCAATATTGAATTTGCTTTAAGTTTTCTTTCATTGTATGCTTTTGTATTATTTTGTATCCTTTATATACATACAATCTTATAATAATACACTAATGTATGTATGTTTGTGTGCCACATTTTATAACATTAAAATGATTTTTGTTTGATTATTGCATCCAAGGATATTAAATATGAAATTAAAGATATTCTTGTAGGATTAAATTCATTTTCATACAATTACAAACAAATTTTTTATTCTTCCTTTTAGATTTTTAATTTATTTTTTCTATTATCATATAACACTTATATCCTTGAAAAATTCGATTCGGAGATTACATATACATATATAGTATTAATTCAATTGTATATATATAATATGTTATAAAATGCAATATAATTTTTTAATGATTAATAAATTGTATAATTAAAGAAAGTTTTATACAAAAACCATAAAAGGAATTTAAGATAAGTTTTTATAGATTATAATAATAGCTATATACGTATGTATATAATATGTATAGGTTTTTGTTTGTATTGCGTTTATATATAAATCAAATTAATTCAGATTTAAATATTTGTTTTTTTATAAATTAAAAAAACATATTTTAATGGCTGTATGAAAAAAGGCCTTAAAATGTGTATGAAATTTTAAGTCTCCAATGTTTCAATTGGAAAACTTAAGAAAATTTGTTGCCGTTTTTCCTTTATTTTGGGGACTTTTAAAAAATTGTATTTTGGGGTTATATTGGGGTATTTTTTGATTATAAAAAAGTTATCAAAATTTGGAACAGTTTCCGGGGGACTTTTTTTCATATAGCCTTAGTAAATATTAACCAAAGCTCTCATATATTTGATGAGTTAAAAGAAGCATAAGTGATTCAAACTTTTTATATAATAATTGGATACCACTCGCAGTTTAATATATAAAGAAGCGGGAAGGTATCAGTGAATACTAAACCAAAGATCAGTGTAGTACATCTTCAAACGTAAAAGAAGTCATCAAAATTCCTCTGCAATCTGTTCAAGATTTTAGTCCGTACATTTGAATTTAATAAGCCATGTATTTATCTATTTATTTTCTAAGATATGTTACAGCTGTCACGCCTTAATCCCAAATTATAACAAAAGAATAAAAATATAGGAATAAAAACAAAAGAACTGGGTTTGGTTCTGAAATGTTCACAAATTAATTTTTTGCAATGGGGCCTCGGTGGGTTAGTGGATAATTTGGCTAATTAAACAAGGGGTTGCGGGTTCGATTCCCGTACGGGTCATGCATTTTTTTAATTGAAAAAAAAAATTATTAAAAAGTAATTTTTCTCTTCAAATCACCATGGAGACCAAAAATAATTTAAAATACACAAATAAATAGTATAAAAAAAATAAATAATATTACTTGCAAATTGTTAGAAAAATTGAAAGTGGGTTCATAACGGGCTGTAAGGCTTTCTTGTTAGAATGGTACATGCATATCAAAATAACAACAACAATGTTTTATAATAGCCATCTTCAGTTCAGTAGCCAAATTGAGCCAGTTTTTTCAACAAATTAGGGTAGCAGCCATGCATTTTTCTTTTAATATGAGCATAATTATTTGGCTTGAGGAAAAAGTTCGTTTAACTTCTACAATATGTTCACTTATTTGTATTTCTTTTAAAGAATACGTTAACGTTTACACAAAATTTGCTAAGTACAGATAATTTAAAGTAATTTTTAAAAAAATTTTAAATTTACTTCCTTAAACTTGATGATGTTATAATATTCACATTTCATCAATGCAGGTATTTTAGAATTAACACAGTCTACCCTCCTCTCTTCCCTGTTTTTTCTAAAATCAAATTAGTGTAACCTGGGGTAGAATGCTAAGTCACTAATCTGCATTATAATTCTCCGGGGACTACTATTGACCTATTTTTTGAGTCATATGTCCTTAGAGAACTTTTGACTCCGGAATCTTTGTTCCTTCGCCAATTTCAGCCTCTAGCTCTATTATAATAAGTTAAAAATCTTACAAATTTCAGTGCATTGTATATTTATTAATTTTATAATTAGTTTACTTACTTTGCATAAAAGAGATTGGTAAATTTGTATCTCCCTTATGGATTACTTATTCTTTAATAGAAAATTTATTAATGAACCTTGATTTGTTATTTATAATATTTAAAATTAATTTTTTTTTTTTAATAAAAGTTATTTGAGACAAAATTATCATTAATATTTAAGTATATTTTATAATTGCTGCAAATTTATAGGCAATAATATTTTTCTAATATTTTATTTATTAGATTTTAATTATTAATAAATAAAAATCGAGAAAAAATTTTAGAATTTTAATTTAAAGAAATTGTATAGGAAAATTTTTTTAAAGCAATTTTCATTTTAAAAATTATTCTATTTATAAAATTTTTCAAATAATTTAAGAGTTTATTTAAACTTTTATTCCAAATTTTTTTTTGCTTATGTATAATTACTTCATATTATGTTTTAAGTATATAGTTAATAAGTATATAGTATGTATTTTACATATAAATTTGTTGGCATAAAGTATCAATATAAAAAATATCAGTAGGCGTTATTTATTAATAAAACTTTTCCAATAATAAATTTTGGAAATCCAATTAAAATTATACTTAGAAATGACACTGTACTTTTTATTGTTTTTAATTTCCTTCAAAGTCACAATTATAAAATACGAGGAAGATTAAACTTGCTCTTTGCAATTTTTAGATGCCCGCGTGCGTATACCTACTATTGTTATTTAAAATAAAACAAATCATCAATTTCCTTATGATATTGTGTTTAAAAAAAAAAATATACAAAAATTATTTGGCCCGCTCCAATAGTCGATCCAAATATCACTATCAAGCCCTATCACTTTACTTGTCGAGCCCTATCGAGCCAATCACTTTATTTTAAATTTTAACCTCGTAGCTTGATTAGATTCAAAGTCATCGGATTAACAACATTGTATGATATCTTCCCAAAAATGCGGTCTAAATTTTTCAAAACTACGAAAAGTTGCTTGCCATATTATATTACATACTGATTTAAATTTTCATGGTTCTAGGGTTAATAGTAGCAAAGATATGTGCTTTGGTTCCAGCAATCTCTATGGCAGCGGTTACATGCCTAATTTTAATTTCAACCTCGTAGCGTAATTAGATTTGCGTGAATTTTCAAACTCTAGCTTGTTTAGTTTTTCTAGAGTTATCTTGTTAACGGACAGATGGACTGAAAGCCATACATAACTAGATCAATTTACTTTTAAAGGAGATCCGATCTATACCTTTTAGTCTAAACTTATTTTTTCTAAGTCGGTGGGTTACAAAAAGATTGTTTGCATAGGTATTAAAATATGGAATACCTACCGTATCTTACCTACCGTTCTTTTCAGCAGTACGTCTCTTCGATTATATGAATTTACACAATTATTATTTAATAAATTAATCGAGCCGATTAATTTTAGGCATACTAGATCCAATTGCTTTGAGAATCCTGTTTTGGAATATTAAAAGAATCTGAACTTGAAATTTTATACTCTGTAGAACTCTCACCTATTTCAAAAAAATAAAACGCTTTATATCTTCAATCAAAATTTTCCAAAATGGTACATGACTTTTAAAAAATAACAGTTTTAATAGGGACTGCCATAATATTCTTCTCTTTTCTACATATTAAACGTCTCTCAGTCCTTATTCCCTGAGATTTATTTTCCTATCGTCAAAAAACTGTATATTTGTAGTAAAATCCTCTTCCTAAAATTTGGTTTTAAAAAATTGTTAAAATTTGTTATTTAAAATTTATTGCAGTTAGGAAGAGCTCGTATTCGTCATCACCTCAATGAATTTTATTTTGAAAAAAATATTTTACCATATAATCGCAAACAATGCCTATGGAAATTCTTAATTTTGAGGGCTTTTAAGAAACATGTTGAACTTTTAATCTATCATATCAAAGCTTTTAAATCACATTATACGCTTTCAAAGTTCTTTTAATACATTTCTGAAATTTTGAGGGAAGCATTCATTCAACTCTATATGCATTCGCTTCGACCATGACATATACTCTTACATTATTAATTTATATCCATGTAAATTGTCTTTTTATTATAATTAAAAACTTTTCTCATATATTTCCGGAAAATTAATGAAATTATGTAACTTTACCTAAAGTTCATATTAAATTAAACTATTTTTCATTGTATAAAAAAGTCTTCAAGTGAACACATGTATACATAATATTATTCACATATCGTATTTACAAACTTATATTATAACTTAATAATATTATAATAATAAGTTTATTATATTAAAAAATTTTCAACTTATAATTGTTTACCATAAACATTTCACTACATAAACACAGATACATTTCAA
Source organism: Dolichopus griseipennis (assembly GCA_963082915.1). Lineage (NCBI taxonomy): Eukaryota > Metazoa > Arthropoda > Insecta > Diptera > Dolichopodidae > Dolichopus > Dolichopus griseipennis. Next base: position 61,440,405 of record OY720443.1, read on the forward strand.
CACACATACAATCACATTTTCTTTATTATCCTTACACTTTACATTTTGAGTTTTTTAATTGAACGATTGTTTTAATTTTTCTTTTTTACGATTTTTCATATGTTCTTTGCCACAATAAAATGCGTGTAAGAATTTTGAACGTGCTGAACTTTAAAGTGAAATTTCATAAAATTTTAAAAATATTTCAATGATCCTTCTGTAAGGACGAATAAAAGTAATCACATACCTAGTAAGTATATGCAAATTTTAATAGTATAACAAAATGAGCGTTAAGTTGTGTTAAAAGAGCGTGTATTATTATAGTTTATACAAAATTTCATTAGAATTAAAGGATACGCACATTTTTGTTTAAAAAAAAATTTAAAACAAAACATTTTCCATGTATAACAGTTTTTAATTTATTTTAACAGATTGTTTGTATATTAACACCTTTAGAAAAAATTATGATATTAGTATAATATTATTAAAAAGAAAAGTTTACACGCTCTTAAAAGAACGATGTGAAGAAAATGTAGTAACGGTAAAAAATTTAAATTTTCAGTTCTTGAGAAAATATTAAGTGGTGGAGAACATAAACAAAGGAAAATGGCTATAAAAAAATTTGCAAAATAAAAATTAAGGGAATAACTTATAAATAAAGCTAGATTAAAAGAAAACTGCCATGAAGTTGTGGAATTCCCTGTCCTTGTTTTATTAATCCTATCTTCCTGCATAACTTTTAAAACTCATGCACATCCATTTGAACATCCACACTCCCCATAGTTAAACAATCCAAAGTAATCAAAAGCAAAATTTCGAAATCCTTCCATATCCTTATACCCTCATAACCCAACTGCACATTTGTATAACAACTACGACCCTAAGTCCAATTCAAAATGATTCGTGGTTTTGAAGGGTTAAAGCCGTACACTGCCTAAAAGAACATTTCACAATTGCAATGGGTGGATTTCCTTTCTTTCCTTCCTTTACGGAAACTTGCAATTACTTATTTTTAATTGAAGATTTGATAGTAAGATAATATGACCTTAGTTTTAAATAAAGTGAAAGTTTAAACAATTCAAAAAAGAAATAAGTAATTACATAAAATGCGTAATCCCGAAGACAAGAAAATATTTAGAGAATTCTAGAGTGCTATTATAAAAATATTCCGGAGTCAATCCGCACTTTCTATACCCATTCTACTAATATCATCATTTTCACGAAAATTTGCACATCATATGATATTCAAAGTAAAAATATTTGATAACATTCTATCAAAAAGACCTGCTCGAAGCTTTAGAAGATCTTTTATTTTCAGCCAATGCCCTGTTTTCTTAAAACCACTTAAAAAACAATCATGATTAATTTTGATTGAAAAACTGAGAAATTTCACTTACCACAAGTAAATTACAATTGCATTCTCATTAATCTTAGTTCAACCAAATATTACAATTTTATAAAAACAAAGAAACTTGGACGCAATGAATTTAATCTTTGCAAAAACTTTTTTTTTACAATTTGCAGTTTTTTTTTCTCTAGGTGCTAAAAATCTGATGAAAGACACTGCAAGGATGGTGAAAAACGTCTTTTTCCTACCAAAAGTCATGGGATGTTTATCCACCCCAAAAAATACACCTGAATGCTCTTATACTATATTAAAACTAGTCACCACGAACTAATCATTAATATTTATCTAAGATTATTCTTTAAATTTATTTTGAAAAACTTGTATTTTGCTTACATACCTTTGTTTTACACAACCCCATAATTGAATTCCGTGCAACATATAAATTTTATGACTTGGTTATTAACTAACACTTTGTTATAATTGATAACCTAGACTTACAACCTAGAAGCCAGTAATTTTCTCTATATTTATTATCTAGTTCTAATTTTTTCTTTTTAATGTGTTCTTTGCCCTAATGTTCCAGAGACATTCAATGGCTTGCAAAATTATTTTACTGTATGTGTGAAATACAACAAATTTCAAGTTCTTAAATTAATAATTTCCAACAATTTCATTATAATTTTTCAATTTCATCTCATTCTTATAATGCATTTTAAAATAATTTAAATACAAACCATTTAAAGGTTAGAAAATAATTTTAATTTTATTAAATAACGCACACCCAATTACTAAAAAAAAACCAAAACAAAAAATAAAAGAAATCATTTAGTACAGTTATTAAATATAATGTCAGGATAACACGCACTTTATTATACATATACATTCATACACACACTACATTATCCTTGTAATATCATCGTGCAATACTTTTCATTTATATAATCACTATATTAAACTGATACACCTTTTAAATATTTAAAATAAAAATAAAAAAAAAATTAAATTAAATAGTAGCTAAAAAATTTTCCAAAAAAAAAAAAAAAAAAAAAAATAAGAAAATTCTATTCCCTTTGTAAATATGAATGTTCATTTTGAATTTTTCACGTATATTTATTCACAAAAAACAGAAAAATCGTTGAGGGAAATACGCATTTGATACTTGCTTTTTTTATACTGCAAGTTAAAGCTTTTGGATTAAAGGCAAATATTTGATTATAAAATTGTTGAAATTTGTTAAAATGTTGGTTTGTTTCTTCTCCAATGTAAATTTACAAAACATTCTTCATTATTTCATTGGAAAATTTAATTAACATTAGTCTGCGTTACTTAAATCAATATTTTTAGAAATACAACAAAACTGGGTTTGAAATTCTATAGTTAAAGCAGCAAAAGCAATGAAATAAGTGCTTTTGCTGAACAGTCACAGCATTTCAATTTAATATATAAAACTGTGCTTGCTATGCTGCTAAAATACTATAGAATCAAATGAAAACGATAGCTATAATTTAAAAAAAAAAAGCTTTGGCTTTTCAGCACATTACAATAATCAAAAGCTTAACTATAAAAAGTGCTTTTTTATTTATTACTACTTAAAGGCAATGTAATAAAAAGCTTTTACTGAGAACTTAAATGCTGAAAAGGTTATACATACATAGTGCACATAATTTTCAAATACAACGATAGCATAAGCAGTAAAAGCAACTTAATATCATTTTTAAATCTGCTATTCAGCAGTTTTTCGTTTGTGAATTGCTTTTTAAAAAAATATATGAAAAGCTTTAAACGCTTTTTGCTTTTTGAAATGATCGCAGCATAGCATAGCAGAAGCAATTCCTTTACAAAACAAAGCTTTGACTGTGCTTACGCTGTGAAGATGTTTCACGAAAAGCTACGTAGTTTTTCAAACAAGCAACAAAGCTGAAATAATAGGTTTTAATATTAGCATTGGAATATTCCCGGAATAGCATTTTGATATTTCTAGTAAGTATAAAAAAAAAGAGTTCTATTTAATCTAAAATAAGGCAAAGGTTTAATAAAACTATTGTGTATAATGGTTCTCAATTTCTTATTCACTTGCTGTTTAGATCTTCAGCTACGACAGAGAAAACTAGAACTTTTGGATATTATAGTTTCCATTTATTTTAAAGAGCTTCCATAGAGTTTATTCAAGGTTATATTTCCATTCAATGTTTCAAGTGTATCAATTACCTAATATTCTAAGTTGTCGCTTATATAAGCTAATTTTATTCATAATTGGTTGATATAATGTAGTGGAATCCAGTTCCTTGTCCTCCTATTCACAAGATTATTAACTGAAGATTTTAAAAAATGCCGAATAATTTTTTATTATTGTTTGTCTTTAAAGTAAATACCTAAGAATTCTTAAAGTAATCGGTATTTGTATTTTTAACTTCGCACAACTTTATTGTATCAGTATGAACCCTGGATATTAATATCAAAGTTTTATTTGCGCCATTTGGAGTAAAATAGGTTCACTTCTATTCCCAGCTTTAACATTTGTAACTCTGTTTACTTTAATAAGTTATAGTTCGCCTTAACCTTGAACTAGTATTGATAAAATAACTTAACAGATTTTTACAAAAAAAAACTTTTTCGATTTACGCCATTTTAAAACTACTTTAAGTTTTCATATATATCGAGATTAAGGTATAAGTATAACAACTATTTTTTATTTAACTGAAGGAAATTTTTATTTTAAGTGAAGAATTTTTACTTAAAGTGAAGAAAAAAAAATCGTTCTTTCATGAAAATACCTTTACCTTTAATACCTTTCTTGAAATCAACATACATTTACTTTAAATAAAAATTTTTACTATAAGTGAAGAATTTTTATTTTAAGTAAAGTTTGTCTTATGTCTTATGTAAAGTTTGTCTTTTATTTTAAGTAAAGTTTATAAAGTCTTTGAAATCAAAACATTTATATTTAAAAGAAATATTTTTTTCTTTAAGTGAATCATTTTTTTTTAAGTCAATACGTATTTATTTTAAATTAAGATTTTTTACTTTAAGTGAAAACATTTTCATTCTCGTATTGAAACCAAACCCTTATTTTAAAATAACATAATATGTCTTAACTTAACAAATATAAATTTGTCAAAATCATTTTTTAAAATAAAAATATCTTCACTTAAAGTAAAAAGTTTCTTTTTTTTTCTTAAATAAAATTGTCTTTACTTAAAATAAAAAAGTTTTCACTTAAAAAAAAAACAAATGTCTTCCATTTAAGCTAAAATGTCTTCCGTTAAGGTTTATAATAGTAGAACATGTTTTAGATTAAAGTAACCAATTAAAATACAACACATTCACTAATTTTAATATAAGCATTTACCAAAACCGATTATCAAAATACTATCAAATTTCCAGGTCATTTAAACTGAGTAAATCCTTAACTTCAATTTCTATCATAATATTTGCTCAATTCCATTTTTTTTTTTAAATAATATTATAACCTTATTTACGTATACCTAGACGCGCAATATAAGTACATATAATAACGTATATTGTTACACCTGTAAAATATATATTCAAAATTATATAATAAAAAGAAATAACAACAACAACAACAAAATTTTGCGTAATATTTGAAAATTTTCCCTTTTAATACTTGAAAGTTAAAAGAGAAGACAAAAAAAATAGCAACTGAAATTTTGGCATGTTTTGAAAATTTTTCACTTTATATAATTGTACACTCAAAAAAAAAAACAAAATTCACAATATAAAAAGAATAAAAAAAAAAACATTCACAATATAAAAAAAAATAAAGAACAAATGAATGAATATAATAATGATGATGACTATAATGATGATTGTAATAGCAAAACTGATGATATTGATAATAATGATAAAGTTATCAAATTAAATATATTAAAGAGAAAAATATACATATGCATACACACATTCATATTATATACAAATACATCACATATGAATACCACACACAAAATAAAAAAAAAAATCAGAAGAAGAATAAAACAAAAAGAAAACAATAGAAATAATTTTTTTTACATACTTTTAGGGGTTTGTTATTTTTTTTTTTTTTAAGTACGTTTACACCTGAACTTGAGATGATTTTTTTCTTTTATATAAAAAAACAAAGATCTGTGTATTATTATTATAATTCATAAAAAAAATTTTTAATATGTAGACATTTTTTTATACACAAATATTATTGTGTAAAAAATTTTGTATTGTGTGTAAAAAAAAAATATGTGTGTTCTTTTTAAAAAAAAAAAAATTACCTTGCAATCAAAATAATAATAATGATGACTTTGCAAATACTTTTTTTCTTGTATTTTATTTATTTTTTTTTCCAAATTTTTTTTTTATATTAAGAAAAAAAAAAATAAAACAAAAGACAAAAGATTGAGAGAGACAGGGAGAATGTTAGGAGAGAGAAAGAGAAAGTACAAAGAAATAAAGGAATTGTCTAAAAATTATTTTTTCAAATAAATGACGCTAATTTAATATGCCTTTCATATTATATGTATATATATATATATATATATACATATAATATGATGTATATATGTATGTATATATATATATATATATATATATATATATATATATATATATATATATATTTTCTCATATACATTTAATAATATAAGTATGTATTATCATTTAATATAAAAGTGTGTATTGTTATATAACGGTATAACATTAGTACACTGATTTGCTCAATTTAATCTGTTAAGAAGTTCCTAAAAACAAAAAACATAATAAAAAAAATTTGCCAAAAAAACATTATTTTATATTTTTTATATTTTTTTTGTTTTTTTAAAGACTTTTTCTTTTTAATTGTTATGAATATATAGAATAAAATTAATAATGGTACTTTTTTTCCATGTCATTAATGATATTTTGATGGTTATTTTATAAAGTAATTCTATTTATAGAATCATAATAACTACGAGTACAAATTTTTTTTTTTAATATATTTTAAATGCGTTTTAGGTATATTGAACCGGTTTTTAGTATCTAAAATAGACGTATATTGAACCCGTTTTAATGCGATATTGAAAAAACAATGAATAATGAACAATGTTGATGTAATTAGTAGATGGCAGTGACTGTGCTGTGATAATCTATCAAAGATATCTAGTTTTTTGAGTCTAAAAATGTAATTATTAGTTACATTATATCAGAATACATCATTTCTACTTCATAAATTAAAATAAGAATAAAGAAATTGTAATTAAAATTTTTTACTAAATTTACTACATAATTTTTTATGGGGAAGGATTTTTTTGCAGTACACATAGATATATAGAATATTAATTTCATATTCAACAGTATTTTTCCAGTATTAAACGGTACTTATAAGTATCAAGCAGTACTAACCAGTGTTTCGAGTGCATACCATCATTAACCAGTGTTACATTGTAAAATTCAGTAAAATTGATTTATTAAGTACCTACTTTTGAAAATTTATTAAGTACTTTTAGTATTTACACTGTTAATTAAGAAATCATTGTTTTTTGAATATTTTTTTTCAAATATTATCAGTGAAAAGTTCTTAGTAAAATACTGGTAGATACTAGGATCAGTATTTTTATTATAGTACTTAGATTTTTCACAGTACCAGTACTCTAAGATCTGGTCGAGTACTTTTATTTGCAATTGTTTACCAAATGAGAGGACAATTCATATTTGAGAGGATTATTAAAAAAAATGCTCATTTCAAATAAATGCTCTCATTAAAAAAACAACTACGGGAGCCCCTTTTTACAAATATTTACATAAATTTTCAGAAATTTTTAAAAACAAACTTATTATTTTTTAAATTTATTGAGTATTTTTTTATTAAGGTTTTTTATTGAGTACTTTAAAATCAGCTGCTCTGGCAGTCAAACTTTTGTCAAATATCTATATCCATTAGAGAACTACTATTGAAAATGTTTTTAATTCAAATAATCCGATTAGAGTCATTGTAAGATTCGAAAAATTCAAGTTATATTTATTAGAGATTTTAAAATCAAAGGAATTAGAGTGGTTGTATCCTTATTACTAAATTTTAGAAAAAATATTAGCTGTCTGTCCAAAAGAGGTCGGTGTCTGTCAAAATAAAAAGTCATAAAAAATACAAGAACAAATTTTTAATATTTTAGTGATCTTGGTATTAAATTTATAAATATGAACTCATTTTGACAGATGTTATACATCGAACAGCAAAAGCCGTTATTTGATTAGCCAATAAATTCAACTCAAATAAAAGATTTAATCTCACAAATACTACATACTTTTCATTAAATATTCTCAAAAAAACGAATAATCTGGATTATTAAAGACGATGAATCCTTTATTCCAAATTTTAGAAATCCAAAATTTAAGGACTTTTATAACGGTTTTAAGGACTTTATCCATTTATGGACTTTAATTCAATTTCTAATTGTTCTTTCGACTCACATATCATTTCTGTAATTTTTTATATCAAGGGTTTTGTGAGTTGAATAAATTTTTAAAAGTTGTCTGGGTTAAATATTCATTGTTGTCCTGCTGAGGAGTCGTACAGAATGAAAAAAGGATGAAATTACATTTTTTTATAAACTCGAACAACAATTTTAAAAATAATATATATAGAAGAATTATGAAAGGAGTAATACGGGATTTGTAGTCAAATTATAAACAAATACCTATCTTTCTGTGAATCCAATATTTCCTTAAATTAAAAAAAAATGTTTATAGACATAACGGTTTTCTCTAGAAAAAGTGTGACTTTAAGAATATGTACTTTATATTATGAAGTATATGAGCTACGCCATTCATATTAAATAAAAATTTAATTAAGAATAAATCGCAAATATGTGTACAAGTTCAAACGCCTCCATCAATTTATAGAAACCTTACATAAAATCCTTATTTCAACAACGACATCTATGTAATATAAAATGATAAAAATTATCAAAAAATTTTTAATAATAATAATTACATAAATAAAATAATAATTTTTCATAGAATTCATATTTTATGTTTCTAGGATGAGGCGTTGACACCTACAGATTTTCAAAAACAAATATTTTTCAACAAAACATGATGTATAAACTTAAATGTATAAAAATGTTCAAACAATTTTTGGAATGAACAAAATTTTGGACGGAAACTATGGTACATCAATTTTATTATGTAATTAAATAAACCCCCTGGTTCAGGTCATGAATCCAGTTTTTATTATGTAATATTTTACCATCTGCAAACATTTTATAACATATTTTACAATTTTTTGCATTTTAAAAAATTTAGTTTTGTGTTTGACATTATTCACACAATTAAATTCTAAACTTTAGGGAAAGTAATTTCAAATTTTTGATTAAAAAATTTTTGATTGATTGATTCAGAACAGTCTAAGAATGCACTTTAGCCATAAAGCCTACAGTGGAATTTTATTATGCAGCTTAGCCTTCATCAAATAATCTAAATTCTATGTTCTAAAAGTATTTTAAAATAAAAACTAAAACTAATGTCCTTGATTTAATTACTTTCCTTTTTAATTAATTAATTACAAATTTAAGGTGAAATCAATTAACTCTTCACTCCTACTTACATGACCTTTCCAATTAAGAAATTAAATATATTATTTAATTTGCCCCCGGCAGGTAATTATAATAATAGTTTAGTTAATATTATTAAATTTAAATTCTTCCAGAAAATTCTTCCACCACCCCAACCAGTAAGAGTGGATAAACTGAAAAAGGTAATGGTTTTGTAATAATAAACTAAGTTAATAATCATCTAATTTAAATTCTAAACCTAAGTGTTATTTTCTTTATTCTGTAACAAATTTTTGAAATGTTTGGCACAAACAATTCATATTTAGAAATAACTGCATTTGCTTTGTCAACTTCTAGCCCAACACTCTTTTTAAACCCAAAATCCTTTTAGATTAGGATTTCCATTACTCCTTACCCCTATTCCTCAATCACTGAACCAAGAGAATGGTTAAGATATTTATTATATTTAACTGATAACAAGAATGGGTGAATGGATCAAGATACCCAACATCCGAGAAGGCTGTACGAAACAAGTCTCCAAAATATAGTTTTTATAAAAGTCCCAAATTTGGGTGTGTAGATTGGTTATTTGAAGAGTTTTGCAGATTTTGATAGAAAACCTGGGCTTCCTTAATAAATTAGCAGTGGTTTGAGGAAGGTAGCCTTTATTAATAAAAATACTTTGTTCCAAACATATTATGTAAGAGTTGGAAATAAAATGAGGTTTCCAAGAATTTTTGTTTAACAGAGGCATATTTTATTTAATACTTTGTTGGTGACTTTTTTATTTAGAGTTGGTTGAAAATTCAAGAATCCAATAAATTATTTAGCTGGCGTTTGGAGGTGGTAGTTCCCATTATATTAAATTCTACAATAGGAATAGAAAAACTTTGAATGTTTTAAATTAAGCTTTATATTAATATAAGCAATACATCTACCATTTCAAATAACCACATTGCACAACCAACTGAATCTAACTGTCATATATTTTATAAAAATACATTTAGGGTCTTTTTCCTCTAGGGTACTTTAATTTGCAAAAAACTCTCAAAATACAATTTCTATAAAATTTTTCAAAATAAAAAAAAGTCTCCAAATTTTCCTAAAATTTCATAAAAATTTTGGAGACTTTTTAAAATATTGGTTTTTTGGGAAATTTTTTCATACAGTCACCCGAGAAGTCTAAGATTGAAAGCTCTAGTTAAGCAGATTCTCTTCGGTGCAATAAAATACAAATTGTTAAATAGAGTCTAATTCTTTAGCTTTAAAATTGTACAATTAATATCATTAAGTTACAATTCGAAATTAAATCTTGAGATTAAAATCACTCTTGGGTGAACCTGCCATTATTATATTAATTTAATAATATATCTTTAAAATAAAATTTCATACATTTTTAATAGCTTTCTTAGTATTAATTTAACTTTTAAATAAATTACCAGAACATTTTCTTATCTCATTTCCATTATTATATACATTATTTTTCCATATTTTATATCTGCCTTTAAATCTCTTACTCTTACACTTAATAAGTTAATAGCCTACATAGGTTATAGTGTATTTTTCTATCGTAACATCCATGAGACATTTTTAAAGAAAAGTTTTTTTTTTTTTTTGTAGTAGGGATGAAGAAAAAAAACTACTCTTGACTTTATTAAAAATGTTCTTATAAGTGTAATTTGTTTTATATTTTTTTTTAAGTTTAAGTGAAGTGCTTGTTAGTTTTTTTTTAATGTTATATTGTGGTTGAAGGAAAAAAAAACACAATATCCGAAAGCTTTTGGAAAACGCAAAGTGAAAAGAAAATCCGTTTATTATTTTTTCTTTGCAGAAAAGATTATTAAAGGGCACAGGTTGTACTTGAACACAATACACCACAATCATGGTACATTATAATTAATGTGAGTTCATATTAATATACACTTAAAACAAAAATTATATGGTTTTTTAAATGACTACGTACAAAGTTGTCTGTATATTAATTTATAACTTTTTGAAAAAAAAAATTGCAATGAAAAAATTTCTAATGAAATAGCGTCCATATGGGAATGAAACTCTTTAGTTCAAGGATCAAAGGATCATTGACTTATAAAAAACACTATGAGATATAGTCTTCTTTAATTTGTACATTACAGTATTGATAAAGGGTTGGCTGCGACTTAAACTTTCGAAAAAATTCTTATAAAATTCGAAGGTTTGGAAAAATTCCCAAATTTCTTGGAATCGAAAAGGGTATTTAAGACTGTATTAAACCCCATCAATTATGAAAGAAAAATGTATGGAATTATTTGAGTGTTGATATCTTCCAAAGAGAATAGGCAAATTCATTTCAGAAAATTAAAGGTATCGGAAACATTTAAAAAATTTATCATGGGTTACTCAAGGGTTGTTCAAGATAAGATCAAGGGAAAACAAATGGTGTTAATTGTAAAATATTCAAATAATTAATTAACTTATCAATTGTTTGCTTAAATTATCAAAACCATACTAATCCAGAAGTAGCTAAGAAAATGCCAGGCACTTCTTGATACTAAAAGGCGGTCATCTTGATTTCATATAGCTATTCTTAGCCATTGGGAATAGAGTTTGACGGTTCGGATTATCCGTATCCGATATCCGCGAATTTGCAGACAAAAATCCGTATTCGGTATCTGCACAAATATACTCGCGATTATCGGATAGTGAAAATTTTTAAATTATGTATAGAATAAAATTTTGTTCATTTGGAAAAAAATTTTATTTGAAAAAAAAAAATCGGTGTCCCGTTATTTTAATATTTTATATTATATTATTTTATGTCGCTTTGCCTCTTTTCTCTATCACTACGTAGATGTCAAACAAACACAATTTAAAAAAAACTGCCAAAAACAAATTCATTTGAAAAAAAATCTAAGTAGGCTTTATTTATTTTAGTCCATAACTGCATGAGTTTTTTTTTGCCGAGACGTTAGTTTATTTATTTCATTTAAATATATCAGACGCATAAAAAAATCAGTAACATTATTTAAAACTACATAAAAATAAAAATAAGCAATTTGTTGTACATTGATATAAATTGTTATTGCAAAATTGTTAGAAAAGCTTTCAAATCAAAGAATTGAAAAAAATCAAAGGTAATTATAATTAATTTCTTTTTCCCCGTAAAACTTATATTAAATTTATATTGTATTACTATTTAGCCCATGGCACCATCAGCTCCTGTTTGGGAATATTTCAAAAAAATTCCATCTACCAATAAAAAAGTTGCCAAAGCTCAATGTTTAAAGTGTATGGTTTTTATTTCAAACAGTAATGGAAGCACGGGTGGTATGTTAAACCATCTGAACGGCAAAGTTTAAGTGAGATTGTTTCAAGATTAGCTGCTGAAGACGGAATAACAATTCGTGCAATTACAAATTCCAAGTTTATCAGACAATCTATTGTAGACAGAGGATATAACCTACCAAAAAGTGAAAACAGTGTTATGCGACTTATTCATACTGAATTCGAAAATAGAAAACAAGAGGTAATAAAAAAATTAACAACAATTAAGAATGATGGTGGTAAGTTTAGTATAACCCTTGATTAGTGGGTAAGTGCACGAAATCGTCGCTTTATTAATATCAATGTACATGGAAATAATGGAAATTGCAACCATCTAGGTTTGGTGAGAGCTACTGGTTCGTGTACTTCAGCTGTAGTGTTAGAAAGTGTAACCAAGCATTTAGAGTTGTTTAATTTGTCATTCCAAAACGACATTGTTTGTACTACAAATGATGGTACCAGTGTAATGGTAAAGTATGGAAGAGATTGTCCATCTGAATCACAGTTATGTTTATGTCACAGTCTGCATTTGGCGGTAGTTGAAACGTTTTATAAAAGGGAAGTTTTAAAATCGAATGATGTTGACATTATAATAGAAGAAGAAGATGAAAATGATGATGACTTCCAAGACAATGAATTTTTCGATGATGATGATGTTAATGAAGAAGAATTCGCAGATGATGAAGTTAAAGATGTCGACATACAAAATAATCTGAAGAACGTGCGGATTTTGATTAGGTTTTTGAAGAAATCTAGTACTCGAAATTCAATTTTACAAAAGAAAATTATCGATGAAATTGGACACGAACTGGAACTTCAACTGGATGTCAAACACAGGTGGAACTCTATTCATCCTATGTTAGAAAAACTACTCAGAATTCGAATTCCAATTTAAAACACGCTCATCGAATTAAATGCACTTCACCTAGTATCTGGAATAGATTTCGAAAAATTGTCCAGCTTAATGAATGCAATAAAAGCATTAACATTAGCTGTTGAAACATTGGGGAGACAGGATGCCAATTTATTAACAGCAAAAGGAACGATGAATTTTCTATACAAAAAATTAGATGAATGTAATGACGAGATTTGTACTACATTAAAATCAAATTTTTTATCTCCTCCTTAGCCTAGGTGGTTAGAGCGCAACCTTGCAATCTAAACACTGTGGCAGTCCCGGGTTCGAATCCTGGTGGGAGATACCATATCCAGTAATATTAATAATTCTAATAAATCAATATATAATAAATTATAATATAATAATTCTATACCTAAAAATATAATAATAGATAATTAGTAACAAATAATATAAAAATATACCTATAATCGTCTTTCCAGCTATACTCTATAATCTAATAATTAATACTGAATAAACAATAACCTATATGTAATTGAACGACAATGTAATTGCAACTGTCATATGCAATTACAATGGCAGTGCGCACCAAAAAAACGTGACACGGTTTCTCTACTTGACCGATAGATGACACTAGGGAAAAAATTAAGAAGCGACATCTTGTAGATAGATTACAGTAGACCAATCATTTACTTAATTGAAAAAGGAAAAAACGATTCGAAACACAAGGCAGAGCCGCGGATAAGAAAAAGCAGATGGAGATGCCTAGTAGATATCCTATGCTCCCAAGAGGAGTAATAAGGACAAAAAAAAAAAAAAAAAATCAAATATTGAACGACGGATGAAAGAACGAGAAAACTCTACCATTATCGATACACTGTCATGTCTCACCAATAACTCTATAAAACCATCAAAAATTGTTTTGGAATTTGCATCTCATCTGTTTGGTAGACTTTTTGAATCTTCTTCATCTATATCACCTTCACCTTCACCAGAAGTTTTAGATTTGAACACGGATGCACCAACTTCCTTGGAAGCTGAACTAGATGCTGCAATTAATTATGTTACTTGCGAAAATATTCAAAAATCCAAGTTAAACATCAAAGATGATTTTGTAATATTTAAGAAAACAGGTCAAAGGCCAGAAAAACTTGAAAAATTATTTGAAGCCTTAACAACAATAAAACCATCATCAACCGAGGCCGAAAGAACTTTCTCTGTTGCCTCCCACTTTTGCGGCAAACTTCGAACCCGTTTATCTGATTATTCGCTAAATTCCTTAGTTTTTTTAAAATATTTGTATATAAATGAAAAAAAGTGAATAAATTTTCATCTTAAATCGACAATTTTTCGAGTTTTTTTATCTTTTCTTTTTTAAATTAGCTATTTCCAAAATATCCGTATCCGCACGGTTAACCGCGGTTTTCGAATAATGAAAACCGGTATTCGCGGATACTAAAAAGCCGGATATTTTGCAAACTCTACATTGGGAACCAAGAAGATAAAAGTAATTTTGCCTCCCTATTGTGAATAAATGTTATGTTTTACCAATAATGCTCAATTCAAAAAAAAAAGCTATGAAGAAAGTAATCAAATGCTCTCGAATACTTTTAAATTAAATTAATTGGTTGGGTGCAAAATCTTGCGTTTCAAAATCTGGTGTGTCAAATATTTCAAAATTTCGTGTGTCAAAATCTCGCGTTTCCTTCTTAATTACGAATCACACATCCATAAAAATAAATATTCTCTAAAAGGCGTATTAAAACCCTGAAACCAACTTAAAAATCGCTTTTATAATTATATTTCAATAGTATTTAAACTACAAAATTATAAAAAGCCCGAGATTTTGCAACACGAGATTTTGAAACGCGAGATTATAAAACTCGAGATTTATAAAAGCACGAAATTTTGATACACGAGATTATAAAACTCGAGATTTTGATACGCTCCCTAAATTAATTTCAAAATAAAAATATTTTTGTGAAATACACTAATTGACTGACAAACTAATCAATAATCGTGATATTTACATAAAAATTCAAATGAAAATGCAAATAACGCCGACGACGAAAGGCTTCAAGAACTATAAGATTCAATTATTCCATGAACACCTGAAATGCTTGGGCTACATTATGTGAAGGAAGAGATTGAAATATGAAGGCTCCTTTTTCTTATAACTAAGAACTGAATGAAGAGACGCAATAAGTAAATTTCTCTCTTAAAATTTAATTACCAAAATAGTAAATAAATGGAAAACCCAACATCTTCCCCATTAATTGCAGGTTTATTTTCCTAATTGTGGAATAAAGCATAGATTCCCAAAAAAAAGTAATTAAAACAGCAGATAATTTTATTTCTAAATCATTTTTAAATCATTTTTAAACCATTTTGTAGATTATTAGAATTTTTTTTTTTAAAATAAAGCTTATTTCAAAATCTTTTTTTTTGGGCTTTATTTCCTTAGAAACAAAATACCCATTAAAAAAAATTAATTATTCTAATTTGGTTTTCTTTTTTTTTTTTTGTCTATTTAAATCCTTAAAGGCTTTTTTATTAATTTTTTTTCTTTTTTTTTTGAAGACTGAATTCTTTGTACAATATTTTACATATATTAATAATACATACATACATACATACATAATACATGTATAGACAAATAACACCTTATCATCGGGATAATGAACTTACCTTGATTATGATTAAGGTAAAGGTGTACTCATCCATGACATAAAAAAATTTTACACACACAAAAACAAGAACTGCCTTAAAATGGAAAAATGGAAAATGGGAAATCTTTTTGTTTTTATATATTTGTAAAAGGATTCATTATTGCATATTCTTATAATCCATATATTATTATACTTGTTATTTTATTAAAAATAATAATTTTTTTTTTAATATATATATATATATATATAAAATAAAATATGTATATGTATAAGTCATTTATTAAAATAATACATAGAAAAATGAAAATTTATTTAATCAACAGAAAAGAATAACAAAATAACAAAAAAAAAAAACAAAAAACAAAAACCTGTGTAAAGGTCGTCAGACTATGTACGGTTAAAGAGGAAATATAATATAAAAGGATTCAACTTATAATTTTAACTGCTGTTTCCTTTTGTGATATAAAGGTTTGGTTTTTTTCTTTTTGTTTTTTTTTTTTTGGATGAATGTTTATATGTATGTGTTTGGTTTTTGTATGTTTGTATAGAATATATGTTTTGTTAATTTGAATATGAGTTGAAAAATTTGTTATTAATATCACTACATGTATACCTACTGTTGTCGCTGCTGCTACACTGCTACTACTACACTTCTTTGTATTCAAATAACGAAGTGAAAACTTTTGATTTCATGTCTGGTGTAAAATTTTATTTATAAAAAAAAACATTTATTTTTTTTCCATGTTTTTAAAGAAATTAAAAAAAAAACTAATATATGATATGGAAGTTGAAAAATTTATTTGGTCGACCGTCCGTTTTTACAACACTATTGCTATCATTTGGGTTTTTATATTTATTTTCCTTTTTCTAGTGATCTCGTAATTACTAAATACTCTGCTAGTGTGATGATCCCTGTATTTGTTTATCTTTCCCTGTCTTCCACTAAGTAATTTATATTTTATTTATCTGATAATTCTTAGTAATGATTTTTCCTTTCTTCCAGCATTACGAAGATTCTGGACTTTATCCTGACCAATTTAAATTTTGACAATGTAGTCGGAATCATCGTTGCGCCTTGCTTTTCAATTTGTTATATTGCAGATATAATTTTCAGATTAATATATTTTCTAATATTGAATAATCTTGGTCAGAATTATCTGCCTCTGCCTCATGTAGTTATTACAAATTATTTCTTGTATAACTTTTTGAGTACTAATTCGAATTTTAAAGTGGGACTATTAATTATCGCAATAAAATTATCAAACTTCAATTATAAGGCATCTAGCTGCTTACTCAAGTGACAATGATTCAGGCCATTTAAATTACTTATTTATATTAGAAACCTAAAATGATTCACCTAAAATAAGCTCAATGGCTAAATAACAATGGATTGGCTTTTCCCATATTGAAATATCCTATACCAATGTTTGAGAGTCCCCAGTTCCAAAAGTGGCATAATACTCCACGTCTAATAAATAATTTTTTGATATTAACTAAGTTATAAGAGAGTGACTGACAATCTAGATTCCTTTATCTAGATATCTTAGTATCTTTTGTGGAAGCTCTTTCAAAAAATTGTTTTATGCTCCCGGTCTAATAAATACTTTTTTGATATTAACTAAGTTGGGTGGGTGATGAAAAGTAAATTTTATAGCTATGTAAGAAATTCAACTTAGCTTCAATTTTCAATTAAACTAAAACATGGTTTATTATTATATCTTCAATTTTTCATTATATACGTAGCCAGAAATGCTAAAATCAGCTGATTACTGCAAAGGCACGCTTACTTAACAGCTGCAAGATTATAGTTGCTATTTTTTAAAAGACCAAACAGCGGAAGATTTGGGGGTTTAATCCATGTGAATGACTTCCCAATTCATGATTTTTTTAGGATAGTTACGTTCCTTTAAGTTAAACTTTATTTTAATCCTTTACTTAAATATTGAAATTTTTACAGAAAAGTTATGAGAATTCTTTTCATAAAAGAAAAATTTGGATAAACTTTCAATTAATAAATGCTTTCAATTGAAAAATGTCAATAAATGTAATTAATTGCAATTGATTAAAAATATTGTCGCCTGTCAAACTAAAAATGTTCAGTTCTCATTGCTACAACGTAATCGTCTATTTACGATGAGCTAACGCGCGTCTCTGCGATGACAGCTCCAAGGCCAAAATTTTATCGCACTTTATCAATATTTTTTATAAAAAGCCCACTAAATGGATAATACAATTATAATTGTAATTAAATTCAATTTTGGATTCTTACAGGTAATTTCTACTGTGCTAGAATATATTTTTTAATTTTGATTTTACAGTTATTTTTTTATTTTTTTAGCTTTTGGCTGCTGTTAAAATCTTGTCAACGTCGTTTGAATTAATTCACGCTTTGAAGTTTACTTTGTTATTGTTTTATTAAAAAAAAAAATTTTTTTTTTCCTTTTAATTTTGCGCTTTTGATTTTAATTTTCGTTATCCTGAAGGATGTGACAATGCTGTTTTTTTTTTATATTCACAATATAATGTTCAACTTTTACTTTAATTTATTTCATTTTGTTTGTGTCATGTTCACCATTCAAATTAAAAACAATTTTTTTATATAAATCTGATTTTAATTAAAAGAGTCCTTGAAAATTAAAGTGACAAAAGACAAACAAAATGAAAATGTATATAAAAATTTCAAATACATAGACAATAGAGAGTGAAAAACAGAAAAAAAATCAAATCACTTGTAATATTATCGAGGCATAATAATATAATATTATATAGTTTTTATATAGGTATATAAATATATTAGTATATTAATTATATATATATTAGTATAGGACTTAAGGATAGAGATAACATGATTTTATGATCATTTTAAATATCCAGCATCGTGAATTTCAATGAAATGAACAGTGGTCTGCGTGATAGAAGAAGAAAATTTAAACGTTTTTATTATAAAATTAACAATTAAGATAAGAGTTTCATTATATTAAAAAAAAATCTAATAAAAATGCATATCCTAATATATAAATTACCAATAAAATTAAGTTCTGAAAGTCTATTCAAGGCTTGTTTTTATGTAAATGATTATGACATCACAGATATGCTTTAAGTTTTGACTTACAATTTGAAACTGTCAAAATTTCCTACTTTAAATTATTGAATTATGAATGTTGACGGGCTATTTGCTTTTTGGAAGAGGGCCTATAATATTTTTTTTGTTTTTTTTTCCTGTTACTCTTTGTGGCAGTATAGGACATCCACTTTCCTCTTCCATTAGACTCGATCGTTCACCAACTATTTGATCTCCTTCCAAGTTCTCCTTCCTGCTAGCTCAGTCGTAGCTGCTCAACATCGGGTGTTGTTGGGTCTATTCTCGGGCCATTCTTGTTATGTAAGTTGATGGTGACTTCGACTGTTATCTGCCATAAGTCCCTGTTACTAATGGTATTGGATCAGAGTATTCTACACATGATTCTTTGGCACTTATTTGCGAGTACTTGGAGCTTCTGCCTGATGTTGTTTGTAGTCAGCCAAGTTTCACTGCTATAGAAAAATGTTGACATTACACATGATTTAAATATTCTAAGATTAATATTCTAAGCAATATTATTTATTTTGTTTATATCATATATTTTATATTTTACTATATATATTTGGTCACCATGGGGATTTGTTAAGCAAAATTATTTTTCAATAATTTTTTTTTTAATTGAATATTGTAGTATATTTGTAGTAAATAATGAAGTTTTGGAAGTGCAGGCCGGATTTATGAAATTAATGATAGCGGAAACACTAAACTGCCAATTCAACCTATACATTAATAATTATTAAAATATAGAAATAGATCCAAGATGGATTGCATAAGCTTTTCTTCTTGCATAATGTGGTTTGTATTGTAAAGTTTGTAAAGTCTATTAATATTTACTCTAAGCTTTGATAATATAATATGGGAGACCCCTGATACCATAGTCTAACTTGACCCATCAGCAAAGTTCTTCTTTTTTTGGCAAAAAAAGCATTCATACAAAATTTAATTAAGATTGTTGGAGATTTTGATGAATTTTTAGAACTTAAAATTTCCGAAACTCCTAGAATCTCTAGATCCAATTATAATAGAATCAATTTATGAAAGCTACTCTTAATGGTGGCCAACAATAGAATATGTACCAAATTTTAAATTATTTCAACTGTTAGAACTCGAAATTTATGGAAAAATTTGTTGTTTTTGTATGGCAGCCTTTCGATCCCGTAATTCGATTTGACACATTTACCAACATACAATAAAACGAAATTTGCAAGTTATTGTCCTGACATTCACACATATACAAATTCTCACACACACTCAAACCCACACTCCACACGCAGAAAAACTGAAAAACTAAAATTTAATTTTTTTCGAGGAACTTAAAACCTTTTCTTCTAAAGCATTGATACTGAAGAAAAGTTCAAGGGCCACTAAATAAAACATATTACAAATTAAGAAGAACAAGGGATTAAATGATACATATATTCACAGAACAGTGTGATATATATCACTAAATTCTTTAGACCATCTTTTGTTCTTTAGATGGCAAATTGTGAGTGAGGGAAAAGAGAAAATTTTGCCTTCCAACTTACACAACTTACTTGCAAATGTCTAAAAATTAGTTCTAAGAAAATCAATGTAACATTAAAAATGTAAATTTTTAATTTTATTACAATATAAACATTTTATTAAACAATTTCTCAGTGGACATGAAGAAGTTCAAATTTTATGGAAACAAAGGTCAAGGAAATTTTTTGGAATAAATCAATTTGTCATATTCAATAATTCCAGTATCATAATTTTACAAAAAATTTTTTTTTTCTTTTCTATTTCAATGCCTTTTCACTTTTCAGACTCACAGTTTGGGTAGGGATTTTAAAAGTCTGCCTACATAAAATATATAGGATTAATCACACTCTCAAGTGCCATAGATTTCCATAATTCATCACCTATCTCTTCAAGAAAATAGAAAACATAAAACAAAATTAATCAAACTTGAAATATTAACAATAAACAAACACTTATTTACTTAGTTAATTTAGCACATTTTTTTTTAAATTCAGGAATTCTAACCAACAGTCTGTCTATCAGTCTGGTCCCAACTGATGAATACTATATATTAACTGATGAAATGAAATTTTAATCAAACTTTTTTTAATAATACTCTATCCCCTCTCTCACTATCGTTTACACACTGCAAAGTTGTAATCTCAGGAACATTAGAAATCTCATAAATAGTAGAAGCCTCAGAAATAGTAGATGTCTTAAAAATAGTAAAAGTCTCATAAATAGTAGAAGTCTCATAAATAGTAGAAGTCTCAGAAATAGTACAAGCCTCAGAAGTAGTACGAGTGACCGAAATTGTAGGAGTCTCATGGAGGAGTCTCAATAATAGGCGTCTCTGAAATAGAAGTGTCTCAGAATGTAGGTGTTTCAGGAATTGTAGAAGTCTCATAAATAGTAATAGTCTCATAAATAGTTGAATGCTCACAAATAATAGAAGCCCCAGAAATTGTAGGAGTCTCAGAAATAGTAGCAGTTTCAGAAATAGTATAAGTCTCAGAAATAGAAGAAGTTTTTGAAATAGAAGGACTCTTAGAAAAAGTACAAGTTTCAGAAATAGTAGAACTCCCATAAATAGTCGAAGTCTCAGAAAAAGTAGGAGCCTTATAAATAATACAAAGTCCAAAACATATAACAATGAATTAAAAAAATTCTACTATTAATTATTAAATAATACAAAAAATTGAATTAATAATTTTTTTAAAAATTTAAATATATCTTGCAGCTATTTTTAAATTTACAATCAAAAAATTTTTTTAAAATAAAAATTAAAATTTAAAAATAATTTATTTCCATGACAGAAGCATAACTTTGAAAGTTGAAATAGAATCCTAAAAATAAGTTAGAACCAGGAAATAGGATTTTGTGAGGCTTTTTTTTACAGAAATTTTTTTTTTTAAACAAAAATTTTGTTTTTCACCCACATAATTTTTAAATTTTCTATTTTTATTTTGGTATTTTGATTTTTATTTATTGTTAAATTTCATTATTTGGGTTTCATTATAAAAGTATCTTAAGAATAAAAAATAAAATAAAAAGCCCAGCAAATAAATAAATTTGAAAAAAAAACCAAAAATAAAAATCTAAACAATGCTACGACATATATAATTGCGATTTAAATTTTTTACATAATATACTATTATTATATACTATTATTTTATATAAAATTTAAAAAAACCAAAAATATTTAAATATTTTATTCTCTTGTCAATAAAACATTCTTAAGATATCCTTGAACTCAATCTCAATAATTTTGTTTATATATTTTTGGAAATATTATTATTTGTACTTTTTGATCCTTTTTTGGGTTTTTCTTTTTTTATTTTTTTTTAAGGAAATGCCCTGCCTTTTTAAAAAGTATTTATATATATATATATATATATGTATCTATTGAATGAAAATGAAACTTTTCTAAACGAATTCACTTGAATTAGTTGTAAAAAAAAGTACAATAATCAAATTTGGGACTATTATAATATATATATATATTTTTCTATGTTACTAGGACTTTACATGTTCCGGATTTTAGTGTCCTGATTTTTTTTGTTCCATTTTTTTTTTTTAAAAATTCAAAATGTTACAGAAAATATTAATTTGTTTTTTTTGAATTTTTTAAAATAGATTTTATTTACAAAAAAAATCAAATGATGTTTTATTATTAAGGTCAATATTTTATTATCCGTTCCCTCTTTCCTTCAGCTTCCATTAATTTGGTCCTTTAAGATCTAAATGAAGGAAATGAAAAGATAAATTTGGAATAAATTTTCATTTTAGATTTGGGGAAAAAAAAAATTTAGAGAAATAAAAAGAAAGAAACTCTTGTGGTTGAAAATTTATTTAAAAATATTACAGTACTTAGGTAAGTGTAAAATATTTTTATTTTTTGATGTTCTAGATTTTGTAGCTTAGGTACTTTGATTTTTTGTGTTGTTTAATTTTAAGTTTTTTTGTAATTTAAAATTTAAATATTTACTTAAGTAATATTTTTGAATTTTTTAAAATTATAATAACTATGTATGATGAAACCAAACCTGTAAATTTCAAGTGCCAATACAATTACCAGTACTATTATAAACGATTACACGAATACCTTAAACTATTATTACCTAATACTAATTACATTATCTAGTACAAGTATTAATTAGATTTCGATACTTACAAAATTTAAGTAAAAGTACAAGAATCAAGTAAAAATAATTAAATTTTGTGATTGTTTACTTTTGTAATTACTTTTTGATATTTAGGCATTTTCAAGTAATTAAATATTAAGAAATACTTAAGTATCAAGAATTCAGTTACTTTCCAAGTAATCACGTATTTTGAAAATATTTTCATTCATTCCAATACTACTGAAATTGACTCGCAAGTACTTATCGAAAAATATTTTCAAATGTAATTAAACTCAAAAATTAAACTGGGAATTACAAGTACTTTTACTTGATTCTTTTACTTATATTTAAATTTTGTTGGTATTAAAATCTAAGTAATACTACTAGTACTTGACAAAGATGTATTAAGTAACGATATTTACAATTGAATTTAAGTACTATTTTACACAGGTCTGAATTAAAAAAAAGAAAATAATTAGAATAATAAATTATTCTTCTTCTTGCAGTCCCTAAAATATTACGATTCTGGTCTTATTTATAATTTTGTTATTTTAACATCTAGTGCTTTCCTTTAGCTATGTATGCATATAATAGAGATTTATCATCTAATTGTATATAAAATAATGCAAAATAAATTGAAATTAAACTTGTTCAACTAGTCTCTAATTTAAGAAAAAAACCTACTGATAAGGATCTAGGGATAAAGGAGGATTGTAATAAATTAGGCGAGAACTATAAATACATATATTATTCATGAATACTCAAATCGCCTACTTTTCTATGGAACTTTAACACAGGGAGTTTAAAAACTCATACATATGTATAACTTCTATGAAATATTGAGTTTTTAATTTTTTTTATATTCTGCAATTGCATTTACAATTACATTAATTTTGATGTACTTTCATATTGAACAAGGGTACTTTTATTTTAGAAACCTATTCTGTAATTCTTTATATATAGAGTATTGTTTGTTTTATTTTTGGGTCTTAACTATGTATAATTCATTTTTATACCAGTGGATACAAATAAGGTCACGGGTATATTAAAATTGCTCCTCAGTTTGTAACGCATCGATATAGACGAGCTAGATATATAGTGTCAAAGGTACGTATCGGATCGGCTACAATATCAAAAAGTAAATCAATCTAGCAATGTGTGTCTGCCTGTCCGCCCATTTGTGTGTCAATACAATAACTCAACTCATAACTCTCTATTATTTGGGTTTTAAATCGGACCATGGCTTCGGGGAGCTGCCATATAAGTTATATACAGTTATATAACAGAACAAGAACTTATATGAAGTTTCAAAATGTTACAGCTTAATTTTGTAACGAGGTGATAATTAAAACTGGGCAAGTAAAGTAATAGGGCTTGTTGCTTGGCAAAGTTGGAAATCGGGCCAACTTTTAGGGAGGGCTAATTTTTTCTTTTTTTCTTTTTATGTTTTTTTTTAAATAAATATTATGGAGTAGGGTTAATTTATTTTTGTTTTTAAATATTTTACTCTTTTATATATTTTTTTTATAATAGTATTAGGGAATTAAATAACGGTTTATTTTATTTTATACATCATACTGTGTATGCATGAGTATCTAAAAGTTGACAAGGATAACTATAATCTTCATCGTTAATTTTATAGTTGTTTTTGATTTCATCAATTCTACCATTTGTCGTATTTTATAAGTCTAGTCATTTTAAGAATCTTTAATCTTAGGTTATTTTTTAAGTCACACTACTGCTTGATTCAAAAATTTCTTAAACAGATCAATGAACCTTTTAAAAAATACAATTTAACAATATTGAAACATCAAAGTAAAAACCATATTAAAATAATTTCATCCTATTGTTCAATATATATATAAAATGTTTCTTTAAATTTATTTTTGGAAGGAATATATTAAATAAAAAAATTTATATTTAAGTATTAACTTAATTCATTTCTTAAATCATTCCTTAACTTCTTTTGTTATGCAATTTCTGAATTTTGGATGATTATTATTAAAAAATAAATAAATTTTTATACCCGTATGACTATATAGTCGAATGGTATAATAAATTTGCCATTACTTTTGTGACGCAGAGAAGGAGGTGGGATAGATATAGACTCAAGTGTATGGATCGGATCAAAATCAAAAATAAATCGATTTAGCTATGTATGTCCGTCCGTCTGTCCGTCCGTCATCACTATAACTCAAAAACTAAAGGAGCAAGGATCTTGAAATTTTCGAAAATTAGTTTTTTTGCAATATCCGTAATCGCTATTTAAATCCAGCCATTTTGGTCCATGGGCTCGGGTAGCTGCCCTACAACTCCTTTTTTTATATGATTATTACTCTGTACCTATTACAGCTGCGTGTCTGAAATTTTGCCAAAAGTAGTTTAGTGTAATGGCCAAAGTTGAAGCAAAATTTAGTTGCTCTACTGCAGAGGGTCCAAGTAGCTGCCATACAACTACTTCTTTTATATGAGTATTCCACTACACTTAATTTAAGTTTTAGCTATAAGAATTTTTTGTAAAAATCTTGTTTTGGTTCAAATAAAAAATAAAAAAAATTGATATAAAGCTGTATGTTTGAAATTTTGCCAAAACTAATTAACCGGATGATATAATGTATATGTTACGGTCATACGGGTATCCCAGAGTTGACACAGTCTACTCTACTACACTCTTCCTCGTTTTTTATTTGAACTAAATAAATAAATTAATATTTAATTCCATATTTAGAATTTCATAATTATATTTTATACACAATATTTTCAAAAAAATTGTAATTCTAAGACTTTTGCCAGACTTTTGAATACTTTTTTTGAATATTTGATAGTCATCCAGTTTTAATATCAACATTATTTTAAAAACTATATTTTTAAATTCAATCAGCTCCATTTTACTCCTGAATTAGTGGAAGGGGAAAATAAGTATTAAATATTGCACAAAAATCAAATAAAATTCGAAGTGAAATTTCCCTAAAAATGTTTTAAAAAAAAAATTATTTAAATTTTAAATAAAATGATTTGAATTGAAAATGAAAGATTTTTATAAAAGTATCTTTCAAATATTTAGCCACAGTTTTAAAATTATACTAAGTCCTTATAATTCTCAAGCTCTTTTTAGGTTTATCCTTCTATTTTGCTGACTGTTAAAGGATATAGTTTAAGGGGAAAAGATCCTTACACTACCCAGAGAGTTAAATTGAAGTTATCCACCACAATGGGACTTTAAAGTTATCCGTCTTCCTCAATAAAAATAAAATAGTAGAAAAGTTGAGGATATCTTATAATACAAAATAGCTGCAGTACAACAGAAATTTAATATTTATAAAGGATCTGGAATGCTAACTATTCAATTGTTAAACTAATAAGCCTGTCATAGGTACATACCATAGGTAGAACTCGGAATCGAAATAGGGTCTTTCGAATAAAAAGTCGGAACTACTCGTATAGCCACTATGCCCAGCCACTTTACAAATTTTCTCGGCTTAATTATTGATTATTTAAAAAGGGGTCTATATTAAGGTTTTTTTTTTAAATTTCAGTCATCCCATCTATACCTGATAGAGTGTTGGGTTCATATATAATCTTGGTCAGTACAAATATGTCGGCTTCGCAGATATATTAATAAATTTAAATTATAAAACTCATTTAAAATTCTTTAATTAAATACATAAATTTTTATTTTTAAAGTCATTCCGAAATTTTAACTTACTGCCTTGTATCTATGGTAACTTGGGTTTCCAATCCAATTAGATAAATTAGTTCTAAAATAAGCACAGCCAATCAATCTTTTTTGTATATTTTAGCATTTATGAATATGTGAATGTCTATCAAGACGTTCAGTTCAGTTCCATTGAAATTTTTCTTCCAGCTGTTATTAAAGCTTTCTAAGCCATTATAATGCGGAAGCTGCCAATTGTCCAATTCAACTGTTTTAATTCATTGTTTTCAAATATTTACCCTGTATTATAAAGTAATTTTAATATTAGCTGCATTTTATTATTAGTAAACATTTTTTGTCCCAATTTTTTCTTCAAAATTTATTGAAAAAGTGTGGAAACCAATTCAAAAACTGTTTTTGTTTATTTTTATATTATTTTTTTTCAAAATTAACTTTTTATATTTTTTTACCCGTCAATTTGAATAAAAAAATTTTTTTTAAGAGGGTTTTCTATTACAGGTACTTATTAGGTATATAAGTGGGAGATAAGGAAACCTTTAATACAGAATAATAAAATTAACTTTAAAATGAAAACTCATACTTTGTATGTACACCTCTGTGCATGGCATACTCATATGAAGTGTACAGGTGTTAGTAATGTAGCTAACTTAGATTACAATATGGTTGACTACGTGAAATGTTACTTGTTAAATTTCAGTTTCACTTTTTTTTTTAAGTTTTTTTAAATGATTTTTGATTTTATTTTTTTTTTGTTTTTTCTTTTATTTTTGGGTAATTTGAAATAAGTATAGAATAAAAACAGTTTTTTATACCCTACACCTATAGAATAGGTAAAGGGGTATATTAACTTCGGTATGGTGTTTGTAACCACCTAAAGGAAGCGAGCTAGATATGGAAAAGTATATATATTTGTGATCAGCGTGACCGCCTTAGTCGATATAGCCATGTCCGTCCGTCCGTCCGTCAGTCCGTCCGTCCGTCCGTCCGTCCGTCCGTCCGTCCGTCCGTAGGCACGATAACTCAAAAAATAATGGAGCTATCTTGATGAAATTTTAACTGTAGGTTACTAGGACTGAAAGTACGGCGGGGATTGCATATGGGCGAAATCGGCCCATGGGTTCGGATTCTGGACCTTTTAATCGGTTTCAGGGCTAACGAACAAATATAAAAAATCACGATAACTCAACAACTAATGACGCTATCTTCATCAAATTTGTGCTGTAGGTTACCAGTAATGAAACTACTTCGGGAATTGCGTAAGGTCGGGATTGGACCATGGGTTCGGAACCTAGAACTTTTTGATCGAATTTAGGCCAAACGAGCATAATTCCGAAACCAATGAAGATAGAACCTCCAAATTTAGTATCAGGGTGTCCCTTCCTATTTCCTAAGTGTCTTGTGAATTTGGGTCCCATTGGAGTAGTGGGTCGGGGACCAGCCACACATTTCCGAAGACCTTAAAGCATATCTTTAAAATTAATAAAGATAACAACTTGAAAAAATGTAGAAGCTTCCAATTTGCCACAAGGGTGTTCTTTACTATCTCTTGCGTGTTCCCCTAATTTGGGATCAATTGGAGTGGTGGTTCTGTACCCCTCTCAGACCTCCCAAGTTTTAAAGGCTTATAATCGAAATTACTAAAAATAGTTACTTAAAATTAGGATAGACCGTTCAAATTGTGTACAAGGGTTAACTAGTACTATAAGTACAGCGCGGACTATATAAGGGCGAAATCAGCCCAACGGTTCGGATTCCGGACCTTTTAATCGATGTCAGGGCTAAGGAACATATATAAAAAATCACGATAACTCAACAACTAATGAGGCTATCTTCATGAAATTTGTGCTGTAGGTTATTGGCAGCGAAACTACGGCGGTGATTACTTACGGTGAGGATTGGACAATGGGTTCGGAACTTAGAACTTTTTGATCGAATTTAGGCCAAACGAGCATAATTCCGAAACCAATGAAGATAGAACCTCCAAATTTGGTATCAGGGTGTCCCTTCCTATTTCGTAAGTGTCTTTGAAATTTGGGCCCCATTGGAGTAGTGGATCGCTGACCAGCCACTCAGTTCTTAGGCCCTTAAAGCATATTTTCGAAATTAATAAAGATAGTAACTTGAAACAAATGTAGAAGCTTCCAATTTGCCACAAGGGTGTTCTTTACTATTTCTTGCGTGCCCCCCTAATTTGGGATCAATTGGAGTGGTGGTTCAGAACCTCTCTTAGACCCCCCAATGTGTAAAAGCTTACCATCGAAATTAATAAAACTAGTAACTTAAAATTAAGATATAGCGTTCCAATTGTGTACAAGGGTTAACTAGTATTGAAAGTATGACGAGACTGCATATGGGCGAAATCGTACTATAATTTCGGGTCCTGGAACCCTTGAAAAGTTCAAGGACTAACAAACATATATCTTACAAACACCATAACTCAAAAAATAATGCCGGTATTTTGATGAAATTTAACAGTAGGTTACTAGTAATGAAAGTACCATGGGAATTGATTGTGGTCGAGTTTAATTTCGAAGCCAAAGAATATATTTCCTATGTCCTATGTGTCTCCGAAATCTAGACTTAATTGTAGTGGTTCAGCTATGTTCAAAGGTACTTGCTGCATTTATGTAAAATTTATTTTTATATTTAAATGAATTATATGAAAAGGTGTAAATTTTTAATTGTATTTTAGAAATACATTTATTGCATATTTTGCGTTTATAAGCTTTTCTATTAGGTATATAAACTAACCATTTAAAATAATTGCAATTTTTAAAAATTTGGATTATTAAATATATTATGCTTTGATTATCTTTTTATCACAAAATTTAATAATTAGAATTTTTTCATTTTGTAATTGAATTGGAATAAATATATTTTCATTTATTTCAAGTTTGTTTGTTTTTTAATATTTTTAAATAGATAAATTAGTAAGAATTTGTAGTATTTTTTAATAGATAGGGTAATTAGAAAATGTTTTTAGTATTATACAGTTAATTTGGTTAGCTATGTCTTACGATCAAATTAATAACAGCTTCTATGGTGTTAAAATGACTTATGGATATGTCCTTAAATTTGAACCATGTAGGGTATTTCTAAGTCGGTTGCACCGACTGACTGTTTCTTTACTTGTTTTTTTTATATT